>QEPC01010723.1:137899-174145 GCA_003113815.1 Sphenodon punctatus
ATACATATCCAGCTATAACATTTGTATATTCCATACTGTTTACAAGATATTTGGCAGAAATGTTTCCTGTCATCTGTAGCAAACTAAAGGACAATCAGATAAATAGCAGCACATGCAGTGCCAGTCAGAGGCAGGCACCTGGCATGGCAGGGGGAGAGAGACTGTAGGAAGGAGGATGTGTAGCAACTTAAAAGACTGACAGAGACATTCACCGGACAATTTTACTGCATGCTTCTAGCTTTAGAGGACCAATCGGCAGTGGCTTTTAGGCGAGCATAGGGGGTGGGCCTCAGGTGGGCATAGAAGGAACATAGCTGGGACTTTTGGGATAGCATCTAAGAAATCAGTAGACATAGTTTACACATGCAGGCTGGCCAGTTATCATCACAATCACATCCTACTGAGGACATAAGAGAATCTTTATTGGTTCTTTCTTAAACAGATGCTTCTGACTTCCCAGTAACAAGTAGGGGAGGATGTTGGGATGGTTCAGCACATAATGAAGATATTTGGTTGACTTTTCTGCTGGCCAATTGGCATCACAAACCGATCTTATACCACAGTGAAACGTAAGAGAATCACTGGCATAGGTTTCTTCTCTTCATATGCTGTGAAGGCATATAATATTAGGAACCTTTATCAAATATTTCTGATATTGGGAAGAGATGATCGAGAAATTGTGATATACAGCCCTGTCAAATTTCATGTACACTGGTTGGAGTACAAAGATGTTAGAGTTAGACATGCATTTATATGTTAATTGCTTATACCACCAGAACCCTTTATCTAATCCTTCTGAAAGTTGGTATAGATAGTAAATATGGGAGGGGGTATAATTTTGCAAAGTTTCATGTATGTTAAGTGTGAGGCAAAGTCGTTACAGCTAAGAATGTTATTAAGATCTTTGCAAAATAAATAATTCAACTGCTTCTAAAATTGGATTCCTTTATTAAATCTTTTTGGAATTTGGTACACTTAGTGTATTCCATAGGCAGTATATTCACTCCATGTTTCAATAAAATATAGTGAAAAACAAAAAGGTTACAACCTAAAATGTGTTTTCCATTGAAACCAATGGGAAATGAAAATGTAAGTGAAAGTAAAAATAATAATTTGATTCTATGAAAACAAAAATGACATATTTAAAAAACAAAAATGAAAACAAAAATGATATTGGACCCTGGTGCACACCTCTACTCTCTTTTATCCTGCTGGCAGGCACAGCAGAGGGAGGAAGGGGTGCATGTTGCTGTGCACCCTGATTGGCTAGGAAATTAAGAGGAAGGAGGATGGGGTGGATACATTGTTGTGCAGATTGTGTGCACCCTGATTGGCTAGGAAAATAAACAGCTGCAACTGCTGCACATGGCAACACCTGCTGAGGCACCAATCAATCAGGTTTATTGGGCACTGGCTCTCACCCTGGCTCTCAACATAAATACAATAAATATAAAACACAATAGAAATAATATAAAAGGATATGTGAATCAGTGGATATTTGTTTCTGATTAGCTCAGCCTTATAGGTAAAAAAGGGCCAACCTGCTTATAACACATGGATCATCACTTTGGAAAAGCCAAATTAGTTTCTCCTGTGCATCCAAATGAGGAATACCTGTCCAAAGGGTGTATAACAAGGATTTCCTTGTGTCATCAAAATATGAACAATGCAGTACATGATGATCTATTGTTTCAATCTCCCCCAACAGACAGGTACAGAATCTTTTTTTCCTTTGGAACATTACAATGTCTCCCTGCTATAATAGCTGTGGGCTTTTGCTCATAGTACAAGCTGCATAAGGAAGTTTTAAATTATAAGATTGAGACAGGAGGCATTGCTAAATGACTGAATTTTTCTTCCTTAGACTCTGTGGTATTTTCTGTCATGATATCCCAAACCTGCATTGCCTTGTATTATTGACTTTTTCTTGATAAGAGCACAAATGTCTAATATTGTTGCTAGAGACTGGCTTCAGGTCAGCCATGTAATCCTACCTTGTTTATTTATTTATTAGACTTGACCAATGGTCATAGCCAAAAACAGTAAACAGTAGTGCACCATAAAACTCAAACAAGATATAAGAGTACTACAAATTTCGAATAAAACAAATGCAAAAAGACCTGCATAAAAACGCTGGGATATACACAAATCAAAATATACCCAAAACAGAAAAGAAAAAGAAAAGAAAGAAAGACTCCACTCTCCTCCTCCCCTATTATTTCTGTTTCCCTTTACAACCTGAAAACATTCCTGCTAGAATCAATTGGGATTGATTACTATCTTACAGTGTATGTTATATTCTAAGATGATCTAGGTTGCTAAATAAATTACCCAATGGAGCCAGCCATGGGGCCAACAATAGAACCAACAATCTTCTTTACCGTATAGAACAAAACTTTCCAAGACATATTGCAAGCACGAAAGATATTCCACAGCATAGTTCCAGACTAATTGTCACTTCAAATAACCTGAAACATTATATCATTTAACCTCCAACCCCCAGCCCTTTAACATTCCCAGAGGATGCACTCTTAGTTCTGAATGACAATCAATCAATCATTAGTTACACAATAAGCCCACATACGCTTTCAGAGCCAAATTGAAGTAAGGCTCTATATTACCACCTCAAAAACCACCTCCTTAACCCTCAAACGACAGTCATAATTCCATTAAAAGCCATCCGTGTCCCTTGTTGATTAATTGTAACCTCAGAAGTCCAGGGAGGTCAGGTCCAAACACTTGGGCCCGGTAGATCTTTATTGGACCATTTCATCATCCCATGAGGTCTACCATCTCCGGTCTACCATCAAGGAATCCTGCTTCTGTCACCTTTAGATTCAGTTGAGAGTTCCAACGCATAGAAGCTCCTTGGACAAAGGCCACCAAATATTCGAATCCATATTAATATAATACGCAATTATCATGGTAGCAGATCAGCAGCAATCAGTCACACATTCAAGTCCAATTCCTGCCCCCAGAACCCCAAAATTGTAAAAAGATCCCTGTCAAGGCAAAAGCCTGGAGTAAAAAAATTGCAGTTGCCGCAGTAATCTCAGCAGATAGATCGTCTAACAAAAACTTTCCCAATTCGCAGATAGATCTGCCAGGGCATTATTATTATTATTATTATTATTATTAACAAACATTTATATAGCACCAGCAGTGTACCTGGCACTTTACAAAGTAATAAAATAGACACGGTCCCTGCCCCTAGGGCTTACAATCAGTGGGATGGGAGCTGGGGGATAGACTTAGGAAGGGGAACAGAGGGAGAGACAAGGGGTCTAACATTCATGAAGATGCGAGGTCTCATCTTTTCAGAAAGGGGGCCAACCAATGGTCCCTTAGTTTGTCATACAATCTGCATTCAAATAATATGTGGTCCACCGTCTCGTCTACCTTGTTTGTGATTTTATTATTTCATTTTATGTTGTTTTTCTGTTTTTACTATTGTGTTCTTCAATTTCTGTGTTCGACTTTGGCCATGGTGAAAGCTAGTGCCGCAATAAATATTATTATTATTTTAAATTGTGGTGTAAATCTAAATTCAGAAAAGCCACCAGACTCTTTACCAGAAACCATAGCTTGTAAGAGGGTGCAATTCTGGAAAATCTGGCAGCACCCACATAGTCTTCCCTAGTGATATCTACACATTACTGTCGGATCTCAAATTTAGTTCAGGGTGTGAAAAACCTATCCTGTTCAAAAAACAAATAGCCCATCCCACAGGTATCTAGAATCTTGATAACAACCCATAACTAAGGTGATCTCTCCTCTATTCAGTGGGCACTGTCTTCCAGGTAACAGATTTCAGAGAGTCTATTATAGGAACAGGCCACCAATTTGCACCAATAGTTAAGACTAGCAGTCTTAACCATGGTTATTAAATTACTCACTCCCGTTTCTAAACTCAAAAAGTATGAGGGCATGGAGGGAGGAAGTTCCCAAAGTCTACAAAGAGACTTATTAAGAGGCCGTGCTAACCCAGTAGCCTCATAATCCCTGACTGCTACTGCATATAAAATGGCAGAACATACTTTAACATAAAAAAATTTGTACAGTAAAAAGCTCTACAGCTGTGATTTATATCCAAAGGATGCATAGATACTCCAAATTGCAGAAGTGACAGAAGCAATTTTAGTTGTTAATATTTTTTTTGGTGCCTAGACGAAGTAGGGCTTAAAGTTATTGGGTGTTTTTACATACACATTTCTCCTCCATATTTGCTGTTACATCCTGAACTTTCTGTGTGTCTAAATCACTCACTCAGATCTTAAACATCTGGCTCTTCTAACTTCTGCATAGAACTTCTCCCAGATCTTTTGTGTGTAAAAGGTTCTCCTGGTAAACTGCTTTGCTCCAGGNTGTTGGCAATGTGATGCTTATTTGTGATAAAATTGAGATTTCTGTGATAAAAATCACAAATTGTGAAAAAAATGAGATTTTATCCTAGCCCTGTCTTCTGATTTAACATTTCTCAGCATGACCTCCTTGTTATATAGTGGTTTATACATTAACAGTACATGTAACAGACTAGTTTAGTTTCTATACATTTCAGTTCATCTTTGTCCCCTCTCTGGTCATGTGTGATCCTATGTTCCTTTTTGCGACTGTGGTCATTGGTGTGTCATCCTTCTCGCTTCTGTGCTAGCAGACAGACTTGTTGCTTGACTTTGCCTTTACCTTTGCTATGTTGTGCTTGTCCCTTTTAAGGTTGTCTGGTATTACCTGTCTTAAATATGTGAACAGGATTTTTTTATCCTGCTATGGCACTACCACTGATGGAGAGAGAGAGAGGTGTATTGGTGCCCTATACAGCCCTGCAACATGCATAAATGACCACCAAGTGTGGTTAAAGTGTGGTTTTCACCATGTGTGTGTGTGTGTGTGTGTGTGTGTGTGTGTGTGTGTGAGAGAGAGAGAGAGAGAGAGAGAAGAATGCATCCGGAACTCACTTGTGGACTTGTAAACCCAGAAGATTGAAAGACCAGCACTTTAATGTCTGTGTAAAAATGCCAAAAATTATAACCTAACCTCTAGGTATCTATATTATTTTACCACTTCATATTGAAAATGTTTTGCCCACCTTTTATGCAGTTTACCTCATTTGCCACATCGCATAATTTTGAAATTAGAATTATTTAACTTCAAAAATCCTGAGCACATGCTGTGGCAAAAGTATTCATGGCTCTTTGCAGTCTAATGGGAGTTCTAAAAATCAAAACCACACCATCTACATACATCAAGAGGGGAAGTATTAAGACCATGCAGAGGATGATGGTTAGATTGCTCCAGTTTCTGGAATAGGCCATTTATATACAAATTAAAGAACAAGGGGGCAAGCAGACATCCCTGATGAACCCCCTTGCTAATGGAAAAAGCTCTAGACAACTGACTGCGAAGACCATATCTAACTTTGGCCCACATGTTATTATAGTAAGCCATTACCAGTTTTTAAAGAATAGGGTCTATCCCCAGGTGGTCCAGTTTTTCCCAGAGCAACCTCCTATTCAAAGAATCGAAGGCTGTGGACAGATCGATAAATGCAAAGTAAAGCATAGATTTATACAATGTTACATTCTTGTGGCAGAGGTATTGAAGGGTAAACATTTGATATAAGGTAGAAAAGCCTTGTCTGAATCCTGCCTGAGCTTCATGCAAAATACCAGCATTCTCAATCCAGGTTGACAGATGGAACAACAAATGGCAGTGAAGAGTTTCGAAGTTTCAGAAGTTTTCAAAATTTTCTGAAGGTTTGCAATATCCTGGACTTTGTTTTCTGAAGTCCGAAGTTTCAGAAAGAGTGCCGAAGTGCCTCTGGGTACCCAGACCAAGTATTCGGAACTCTGAAATTCAGTCTGAGTACCTGGAAGTACTATTCCATTCAGCTCTCCTCTAAACCAATTATTGCAACAGCTAACCATCAAACTGAATAACACTGCAACAGTCAGTTAACAAGTTTACCATATTACCGTATTACCACACAATGAAATGCTACCATTACTAGTCTAAAACCAGTTCCAGTAGTGTGGAAGAAGTGAACAACACAGGAGTTATGGGTAGATAAGTATATATTATGGCAGACATGCTTAAATCTAACCCGGAGTGGTGGGCAGACATATTTGCCCCTTTATTTACTTATATCAATCAGTCAGGGGATATATCAAAATCCTGACTTAAAAGCATAGCTGTCCCTATCTTTAAAAAGGGAGAGCCCAAACTTCCGGAGAACTATAGCCCAAATAGTTTACTGTCTATAATTGGAAAGCTGTATACAAAATTTCTTCTTGCAAAATTTCAGCTCTGGCAGAAAGAACACAATATCGTGGAACCTGAGCAAACAGGGTTCCAAGAAGGGCAATCAACAATTGATCATGCTTTTCTTTTGAGCCAGTTAATAGCCAAGTATGCCCAGGGCCAGAAAGCTTCCATTCTTTAATTATGTTTTATAGACCTAACCTCAGCCTTTGACTCGATAGACAGAGGAAGACTGTGGTATAAGCTAATACTTAGGTTGACCCAAGGCTGTTATACTTGCTGATTAGGCTACACTCCAACAACACTCTGCAGATTAGGTATAATAAGAATCTCCAACTAATAAATGAGATCTGCGTTGTTCGTGGAGTATGCCAAGGCATCATTTTGGCACCAGCGCTATTTAATTTTTATCTAAACCATGTTATCAAATTTATGGACATTGATGGGCTCCACCCCCACCCCCCACCCCTTTGTTGGGGGATAGGCATATTTGCATTTTACTCTGTGCCGATGACACCGTCCTGATCTCCCGTACCCAGGTTGGCCTGCGCAGAGGTATGGAGAGGTTCAACTTTTATTGCTTAAAGGAGAATTTAAGTATTAACTATCAAAAGACCAAGGTTATGGTAGTCACCAAGAATAGGAAGACCCATCGCTAGTTTATGGGGAACCAGGAGATTGAGTAGGTATGGAAATATAAATACCTGGTACTGTTATTTGCAGCCACAGCTAGTTGGAAATTATACCTTGATGCCTCCATGGGTCTTATCCAGAAAACCTCAAATACAATTCAGGGTTTGTTTTTTTCCCTTGCGGGCAGGTTAGTGGGCCCTGCACTCCGTCTTCTTTGAGCCAAGGCAGTGGCACAGTTTTTATATGCTATCCCAGTATGGGTTCCACAGTATTCAAGCAAAATGGAGACTATACAAAACATCTTCCTTAGGGTCATCTTGGGTGTCCCAAGTGGAACTCCTCAGGTACTTCTAAGAGTAGAAACTTTGTCTCCCACCCTGCGGTCTCAGGCATTGCTTTATATAATTAAATTCTGGATAAAATCAGTCCTGTTTCCTCCAGAAGTGAACTCTCTGTTGAGGCTCACTTGGGGGGAAGAATCATTAAATCCTTGGGCTCAGTTGGTGGAAAATGAGGTTAAAAGATAAGGTTTCTCCAAGGAGGCTTTATTTCCACTTGGACCTAGGGCAGCTATAATTTTGATTGCAAGGAGAATTAAGCATCAAGAAATACAGCTCCAGGAATGTGCTATCCTTTCCCAAATGATCTCTCCTGATTATTATCAAATCATTCCAATCCCTGGTCAATCGAACTCTTTACTGTTGTGGGAGGATAGGCACCTTGGGAGAGCTTTAATTCTATTCCGTCTTAATGTTTTCTCATCTGCAATCCTTGAAGGAAGGTATAATGGTACCAGAATTGTAACTTACTTGTAGTAGAGGATAGATATCATATATTTTTTTTATATTCCCAATGAATGCTGGTGCCTGTAAGTTTTTCTTGGGCAATTTCCTTGAGAGGTATGCTAAAATGCCATTAGAAGATCTTATGCTGAGACTTTTGAGTAGTCATAACTATGGGTGAAAACAGACATGACGCTAACCACCCTTTAACCACCCTTGGTGGTTATTTATGCATGTTGCAGGGCTGTATTGGTGCCCTATGCAGTCCTGCAACATGGATAAATAACCACCAAGGGTGGTTAAAGGGTGGTTAGTGTCATGTCTGTTTTCACCCTATGACGACTCCAAATGCGTGGCAAAACTTTGTGTCCAAGTCCTCTGAATCAAAAGTTTTCTTGTACAGTCAGCATTGTTAAATAATTGATTGTTTCCTGACTGTTTTTGTCTTATCTTTATCAGAGTTTTTAGCTTGTTTTTATATTTGGTTATGATGTAAAAATTGTTAATTTGTAATTGCCTGGTTGGACTCTGTATTTTTTGTAAATTGTTATAGCTTTTTGCTAAAACAAAAAACTTACCTACCTACCACAGGAGTTATGGGCAAATGGTAAATGGCAATAATGGTAAACATCAGTACAGTAAATGGTGCAGTGCTATATTGTGTGGTAACACAGTAAAATAGTTAACTGGTTAAACTGCCAAACAATAACAGATATTTCTCAGTATCTGACCCTTTCTGAACCATGGCAGATACCATGGATTTGGTTCGATACCTAGGGGTGGGCGAATGCGGTTCAGAAGTTCGGAGTTCAGACTGAACTTTAATAGTTTGGTTGACTGAACCAAACGTGTGAACCGAACTCAAATTCGAACGTTTGGTTCAGATGCGTTCGGTGAGTTCGGAATTGAATTTCCATTGGTTTCAATGGAAAACACATTATTGGCTGTAACGTTTTTGGTTTTAATGCTATGTGTCTGAAACTTGGGTTACCCATATCTCCTACAGAAAGCATGATATGTACCAAATTTCAAAACAATTGGATAAATGAATCTGATTTCAGAAGCGGTTGAATTATTGTATTTTGAAATATTCTACATATACATTCTTAGCTGTAACATCTTTGCCTCACATCTAATTTAGGTGGAACTTACTCAGTTTATACCCCTTCCCATACCTAATAACTTTACCAAATTTCAGAAGTATTGGAAAAAGGGTCTTGGTGGTATAAGCAATTAACATATAAATGTATATCTGACTATAACAACTATTTAATCCAACCAGTGTACATGACGTTTGGCAGAGCTATATATTATACTTTCATGATCATCTCTGCCAAATATCAGAAAGATTTTATAAAGGGTCACAATTTTATATGCCTGTACAACATATGTAGAGAAGGGCCCTAAGTCTGGGATTCTCTTATGTCGCTGTGGTATAAGATCAGTTTGTGATGCGAATTGGCCAACAGAAATGTCAACCAAATATCCTCATTCTGTGCTGGGACCATCCCAACATATCTCCCCCACTTGTTTCTGGGAAGTCAGAAGCATCTGTTTAGGAAAGAGTCAATAGAGATTCTCTTGTGTCCTCTGTCTCAGTGCTGCAGGATGTGATTGTGATGATAATTGGCCAGCCTGGATGTGTTTAAACTCTGTCTCCTGACTGCTGGGATGCTATCTCAGAAGACCCAGTTATGTTGCTTATGCCCGCCTCAGGGCCGCCCCCTATGCCCACCTTGAAGCCACTACCAATTGGTCCTGTAAAGCTAGAAGCTTTCATTAATGTGTTTGGCTATTGAATGTGTCTGTCAGTCTTTGGGGTTGATCCACATCCTTCCTCCTACCATCTCTCTCCCCCTGCCATGCAAGGTGCCTGCCTCTGACTGGCACGGATATGCTGATATTAATCTGAATAATGATCTACACAGGGACAACATCAATTGCTTATATAATTGGTGGCCTTTATCAAACTCTCCTGTACATTTGCTGAAATGGCAGGAAAGGTATTTGATACATTCTTGCTAAATATCCTGTAAACGTAATGGAATATCAAAATGTGCAGTTGGAAATGCATTTTCAGGTTAATATCTTATACCCTTGGGACCCTTTATCCACTCTTTCTGAAATTTGGCATAAATATTAAGCATATGGAGGGACTTAATATGCACAAGTTTCCAGAACATTGGATGCAAGTTAAAGATGTTGCAGCCATGTATGTGTATGGAGCTTTTCTTAAAATCACAACATTCAAGTTCTTCTGAAATAGGTTCCCTTTATCTAATCATTTAAAAGTTGGGTACACAAAGTGCTCTTCATTGTGGGTACAGTCTTCCCAAATTTCATCAAAATTGAATAAGAAACAAGAATGTTATAGCTGTAAATATGTTTTTCAGTTTTTCCCCTTTGTTTCAAAAACCAAATGTCATTTTCAGTTCCTGATTGCACCAAACTAAATACTGAACCGAGCCCGACCAAAGTGAATACAGAATACAAACTCAACATTTGACCCGAACCACCAAATGACTGAACATCCAAACCTGGTTCTGTTTGCACATCCCTATTGATATCAAATAACAGAAATAAATGTTTCATTACCACTTTGGATGCAATCCTAACTCTGTTGAAGTCAGTGGTTAAATTCCCGCTAACTTCAGCAGCAGCAGGATTGTGCCTTTCATTTTATTAATATGCTTAAAAACAGAGAGTGGAACCAATCCCATGTCCAGCAGATCCTGCGCCCCTCACCACATGCTTATGCATTCGGTTTCCATGCAGCACAATCTTCCCACAATGGGGGTGTGATTGTGTGTTGTTTCGGTATGTGTGTGTGCAAGTAGATGTGGGATCTTCAGGACATAAGGTCAGCCCCACTGTCAGGTCCTTGAACCTGCCTTCATGGTTCCTGGAGTGATGGACAGGCTGCCTCTGGCCCAGTCACTCTCCACATGAATTCTCCCTGGTCTGCCCTTAGTCACACCCGTCTAGTCTGTTTCCAGTCCTTGTCTCATCAACCAGCTTCCTGATTGGTTGGCTGCCAGCCAGTATATATGGTGTGCTGGTAGCCCCAGGAAGGTGAACAGAATGACACTGACACACTTCTTGTTTATTTATTTATTTATTTTAAAAATTTATACCCCACCACCTCCTGCCACAGGCAGCTCGGAGAAGCTAACAACACAATATAGAAACACATTAAAAACATCATCTCAAAATTTATACCATAATAAAAGAACAAACCCACCCACCTTCACACTTTCCCCACCCCCTACCACCCAATTTATTTTATTTATTTTACAGATTTATATCCCGCCCCCTCCTGCAGTGCAGCTCGGGGCGGCTAACAACAACAATAAAACATTAAAATTCACTTAAAATATAAATATAAAATACATCCTCTAAAACACATCATATAAACAGGGCTAGAAAACAAATGAATAAATGGGCGGGGGATTAAAATCACACACACTCCACCCTCCCTCCCAAAGGCCTGGGCAAACAGCCAGGTCTTACAATTACCCCTCTCCCTCACCAAACGCCTGACAGAAGAGCCAGGTCTTACAGTTCTTATAAAAGGATGGGAGGTCCGGGGTCAGACGGGCCCCCACTGGAAGGGCATTCCAGAGGTGCAGTGCAGCCACCGAGAATGCCATATCCTGCTTAGTGCCCTGGGAAACCCGGGGGACCTCCAACAAGGTGCCCCCGGCTGACCACAAGGGCCGATCCAGAACTTGGGGAGGGAGGCGATCTCACAAGTAGGCAGGGTCCAGATGGTGTAAGGCTTTATACGTCAAAAGCAACACTTTGAATAGGGCCCGGAAGACTATTGGCAGTCAGTGAAGAGATCGGAGCACTGGTGTAATGTGCTCCCGGCGACCCAGCCCCACCAAGAGCTGGGCCGCCGCATTCTACATCAGCTGCAGTTTCCAAGCCATCACCATATGTAGCCCCATGTAGAGCATGTTACAGTAGTCTAACTGAGAAATAATAAAAACATGGATGATCGTGGCCAGGTCCGGAACTGAAATCAGCAGCCGAAGCCACCACACCATGTATCTGGTAGAAGGCACTCCTCGCTACAGCCTCCACCTGGAGATCCAGGCGGAGTGCGCATCGAGGAGCACCCCCAGGTTCTGCACCTGGGAAGTCAGCGGAGGACAGATCCCATCAATCAAGGGAGCTGTCACATCCACCAGCTTACCCACTAATATCACCTCCATCTTGTCAGGATTCAGTCACAGTCGATTAGCCCTCATCCGGTCCCCAACAACTGCCAAACACTGGGTAAGCACTGAGACAGCCTGGCCTGGGTCAGTTGAAAATGAGAGGTACAGTTGGGTGTCTTCCGTATACTGATGATACCTCACCCTGAACCCCCTGATCACCTCACCAAGCAGCTGCATATACACATTGAACAGGAGAGGGTACAAGACAGAACCCTGCGGGACCCCACATGAGAGGTCTCAGTATGATGAAAAACAGTCACCGAGTACCACCCGCTGAGTTCTCCCAGTCAGGAATGAGTGGAAGCATTCAAGAACCATCCCGTCCACCCCTGCACTGTCCCACAGGTGCGTCACCAACATCTCATGATGTTGATGTTGCTCTGTTCTGTTCCCAATTCTTTTTCCTTCTGGTCGTGCATTGTTCCCAGTTCTGGTCTCCTTTCCCTTCCCTCTGCCTCAATCCTTGTTCCCCTCTGGTTCTGTGTCACTCTGCCTTGGTGCCTGAATCCCCTTCTGTGCCCTGTGTTGTTACCAGTCTTGCTTCTTTTGGTCTTGCCCTCATCCCTGCCCCATCTCTAGCCCTCGTCCTCAGCCTTGCCTCCTGTTTCCCCTCCTGTCTTTTCTCCCAGTCCTGTTCTTGAACGTGTTTACCCTATACCCCACATCCTCACACCTGTGACACTGACAGATAACTTACATACACCCTATTCCATTTATCATATATTATCAGTCTCAGGTACTGTGAATGGTAGTTGAGACAGTTGTGATGCTCCATTTTGAAAGTTAGATTTTAAAGGAAAAGTTAATTAAGACCTAAGTACAGTAGGAATGGCTGGATGGGAATAATCACTGAGTACCGGTAACATTAATTTATGCAAAATGGGAGTAGACGATAGTGCTGAGTCTGTATTCCATTTTACTAATCCCTTTTGCACAAGAGAACTGCACCTTCTGCTAACTGAGTTAATTAACAGAATCCTCCAATGAGAAACATTTTATAGTCAAGGAGCATCAGTTAGAGCACAAGAATATCCTGATGGGATTCTCTTATGATAAATTCCTCAATCCAGTAGCACTTTTCCAAGTAAATAATAGTTTTCACTCATATATTGAAGTCATTAGGTGAGATTGGGTATATTTAAATTTGACAGCGCTAGTTGCCACAATGCTTTGATCCTGCTGCCAAACAAATGTTCTAGCAGCCTGGACTGGGGAGGGGATGGGGAGAGGGTGGAGGGCATGTGTGGATGTGTTCAGAACTGCCCTGCCCCCCACTCTATGCAGTGCGGCCCGGCCCCCTTTCTTACAGGTGGGTGCGGCCTATGAGGCTGGTACACCTGCCCAGAAAAGCCCTCCTCCACAAACATCCCCTCTGTCTTGTCAGGATTCAATTGCAGATGGCTCAACCTCATCCAAGCCCCCACAGTTGACAGGCATTGGGAAAATAAAGACACTGCATGGCCTGGGTCGATAGAAAAGGAGAGGTAGAGCTGAGTGTCATCAGCATACTAATGACACTGCATGCCCTGAAGCCCCCTCACGATCTCCCCTAATGGCTGCATATAGATATAAAACAAGAGGTAGGACAGAATGGCACCCCGTGGGACTCCACACATGAGGTCCCGGGGGGAAGACGTAAACTCCCCCAAGACCATCCGGTGAGTTCTCCCAGCCAGGAACGAATGAAACCAGTCCAAGACCATCCCACCAAATCAGGCACGGTCCCGCAGGCGAATCACCAACACCTCATGATCGACTGTGTCAAATGCAGCCAAAAGGTCTAGCAGGACCAGTAAGGTCTGACGACCATGGTCCAATGCCAAACCAAGATCATCAACCAAGGCCACCAAGGCCATCTCCGTACCATACCCAGGCCGAAACCCAGACCGGGAGGGATCAAGAAAACTAGTGCAGTCCAGATGTTGCTGGAGCTGCCATGTCACAGCCCGTTCAATAACCTTCCCTAAAAAGGGAAGGTTAGATGGAGATCGTCAACCAAGGCCACCAAGGCCATCTCCGTACCATACCCAGGCCGAAACCCAGACCGGGAGGGATCAAGAAAACCGGTGCGGTCCAGATGTTCCTGGAGCTGCCGTGCCACAGCCCGTTCAATAATCTTTCCTAAAAAGGGAAGGTTAGAGACCGGCCGATAACTGGAAGGAGCATCAACATCAAGAGATGCTTTCTTGAGCAGGGGTCTAACCACAGTCTCTTTTAGGCAGTCAGGCACCCTGCCCTCCTGAAGGGAGGCACTAACCACCCCAGCCAGCAANAAGGGAGGCACTAACCACACCAGCCAGCAACAGCTGTAATGTCTCCTGACTAGCTTTCATCAGCCACGACGGGCATGGATCTTGCTCACAAGTAGTGGCATGAACAGATCCCAACAAGGACGCCACATCAGCAGGTGCCACCATCTGAAACTGATCCCACAAAACAGGACAGGATGGGGCATCCATAGCCCGAAGATGATCCTCTGCAATAACTGTGGTACCGAAATCATGTGATGGGCTACTCTACCCTGGTCCAGGGATGGCTTCCCTGGACCATGGCAGGACTTACTCTGGGTTGTGCATTGGCAGGGAGCCCAGCGCACAACCAGGAGTTAATCCTGCCATGGTCCAGGGAAAACTCTGCTTCCACCCGCAGTAACATCTGACAGGTGGGAGTACATGTGACACCACCATGGTTGGCCACACTGGGGTAAAGCGCGGCCACCTATGGTATCATCTCATGTGAAAACACCAATGGTATGCTGTAGCTTCAGCTACCATTTGGGGTATTAACAGACATCACGTTGATCTGATTTGGTCTGACTTGGCCAATGTGATGCTGGTACATTTGTTCTGGGATTGCCAGACGTGACCTGGAACAAACCCTGCCCAGAGTGGCAGCTGGGGACCTGGATCATAGCGGGTCCACAGACCGAGCCCAGCGCCCACCCAGCTGGTCCAAAGCAGGCAGAACTGAGAGGGAATGTTTCTTCCCGGCCCCATCTCCTCCTATCATGGGGGTTTGCAATGGTACCTGCAAAAGGCAGCTATGGGTGCCCATCATGGTAGGTAGGCGGGCCATGGCAGCAGTGTGGGAGTGTGTTTGGGTGCCAGACATTGTTACCCGTCTTTCTCCCTGGCCAGGGGAGGCCATGGGAACATATATTCCCACGGCCAGAGCTCACCCAACTGGAGGAAGTCCTCCTCCCTCCTCTGGCTGGGACAGATGTCCTAGTGAGGTCTGTTAACACCCTTTGTGACTTTGTCATTTTTATGACCTTATGTTTTGGGCTGGTCAAAGCTGACTACTGTAACACAGTAGTCAAGGAAGGAGACTAGGTCACTGTGGTTTCTGTCACTTCTGCTCTGCATATGCCCATACACTGGGCATTTTTACACACATGTTAAAGTTCCAGATGTTTCAGTCTTCTGGGTTTACAAGTCCACAAGTAAGTACTGGATGCATTTTTCATACAAACACTGCCCTGGGGCAGTTCCTGGAAGCATTCTTCACACAAAATGCCCTGGGGCAGCCTAAAGTAGCTGCAGCTGTCAACGTGACAGGCTGCCATGGAAACCAAGTGACCACAGCTGCCTCGAGCAAAGCAGTTTACCAGGAAAACCTTTTACACACAAAAGATCTGGGAGAAGTTTCATGCAGAAGTTCAAAGTTCCAGATTATTAAGATGTGGATGAGTGATTTAAACCCACAGAAAATTCAGAATGTAACAGCAAACATCCAGGAGAAGTGTGTGTGTAAAAACACCCACTAAGATTTCTGAGAGATTGTGCAGGGTGACTTAGATCTGTCCAAAGCTGTGCCTATATTCTCCAGCATGAGCTAAAGGGCATTTACAGTCCCCATAGATGTTTAGAGCAGCAATTCCTCTGTCTGGCCTATTTCCTTGAGTACAAAGATGAAAAGATTGTGTCCAGATCCTACGCCAACTGAATGCAGCCACCTGAACTGTGATGGTCCAATCCCTGCGTGGCCCCTGGCATGGAAGTATGGCCACCATGCTGCACAGAAGGCACAACGAGTTGGGCAGATGGTAGCAGGGAAGATGAATGGGCTGGTCACTTCTGTAACTCCTGCCATGACTGGAATGGGCAGTGATACTGGCCACACAAGCAGGCACCAGGACCTGCCCCACCTTCATCCCCCAGCCCAACCGAGGACAGGGGGAACATGCAATGGGCAACACTGCCCACCACTCAGGGTCCAATAGTGGTAATCCCAGCATGACTGGGCAAGAGCAGCCCAGGCATGTGAGTTTCCCTACTTTGAGCAGCTTTACCCCACCTGAGTTAAGGCTGCTCTGCGATGCACCCTTAAAAGATTTCTGAGGGTGTGTCACATAGCAGTCATCTGCCCCCCCACAACCTCCACAGGGCAGGGGAAACAACTGATGGCCACTGGCCACACAATGCACTGCACGACCCGGCTGCCCAAAGTGGGCTAAGGCTACCCAAAGCTACTCTGTCTCATGTGGCTTCACCCACTGAAGGCATCAGGAGTTTTGTATCTGACTTTAAATGGAACAGGATGAGAGCTTCTATCAGTCCTTTGTAATCAGCTTGCATATCAATAGTCTAAAATGCTTCTTATATTTGCATGAAGCCTCCTGAAGGAGTTCTTCCAGTCAATACATTCCAGTCACGTAAATGGGCTGCTGAAGTTATAGAGTGCAACCACACTCTGTAAGCCTGAGACACCATGGGCAAGCTACCACACCTTGGGAAGGCTTAACACATTCTGGACAGCCGTACCACATGATGAAGTGCATCATTTGGCCAGCATCAAATGTGTGTCCCCTCACACACACACACACAAACACACACACACACACACACACACACACACACACACACACACACACACGGCAGGAAGAGCAGCTGGCTGCTATGAGATGCATCCTTTGAAAAAGGCTGAGGACATGTCACATAGCAGCCTTACTCAAAATGGAGTAATACTGCCCAAGGTGTGGTAGCTCATGTTCCCAGGACTCTTCTGCCTTGCTGTGCGACAAGCTTCACAGTGGGACTTGAGCAGTGGATACTGTTGCCCATCCCTCATGGTCACGTCACAGCCAGGGGTGGGATTTTGGTTGGGTTGGGGGAAGGAAGCAGGCCAGGGCCAGGGGCCCACTCATGTGGCCAGAGCCTTGGCCCACCACAGCCATGGTTGAAGATCTGACAGCAACCCGCCAACCAGCACCAGAGGGAGTGACCATCTGCCCAGCTCCCTGAACTTCCCCCCCCCAAAGTGTGGCAGCTGTGTTTGCTTGTCACTGGGGCGCACGGGAACTGGACCATCCACTCATTGTGTGGCTGCACCCATAATCAGCACAGTTCACAGTGGCCTGACAGATTTCAAGGGCAATTGCAGGGAAGGATAACTATGGCCTGATGGGGAGTGTATGAGCCAACAGGGGGAGGAATACAGCGGTTTATTAGTCAGTAGGTGTCATGCTCCGGGGCCGAAGCATGAGAAGGGGAAGGAGGAAAATGTAGGTAGGCAGGGGAAAGGGAGGGAAGGAGGCAAGGGGTTAACAAGGGAATCTCTCAGCCGCTCTCCGATACCAAGGAGATGAAGTGCTCAGCATAAGAGCCAGACAGGCTGGCCTAAGAAAGCATACGACTCATCATCGAGGTCAAGAGACAGGGAATTGGGCAGAGGGGGAACGGGGAGCCACAGGGGCAAGGCAATGGAGAGCCACAGGGGCGAGGGAGCCAGAGGCAAATGAGCCAGAGGCAGGGGAAGGAGCCACAGGGAGCCACAGGGGCAAGGGGAAGCAGCAAGGTGCAAAGGGAAGCACAGGGAGCCACAGGGGCAAAGGGCACAGAGAGCCACATGGACAAAGGGAAGCAGTAAGGGGCTAGAGGCAGGGGACCAAATCTGGAGGAACCAAGGTCCAGGGGGCAATTACAAGGCTAAGGAACCAGCAGCGTAAGGCTGGAGGGTCAGGGAACAAGCTCGTGTGGGACCAGTGCCCAAAGGAGAGGGGAGTAGCAAGATTATAAGAGAGGCAGGAGACAAACACAGAACAGGACCTTTCCAGCCAACACACAAACAAACAGACAACAGAACACACAAAACTCTATGCAGGGGGGGAGCGTTCAAGGAAGCAGAGAAACACATTCACATAGACACAGGGCAGGATATCAACACAAGGGGAGGGGGAAAGGTATAACACACTAGGAAGACAGAGGAAACACAACACAGACTCAAACAAAGGTACAGACAGAGAGCAGCAAGGGGAGAAGAAAAGTAGAGCAAAGGGCAAGGGTCATAGAGGGATGACGTGAAGTTCCACACCTGCCACAGCCCTCAGCAGACTTAAATACTACAAGGAGCCAATCAGGCTGTGTCAAGTGGGTCCACGTCCCCTATCAGGTGCAAGCGGGGCACAGAGCTGGTAGGAAGAGAGGGAACAACAAGGTAGGGAGGGAAGTCACCCTCTGCAGCAATCCCCCAGTGGCACAGGAGGCAGCAAGCAACTCAGGCAAACCCCAAGGGCAAGGGTTCACGGCCCAGCTGTGAAAGTAGGAGAGAATCAATATCTCAGGACACTTTGTGCTTTTGTGACTGTGAAATTTCACTGGTACCTAACGAGATTTACTTTATTTATGTATTTGATTAGAGTTATATTTATTTATTTTTATTTATCTATTTTAAAAGTTTTACTACCCCGCCTCTCCTGCCACAGGCAGCTTGGGGTGGCTCACAAACAATAAAAATAAGACAATAAATCTAAAAACAACCCCTAAAAGGAGGATAAAAAATATCCCACCCACCCCCACCCTAACCCACTCCACCCAGCCAATCACTCATCTCCCCCGCCAAACACCTGGCATGGCAGCCAGGGCTTTTACAGCTTCTTCAAAAGGAGGGGAGATCCAGGGTCAACAGGGCATCCACCGGAAGGGAGTTCCACACCCGAGGTGCGGCCACCGAGAATGCCCTCCCATGAGTAGCCCCCCCAGAAGGCTCGGGGACCTCAAGCAAGGTACCCCCGGATGACCACAGGGGCTAATCCACAATCCGGGGAATGAGGCAGTCCTGCAGATAGGTAGGGCCTTGGCCGTTTAGGGCTTTATAGGCCAAGACCAACACCTTGATATGCTCCCGGCAGCCCAATTAAACCCACAAAATCACATATAAAATATTCTTTAAAGCCCCCAGGTCCTAACCAATTAGGACATATTTAGATTTAGATTTATTAAATGAAAAATTGCTTTGTTCATACATACATGAAAAAGCAGCTGTTTGTAACACCTGCTATGTGCATATTTGTCAAAGGTTTTGCCTGTATTTATTCACAAATCCATGCTAAGTATGATTTGATGGTCAGAATCTCAAGTATTCTCATTTTTGTGTTAATTTAGATGTCAGGCAAACATTGTCTGTATGGTAGTTTGAAACTTCTTAGGGTGAAAACAAACAAGACAGTAGTCTACATTTGTTGACATTAGCCCATGAGTCACCTTCCCATCTGTTAGGTTTCCGCCAGATGTTTGCCACTTCTGCCACAGGGTGCAGCCAACTACTACCTGATGCGTCATTCTGAGAAGGTGGTTGACGTAGCATGAGCTAAGGCTGGTCGAACTCAGCTAATTGGGGTTAAAGTGCACTAGGGATGGGCGAACACGGTTCAGAAGTTTGGAGTTCGGACCGAACTTGGTCTGTTCGGTTGAGCAAACCGAACATCCGAACCGAACTCTAATTTCAAACCGAACCGAATTTCCGAACTCCGTTATGTTCACCCATCCCTAGTGGCAACACACACCAAAAAACCTGGTTTTGAATGGCCAAACTTGGTTGAAGTTCAGAACTCGACCAAACTCATTCTGTTCGGTCAACTGAACTGAACTTCCGAACCGAACTCAAATTTCAAACCGAACCGAATTTCCAAACTCGAATTTCAAACTGAACCGAGCTGAACCAAATTTCCGAACTCCGTTCTTTTCGCCCATCCCTAAAGTGCACCCTCCTTAAGTCCTGCAAAGCCCCTGCACGTGGCGACTCGGTCCATGAGCACCAGGGACAAGGCAGTGATGTCAGCAAGGATCAGGCCTAGGACCAGCAACCATCAGCCTCCTGTCAGCTAATGGTGTGGGCTGGGAGTGAGCAGACCCCATCCCCAGTTATCTGTTATCTGATGGAGTGTCTGGGAGAATCTATCACTGACAGGGAGAGGGGAGAGATTAAGGGAGGTCACCCATGCCCACCACAGTCCTGTGCAGTCCCACTCTCTCTTCCTCTCTCCCTCCTCATATCTCACCCCATACAGCAATGGGACCCACTCCTGGATCAACAGCGATGGCAAGCCCGGGTGCATAGCATGCAGCACAGGCGCTGCCTCCGCCCATGTGCCAGTTTGGGACACGCTACCCATGGGCAAGGGGGAACAGCCTGTGGGTCGCACTTTAGGCACAACTTTTCCCAGCTAGACACACTGGTTTCCCTGTACCCAGACACTGGCTGGGGGAAGCCAGGCAGGGATGAAAGTGCCTTGGGCTGGGGCCATACACAACCCTTGGATGGGATCACTCTGGCTAGAGTATAGGAGTAATATGCTGCTGCCATCCACTTTTCATGAACTCATTCCTGCTTCTGATGGTTGGCAGCGCTGGCCACTGCTCCTGGGTCCAAGTCCTGCCCGTGTGTTCATTTCCTGGACCAACCTGTCATGTTGGGGCAGTGTGGCAGATGCTAGGAGGCTGTACACATGTTCTGCTCTCCATGTTGGCCCAACGGGTCACAGCTGTTGAGTCTGAACTGTTGTTTACAAGTCTGAATCTCCAAGCATGTGTAGGTTCTCTGTCACCCGTTGTTTCCAACGGTGCCCAGCCAACTTCTGGTAGCAGGGTTCAACATCTCACCCACCCACCCCACATGAGTTTGTTTCTCCCAGACTCAGAAGTCCAGGAGCAATGCTGTCTTGTCTAAAAATGGCCCAACAGAGTTCTCATGCTGGTTGATCAGACAGACGAGACGTTTTTAAATATCTGTGATCTTCTTCTGGAGCATCTAAAACAACAATGAAATGCAACTCCACATTGTAATTACCACCAAATTCCCACCACAAACTACACATGAACAGAAATGCTCCTCATCCCCAGGCCCCAAGTTTAATTATATCTTAAATTGCTGGGTTCTTAATATGGACTTGATTGTGCTTATGCAGATTAGTTTAAGGGGGTCTAGAAGTGTATGGGTATGTGAGGTCATCTTTTGTGTTCAGAATGGTCTCGAGGACTAGAAATTAGGTTCTTTGGCTTGGAAGTCAGGAACCTGGTTGGGACAAACTGTTGTGGAAGGAGTACAGCACATGTGTTTAAGCCATCTCCTGGATTGTAAATCAGGTCATTAGGCAATCACCTTGCCTAATGACCTGATTTACAGCATAATCTTACACAACAGCATTATCTGCCCTTCAATAAAGGTTATTGCATATAAATGCTGGGCTTCAACATCAAGGTTTTAAAAGGATGTGACAATGTTCTAGGTAGAGGACCTATTGATACTGTGTTGACACAGCTAAACAAGCTTTGGCCCAAGTACCTAGAGTTAATTAGTTTGCATGTGAATTTTTCATACATATGGACCCAAGAACATCTCACTATTGCCATTCCTAATACTGGACTGCATTCTTTTCTTGACTTATTTATAATCATCATAAAATGCGGTAGAACTAACTTAATCAAATAGAAAGACAGTAGGGGTGTGCACTTCATTTTCGATAACGAAAACAAATTTTATCTTTTTCTTTTTCATTATTATAATAACAAAAAAAATATAACAAAATCAATAACAAAATTTTGTTTATCATTATCGGTTTCATTATTGATATCAGTATTGCACAAAAATGAAAATGTCATTTTCTGTTTCATTTCCGTTTTCATCAGTGTGTATGTGTGTGTGTGTTCATCACACACGCTGATGAACACGGAAATGAAACTGAAAACAAAATTTTCATTTTCGTGCAACACCAATACCAATAACAACACTGATTTTTAAAAAAATGAAAATTCATTAACAAAAACAAATAATGACAGTTTTTAAGAGCAAAAACTAAAAACAAAAATGAATAATGACATGGATCCTTGGTACATACCTTTAAAAGATAGATGTGAGGCCCATTGATTGTACATTCAGTTTGGTAGTGCACAATAACAAAACAGATCTATAACTGACAGGACACAGTTACAATTGAGACTCCTATAGTTATATTCACAGGCTGCTCAGTTTGTTTGGTTTGTGTTGAAAATATCACTATTTTCATGACACATGCAATAATGTGTTTAGGGTTTGGCGTGAGGTTGCAGGTGGAGGATGGGGGTTTGAGTGGAGGGTGTTTTTTGTATGAATTGCAATGTTTTTACGCTGGTTTTTTTGTGTGGATTGTTAGCCACCCTGAGCCTTGTTGGAAGGGCAGCATAGAAATTCAGTTAGTCAATCAATCAATCAATCAATAATGCAAACATACATACAATGGTGTAGCAAGGCTGTGGCAGGCCAGAACCTGTGTCCCAATTATGGGCCCCTCAATAGGCAAGAGGACAGGGTCCATTGTTCTGGGAGGCTCTGCTGGGAACTAAAGGCTGCCCTGCCACTGGAGCTGGTGGCCTACAGCAGGCTCCCAGCTAACCTCCATCCCATGAGCAGTGGCAGTAGCAGCAATCACAAGGACAATCCTGGTCAGTCTCACTGCTAAAAAGTTGGTAGTGCTAACCCAGCTCCCAGTGCGCCCCTCCCCCCAGAGTAGAAGCAATCCTGCTAGGAGGCAAGTCTTAGGAGTGTGTGGTCACTGGACCAGCACTTCATGCACCACCACCTGCAACCACCCCCCCCTTACACACACGCACACCTCTTCTGGAAACTTCCTTTCCAGAAGATCCTTTTGCCTTACTGCCACTAGGAAATTTTCAGAGTGGGTGAGGGTGGGAGCAATAGCAGAACATAGTGCTGAACCTACTCCCTTCCCCTGCCAATTCTGAAGTTTTTCTAGTGGTTTTATAGTGAAGCTTTTCTAGTTGGACCAATTACAAGCCCCCCCTCCTACAAAAGTTCCAGAGCCTGGACTCAACTGAGCCCCCTTGGATCATGGGAGTTAAACAACTGCACACACACCTGGCACCAAATAGGGTTCTAATTAAACTGAGCTAAGGGCACTTTTAGACGAGTGGGGGATTGTCGTCGCACCAGTTCCCACCCCCTCAAACAAGACAGGACACAAGGTTGGATTTATATGGCCGCACCCTTTATTATCCAATTACAAACAGCCGAATAGGTGAGGGGGTGACATCGCCTATTGCGATTACGGGTCCAGTATCAACCATAACCATCAACTTCAACAGAAGGGGCTGTGAAATACCTTCACCAGCCTCTTCAACAATAAAACACGTCTCCCCTTCATCCAGCGCTGAGGGCGCGGCCAAAGGGGACATTGTCCGTCCGGACATGAGTAAGGATTGAGGTGCCTGTCAGTGGGAGGCCTTACAATGCCCTGCCACTTTCCCTGACACCCTTCTCCCAGGGAAACCAACACCCCCGCGTGCCATACCCTGCACCGCGTTACGCGTGGCTTCCCCATCCCTTAAGGAGATGACTCCTAATTTTCTTATCCTATTTTAAACGATACTGGACCCCCGCCAGGGTGCGACAATTTCCGTTACACCAATGAAAACTAAGCGAAGCACACCACCAAGTAATGGCGAGCCAAATTGACAACCTTATACTGTAAGGAAGGCAAAAAAACAAGTAGGCCCACTGACCAATGTATACTAGCCAAAAATTCCTTCCTGGCCCATTCTAATGCAACCAAAAAAACCACAGGATAAGGGGAGGGTGGGTGGGTGCTTCTCCTTTCCTCACTCCTCCTAAAGTGAGCAGGGAGAGCCTGGAACGCTGCTGATTGCCCCACGTGACTGCAGGGGCCAATCAGCAGCTCTATCATTTTTGCGCGGTCTGCAAGGGTTGCTAGGCAACCCATTGCAAACTGGCCTCAGTCCTTGAAAGCTCTGTGCAGCCTCTGCAAGCAGCAGCTGCACCATTTAACCCCCTGCGCTCCTAGGAGAGGGGGGAGGGAGTTTATGGGGCGAGACAACCCCCCACTGCCTGAATTTTCGGCGGAGGGTAATCTAACGGATTGACAAATCTACTCTTTAAAAAGTCATGCAGGGAGCGTTACACCCACCAGAAGTCAACGGCCGTTATTGAAAACAGTGGTGCCAGGCAGCTTGCACATTATTTTTAAAACCGGAGTTGTAAAACCTCAATGTCAGCATCGTCCTAAGAGGCACTCCTCCAAACATATACATTGAGAGGGAGTGGCTTGATGTAATTATCTTCCTTGCCAATTCTTCCCCCTTGTCAGCACTGGTATAGGTCAGGTTCAAAGCCCATTCAATTCAAAAGAGAAACACCCATTGGTTTGAATGTGCTTTGGAAGCAAGTTTTGTTTGGAAGAGTTTGCAGAACTGGACCCTAACTATAACTACTAAGATGACTTTAAAAAAATGATTTTCTCTTGATCAAAGTGCATCCAGTCTATGCCTCTCTCCTTAGAAAAATCCTATTTTGAAACTCCATCAATTCACAAAGCATTTCCAGCAATCCAAATACCACCTTATTCAAAAGATATTTGACAAATATCATGGGATCAATTATACTCTGACTTACAGGGCAGTTGTAATATGATAATGATCATAAAAATCAATTTAATAATACAGTATTAGTGAAAGCCCTTTTGGTTTAGAAGACAGTACAGGAAGAGGGAAGCCAAGAATGTCACTTCCTCCCCCTCTCCCCCTTCATTTAATAGGCTCTTAATAAATCACAGCAATGTAAAATGGCTTTTACCTCTACCCAGCCCATATATAGATAAACACACAATAGCAGTGCAGATTCATGAAAGCACTGGAATGTACTTTTGTTCTCTGCATGGTCTGATAAAAGTTCCCGGATTCAGGGAGAGACTTCGAATATACAAGGGGAAACTGTCATATAGATGCATTAAAAATTAGAGTATTAATCCCATGATGTTCCAAAATAATTAATTCTAATTTCCTGTAATATCAATGGAAGTCCAGTAAATGCATAATCAACAGAATAGTGCTAGACCTCTCATCTTAATAAGGTCTATAACAAACTTGTCAAACATCTCACATTGAGCAGGAGAGTAATACTGTAGCAGGGCAGAGTGCCTGCCATGTCTCTGGCCTTTTAAGAAGGTGATTGTCAGGGCTGAGAGAGGGCCAAAGTAGAGCCAGTCCAGAGCTCAGAAAACAGAGCTAAGAGCTCAGGGGAAGAACTGTGATTGGAATAGGGCTGAAACTTCGTCTTGATTTTTTTCCTCTCAGTCCTCATCAAGAATCAAACTTCCTGGGGCAGCACCACCAGGAGGGCTTTGTTTATTTGCCCTACAGCTTCAGGGCTATGGTGGGGCCTTTATCCCCAGCCATAGTGTGGCCCTGAAGCCCCTGCTGAAGCAGAAGTAGCCCAGATGGAAGCAGAGTAAGAGCTGCAGCAGTTCCTCCAGCCCCTATCTGGGGGTGCCCTCCTCGGGAGCCCCCCCGGAGCCTGCTGACTACCTAGACAGTTACAAGCGGGCCCAGCTGAAGGCGCTGCTGTCCCAGGTCAGCCCGGGCCTCACCCCGCGGCTCCGCAGGGCCAACACCAAGGAAGTGGGAATCCAGGTGAACCCGAGGGTGGACACCTCGGTGCAGTGCTCACTGGGGCCCCGAACGCTGCAGCCCAGCCGCCCGCAGAGCCCCTCAACACACTTCAACTCCTAGGGGGCCCTGGACATCTACTCACCCATCCTGGACCGGTGTCTAGTCACCCTGCCCGAGGTGGACAAGGAGAAGGGGGAGGCACCGGCCACAGAGCCCCCAGAGGAGATGGAGGAAAAAGCGGAAAACATGGAGAAGGAAGTGGTGCCAGACCCAGAGGAGACAGCAAGAGAGATGCCCCCTGAGCCAGCCCTGCTCAGGAGCCAGAGAACAACAGGGAGGCACCACAGACAGAAGGTGCCAGTGAGGGCAAGAGATCCACCTTCCAGTTCTTGGAACAGAAATATGGCTATTTCCACTGTTAAGACTGCAAGACCAGATGGGAGAGTGCCTATGTGTAGTGCATTTCAGGAAGTAACAAGGTTTACTTTAACAGCTCTGTCTCAAATGTCAAAAGGTCTTCAGTCCTTCTAAAGTGGAAGTAAACCAGTGCCAGATTTGCTCAGAGACTCATTGCTCCTGCCCCCAAAAGAGGAGAAACATTGACCTCAAGTGACCCCAACGTCAAGAGCTGTGTGGCCCCTGCAAAGGCAAGAGACTGTCCTGTGACATTTAAATACATTGTCTGAGATACAATTATACTTAGCACATGGCACTAAAAAAAATGTTTTTTTATGGTAACATGGCTTTGACTTTAGGCTTTTGACCTGGCACTGGATAATGGATTAAATATTTTTGTATGCTTTCTAAACTACTTTAACTTATCAGTGTAACTTGTAAATAAAATTAAAGAATAAAATGAAAAAAATAAAAATAAAGAATCAAGCGTCTTGACTCAATTCCAATGAGAATTGAGAAAAGCTCCGCTTATCGACAATTTCTTGACCAAGATCCACCACCACCCCATTTACTTACCAGAGCCTCTTGAGTCTCATATTCTGTCTGTCTGTTTCTCTCTAGCTCTCTCTCTTTTTCTCTCTTGCAACCACCAACTACACACTAGGAGAAAAAAAACAAGAAGAAAAACAATGTCACCATCATTTTGGAAAAGGGCTGTAAATGTGCCAGATCAACATGGCAGCCATTTTGTGCCTACACAGTTGTTTGTTTTTAAGTGAGATTCTCGTGAGATTCTTTCACTGTTAGCAAGATCTTCTTGCAGTCTCACTAATTGTTCTCAATTCTCACGAGAATCAAAACAGATTCTCGTTTCAGCCCTAGATCAGAGGAACCAGGCTCTACTTAGTGGCAGCTCTATAGGGAAGTGTGGGGAGAAAAGTCTGAGCTGGGAGCTCAAGGAAGAAGCCTGAAAAAGCAGGCGATCAAGAGGAGCTCTTCTTTAAACCCTAGGCATCTGAGGGTGGGGTTGAACATGAAAGAAGCTGGAGCCAGGGAGGGCTCTGCTTGCAGAGACCTGAGGAACTGAACTTAAGAGCAGCTCTGTGGAGATACCTGTGGAAAGACACCAGAGCCAGCAGATTGTGCCTGTTCCAGAGTCACTGTGAATTAATAAAGATGCTGTGGATGAGGCCAGAGACTGAGTGGCGTGTCTATTGGGTGGCATCCTGCAGGCACTCGCCAAGTGAGCAAACTGCTACAAATACATTTGTGTAACGTCTCCTCCTCTTCCTTCTGGGAAAATAATTTTCTCTTTCCTGCACATGACTTCAGGGTACTGAAAATAAGACAGCTGCTGGCTAACAGATTAGGTTGAGAGATCTGAGCAGCAAGAAGCCTGATGCCGTCCATCAACCCGCTGACACTGGGAGCAATCTTATGCCCTCCATGCACCATGTGATGAGCACACATGTGCACAAATCACATGCACCCCCATTATGTGGGCATTGTGCAGCATGCAAACTTCAGATCTGGATGCAGAACCCACACACAAGCCATGCATAGGCAGTTCGGGATTGCAGCCAGTGGGACTGATCCCATGGTCCACGGATCCTGCATACACCTATGTGTACGCACACCTCACAGGAACAGCATGCACCGCCATTGCAGGCACACTGTGCCACACAGAAACTGCGCACATGTGCACACGCAGGAGTGTATGCTTGGGATCCGCAGGCTGTGGCACTGGCCCCACTATGTTTTCAGTGCTTGTAGACCAACCACGCTACCCAGAATGGGGAGAAGGAACATCTCCATTATCTATGGCAGCAACAACCATCTGCCTATACTTGCACCAACCCAACCCTGTCACCCTCTACACGCACACGCACACGCACACGCACAAGCACACACACACACTCCACCAGCACTTGCAGTTGCCTTGAAGAGGGGAAAGAAGACAGCTACAGCAGCCCTATATCTCTATATCACACACAGACTCCATCTGCTGACATCTACCTCTGAGAAGGGGGAAATGATAACAATAGTCTATGCACAAACAGACCCCTGAGTTCCTGCTGCTAATGGCTTCCCTGGAAATGGAAAGATGGCAGCAGCAGCAGCAACCCCTGAATACTGTTTCTGTGCTTCGGGAAGTGGGATTAAGTTAGAGATGGGGAACCTCAGGCCCGATAGCCAAATCTGGCCTGTGACTAGTTTTTAAGTTGTCCTTTTATGGTTTCTGGATCTGGTCTCTCGATCCAGTTCCTACCCCCAACTTCTGTGAGACTGAGCATAGGGTAAAGGAGCAGAGGTGAAGGCAGGCATACAAGTATAAGGAACAGATACATCTGGACCCTCCTTTTCTTGGGCATAAACTGCAAGTGCCCCTGCCCCCAAATTCTATGTGGCCCATGGAGCTTGTACTAGTTTTCAAAGGCTCCTGGGAGGGAGAAGTGTCTCCACCCTTGGGCTAAGTATATGGAACATTCCATTTATTTCACTTTGTCACTAAATTGCTCCAAATAAAGTTATTGCACATTTCAAGTACAGCAATATTTCGGAATAAAGGTCTTGGAGTTAGTGATGGCTGATATAAATCTCCCTCTTGCCAATTCTGACCTCCTTGAGAGCACTGTATATAAATTAAGTCAAAAGTCCGTTAAAAAAAATCAATGGAGACATGCCCATTGTGTTGAATAGCATTTTGATGCAGATTTTCTTTGGAAGAGTTTGCAGAACCAGACCCTAACTGCTAAGATGATTTGTCTTTCATTTTTTTTAATGAGATGTACATCCGCTCTATGCCTCTATTTTTTTCTCAGAAAAAAAAAATCACATTTTGACAGCCCACTGACTCAAAAAGAATTTCCACCAATCCAAATACTGCTTTATCCCAGAGATATTTGACAAATACCATGGGAACAATTACACACTGATTTACAGAGTGGTTATAATACGATGATCATCAAAATCAATTTAATAATATGGTATTTACCAAGAAATTTAAAAGAACAAGTTTGAACAAGTTACTCAAGTGGTTAGACATTTGAAGGAGGAAAAAAGAGTAGGCGGGTATATAGCTCTTGAAGGGAGACAAATTTGTAAAGGGCAATGTTGAAACACTTTAACATCTAAAGCAAGTTGCAGAGGAAGTAAATTAACATTATTTGGCACTGAATAACTTAATCAAAGTGGCATTTTACATGAGACGCTTGCAATATCCACTAATCCTACTACCACACATTTTTAAATTGTTTGCACTATCTCATTAGATCTTATTTTTCAGTCGCTCAACAGCTGTAGTTTTGTCTTTTGCAGTGGTTCAGATGTAAAAATTCAAATGCTCCAGATTTCATTATGATTTTTTGTTGTGATTTTTTTTTTCTTGTGGTTTTGATTAATTGATGTTTCTACTTTGATTTCTGCACAGGCTGTAGTTTTACAAATCTGTTGTAGCAAACACTGAAAGATTTGAGCTAAGCTTAACTTTGTTGACATCAAGAAGCGCTTTGATAATTACAAGGAAGAGAGCGCATGGACTGATGGATTACATCCCAATACATATTTAAATGTGCTAATGCCGTTGGTATTTCCCAGTGGGAAAATTATTAGAAAAATCTAATCAAAATGATAATGACTTGGTTTAATAGAAAATTTTACCTCCTAACAGAGGCTCTTCAACTTTCCTTGTACCGAGACTTCCCTGAGACCTCCCTTTTCCACAGGCTGCCCCAGTATTCCTCAATATTTCATATATGGTAACAAGGCGGTTTGAATGATATCTTTTATTGGACACGCTGCTGTTGGTGAAATGAGCACGCTTTCAGGCCACACAGGGCCCTTCCTCATTATTCCAAAACATCCTTGCCATTGAGTAATATGTTACGTCAAATGGGAAACAACATATTTGCTGGCCTTCTGGACCTCAATATACAACTTGGGAAGCCATTTCATGGTATCCTAGTGTGACAAAGCAGGCAGAGGACCCTTTAAGGGAGGCTGCTTGTTCCTATGGAGCCATCCAATTGGGGGCTATAAAGCCAGCAAGCTACATGAGCCTAACAGACTGTTCAGGAAAGTCAAGTAGGTTGGAGCCAGACTGATGTGTGATGTGAGCTCTCCTGAATGCAAGGCAGGATGAACTGGTAAACTGCTGGGGAAAAGTCAGGGATCCAGGAGCCCAAAGCAGGCTCACTCCAACAAAGAAGTCTGCAAGGCTGAAAGCTTTGAGAGCCCAAGGAGGGCTTAGGACTATTCTGTTTCCTGTTGGACTTGGGCTTACTATGGTGATTGTGCATACATCAGAAGGAGTTATTAAAGTGTGGAAACAGGTGACTGAACCCCTATCTGTGATCTGTGAATTTTTGGAAGACCTGACTCATGCAGCTACTCACCCTACGGGGTGAGCATGTTGTGACACACAGAAAAAAACCCTAGAACTCATGGTCACAGGTTTGAAGGTTCGCCCAGTAAGTGGTTTTAGGATTGTGGTATTGAATGGTCTCTGCTATATTCCTGGAAGGAAACAAAGTGGCTCAAATGATATCCTTTTTCTTGGACCACTTTCTCTCCCTCTTTGTCACTTGGGACCAACATGGCAACCACACACTATCTCTACATTCCTGGAAAAAATACTAAAATATAAATAATTCACAGATGCAGGCAATTGCTGCAGATGTCAAGAATAAAAAGATACCATTCTGTAAAGTGAAAACAAATTGACCAAGTTAGTGAACACAGATTATGTAAAATGGTAATCACAGAGTTAAGGCGACAAATGGATTAAAAACTTGACTGTTACATCACTGAATGATTGTGCATCACTTCACCAAGAAAGTACTAGATATTTGCTCTTTCTATGCTAAATATTCCATGGCCTGGTGTGGAAAATTAGCCACAACAGTAAAGTGCATGATAGGCTTACGGAAGTATCAGTTGCGTGGGGGTGGAGGGGAGGAGGAAACCCCCACACCTGGAGATGAATTTGTGGGGTTCCTCAATGTTCCTTTTTGATGTAACATCTAGGCACTACCAATATCTTGTACTACCTGATGCGCACAACTTTGATACCTCGGCAGTTCCCAAAATATTGCCCATGTGACCCCATTTTAAGACTTAATTAAAGTTCTATGATTCTGGATAACAAAAGAAACATGAGAAGTATATCTAATATTGTTCAGAACTGAAACCACCTTGGCTCAGAACGTGACTCTACTTGGTCCCTAGTTTTGGTTTGAGAACCTCGGTTCCAGCTGGTGCAGAATTCTGTTCATAAACCTTTGTTGGTGTATCCCGAATGAGACAAGACAGCCATGAATGGGTTAAAATGTTCACACTCTTTAATCAAATTAGGATTAGGTGGGGTAATTGCCTAATGCGATTCGGGTCCAGTACAACAAATCTTAACATGTTAAGCGTAACATCAGGGGACTGACCTCTACGTACCCTCAAGTGCCCTCCCCCATTTAATCAAACATAACATCTCTCCCTCCTCCAGCACCCCTAGGTCCAGGTGAGGGGGACAAAGTCCTTTCTGGTGCTGAGTAAGGAGGAAGGTGCCAGCAGGCTGGGGACCATACCTGTACCGTACACACTGAGTGAGGAAGGTGAAAACCAGGAATCCCTGGAAAAATTCCTTCCTGGCCCCACAAAAGGTGACCAGGTCAACCCACAGTGTTTTAGGGAGGGTGGGTTGGGCTGTTTGCTTGGGCTCCTGTCTTGAACTGAGAGAGGAGCAGATGCTGGCTTCTGGACTCTGCCCCTTCTGGGTGCAGAGTTCTGATTGCACGAGAGCATTTTTCATGCCACCCAGCCAGGGTTGCTTTGGCAACCTTCGCTGGACTCAGTGTCCTATTGATGAGGTGGCCACTTTTCCCACCTCCAGCACAGCATGGGCTGCATTCTCTGTGGGGTAATTTTCCCTTTGCAGGCTTGCCCCATTCTTTAATGGGGACCTGTGGCAAGGGATCCACCCGTTGCCACCATTCTGGGGTATGTGAAGGGCTATTGCCTTGTGGCCAAAAAATATTATTTAAAAGTTAACAGTCTTATCCTCCAAGCACTCCATCAGCTCCAGCCCCATTGAAGCATATGGGACATGAAGAAGATATCCCTTTAAGAGCTTACTTTTTTGCCAGCTCTATCTAGCCTTGCAGACATATGTTACATTTACACTGGAGGGGCAGCATCTTCCAGACACTAAGAGGTATAGACTCTTAGCAAAATATCTGAACAAACAGTTATCTCCCAAGAATTCTGTCTCAAGACTCCTTACAGAGTTCCCAAGCACTACATGATGGACACTTTTTTTTAAAATCAGACCAAACAGGATAAGATTGTTGTCTTTTCTTCACTTCTGACAACTGACAGCTATGCCTGTAATTCGGTACTGCAATGATGGGTGTTTTCAGACGTGACGGGGCTGTTTGGCCCCGTCATGAAATCAATACATTGATCCCCCACCAGGATGACCCCATCACGCCCTACTAGACGTGACGGGGATCCTGGCGGGGAATCGGGGAGGGGGCAGGGCCACGCAGCGCAGCGCAACATGTGGCCGCACAGCCCTGACCCCTCCCCTCTTCCCGCCGCCCGCCCTCTGGGGAGACGAGCGGGCGGCGGGGCCAAAGCCACCGCAGCGTCTGGCCGACTTCACCACGGCCCGGAATCCCGCCGGTGATTCCGGGCCGTCGCGACCGGCCAGACGTTACTTTTCTTTGATCCCCGCCGGGGAACACTTTCACCACGCTTCCCGGGGAATTGGTGCAGCTAGCCCGGGAAGCGTGGTTGAAAGTGACTCCATGTGGGGATTGAGCGTGGCCAACATCTGGCGGCTGCCAAACAGACGTGTGAGTCACAGTGACCACAGGTGGGTATTCACCGTGGTTCACTGTGATCTCGTAACGTCTGAAAATACCTGATGATGTCTCATTCACTGCAATATCCTGCACAATTCAACCTACCAGTCTTATCAGATTGCAGTTGTTTAGATTTGGCTTTTAAAATCCTGACAAGATAGGCTTTCTTTCCCCTCTTCTGCTACCTGAGGAGTTCACAACAATTAGTTGGTTCACACTATAAAGCTCTTGCAGTCACTCTTCTGTTTCCTTGTTTTCGGTGTGTGATGGCATATCACAGCTGGTGACTCTGTGACTTTTGTAACTCTGCCCCGCTAAGTGATCATAAATGTACTAGAAAGGCAGCAGTTTGCTTGAAGCAGAGTTTGCTTTTTATTTCTGTGAGACACTGAGAGTTTTCACCCAGAAGTTTATTATGCTGAAAGGCTTCAAGAGAGGCATTTTTATGTCAACTGTTGTACTGCTTTGCAATAAATGACATTTGTGCCAATTCCCTTTGTTTGCTGGTATCACCAGTTCTAAAGCAAACTCTTGGAGCTGGATGGCTTTCATATTGTTTAAATGTCTGCTGGAAGTGGAAATAATTCTATTTTGCAGCTTTACTTTGCTCCAGGTAAGATGAAGTATTCTAAGTTGTACAGTAAAGGACTTTGCACTAGGGGTTCAGGAAGTATTTCAAATTGAACTTGTGGGTGTACCCCATTGGGCACCTAACAGGTTAATTGGGCCCCCATTGGGGGCTTGGATACCCAGAAAAAAAAACTGGGATTTTCTAGAACTTCCTGGATTGTTGATCCTGGGCATTGCCTGCACCCGTGTGCTCTTCAGACTAACTCACCTGCCTGGCTGTTCCTCCCAGCTGCTGCTAAGCTGAGCAGGGTTCTTCCTGCTCCACTGAGGCTCTCCCAGTGTGCCACACCCCGACATCTGGCCAGAAAATCAATGGGTGTGTGGTGCACCACAGTTCCCAAAATGGGGGTGGCCACAGGTTGCTATGGGGATTGTGGCACACCATGTGTCCATTGATTTTTTTTTCCAGCTCAAAGCCAGGGCTCATCATTCCAGAAGAGGACTTTTCTTTCCCACCCTTGCCCTCACAAAAGCAGAGCGGGATTAATCTGGTTCAACTGAGCAGCAGTAGGGAGGGACAGTGACTGGATGGAGCAGCTCTGTGAGTGAGTCAGCCTGGGGATTGTATGGATAGCATGTCAGGTTACGCAGCTGGGTCAAGTTGGGCACCCCAGATTCGATGGGGTGCCCATCTTTGTGGGTGCCTAGTTGCACCTGTACTCTGCACCTTTTAGGTTTGATGTTGCTGTTTTGTTTTTGTTTTTAAAAAAGATCCAGATATAAAATTCTTCTTAGTTTTAATGATCAAAATCCAAAACTCAGCCCAGGCCTATAAAGATGTGACTCCTGCAGATTTGAAATGGAGCTGCACTCATTTATTGCAACAGCTTAATCTGGCCTCTGAAAAGGATTTTAAATGGGAGCCTACTGAAGTGTTTCACAGTAAGAATCCTACCAGTTCTTGTATGTGTCAAACACTGAATGGGCATGCACTCAATAGGAACTGGGAAACTATTGAAGCTTCCAGTAGACTAGGAAAGTGATATAGATTATGGCACACACTAACCAGCAGAAGGTGGTTGAATAAAAATATCCCCTTACTTATTTTTTCCAGCTGCCACTGTGCTTGAGATAATGTAATTTTTTTCCTCTGGCTAGAATGTGAAACACCTTGCATTTCTCTTATCCGTAATTAATAGCTGTTGGTAAATACGCATTACTACATGTCCCTGAAGATGCACTAGTAACTTCAAAGCAACATCTCTGGTTTCTTCTATCTTGGGAAGAGAAACTGTCCTTGACCAATAATCTAATGGATTACAGTGCACATTTACAGAGAATACAGTGCACATTTATTCTGCCTGTGCTAAGTTAGAAGAATCAGATCTATATTCATTAAAGTTTGCTAAAGAACCTCTAATTTTGTGCTCTATCAATTTCTTTTAAAAATAATTCCTTCGGAATTGTCAAGTCACACTAACATTGGTATTAAATTCTTACTGTAAACTTCCCCCAATTCATTTGGCTTCTATAAATAGTAGTGTTATTGTTCTCCCCAATGAGGAAATTACCGAGTTAGCCTCTTATTGTAGTGAGTACTTCAAAATTCTGGAGACGGGCCAGCATGCAAAGTAAATTTTGGCAACTAAATTAATAAATGGTCATCTGGCAAATCTCCCCTCCCTTCCAAAAGAGGCAGAACATTATGGGACTTCTGTAAATTTTGCATATTAAATATAAAAAATATCAAAACCTATTGAAATACTGATTAAACCTTCTAAAAGGCAGCAGTAATATAAACTGTATAGTATTTTCTCTCTAAGGAAAGCACGCATCAAATGGGCAGCTACCAATAAGTAGAACTGAAACAGATATCTAATTTGATAGCGTTGGGTAATACAAATATTTTTTAGTACCATGTCAGGTATTCAACCAGCTACCCAATCACCAGTTGGGTACTCAAATAATAATAATTTCTGGTACCAATTTGTTCCTGTTAACAACCATTCAATCAGGACAGAAGACTGAAAAACTGGGATGGAAAACTGAATAATGAGGAACGGAAGTAAATATTCCAGGACCAGATGTTGACATTCCAGGACATTCGGTATCTGAATCGGGTCAGAATTTGGAACCAATTCATACCTGAAATATTCAAGTCGATTTGCTCTTGTTAGAGCTGAAATGAATATGTTTCTGCAGCAAATATATTCAATGATTTGAACTATAACTGCCAAAATGAATACTATCGGTGGTTCCATCTTTGTCTGATACCTGTATTCATATTGATTTCTTTCTTGTTCCACTTCAGATGTGGCTGTCTAGAACTAAGCATATGTTATAAATGGGGGGAAAAAAAAGGGGGATCTGCGCATGCGTTGCAGCTAGCAGCTGGGAGTTCCCTCAGCTCCGCTTTCCCCAGCTCTAAAACCAGCCTACATTTTAAAAAAAGAAAGGAAATCATCCCCAATTGACTGAGAATATCAGGTAGGAACAAACCCCGACAAAAGTTGTCCCAGGCAAACACCCTTGAGCGTTTTTCCCTAAAAAATCTGACCACAGACCCAAAGGAGGGAGAAGAGATCTGCAGAGGTGATATTAACATGGCTGCTGCAACGGGAAGAGAGCGGGAAACTGAAATTGACTGGGAAACTGAAATTGACCGGGTTACTTCCAGCTCTGAGGTAGGTGCAGGAGAAAGTCCTAACTCTTTAAAAAAGCTTCTCAATCAAATGAAAGAAGAGTTAAAGAGTGAAATGAGATTGATTAGAGAAGCAGTGGATACAGGCAATAAGAAATTGGAGGGGATGGCAAGCAGGGTGGAGGCAGCTGAGGGAAGAATTCTGGAGCT
>QEPC01010723.1:208347-222462 GCA_003113815.1 Sphenodon punctatus
AGTCCTGTGCTTCCTTACAAGGTGGTGCAGACATTAGAGCACTGGTCTTGGACTCTAGAGGTCTGGTTTCTCTTCCCTGATCTGCCACAGATCAAATAGGTCAGTGGTTATCAAATTGGGGAGAGCATTATGGGGATATGGCTGCCAGACTCCAAGCTCTTTAGTGGGCAATTTCCAAAATGGTGGTGACCAGAACCCAGTTGTGCAACATGACTTCTGATTGGCATAGGTGGCATTGGCAGCAGCAGCAGACATTGGATTGCTTGGGCACAGAGAGCACAGGCAGCGTTGGAAGCAGCAGCAGACATTGGATTGCTCAGGCACAGAACCCATGGCACAGAGAGCAGAGGCAGCATTGGAAGCAGCAGCAGACATTAGATTGCTCGGGCACAGGGAGTAGAGGCAGCATTGGAAGCAGCAGCAGACATGGGATTGTTCAGGTACAGAACCCATGGCACAGAGAGCGGAGGCAGCATTGGAAGAAGCAGCAGAAATTGGATTGCTCAGGCACAGAAACCATGGCACAGAGAGCAGAGGCATAATTGGAAGCAGCAGCGGACATTGGATTGCTTGGGCACAGAGAACAGAGGCAGCATTGGAAGAAGCAGCAGACATTGGATTGCTTAGGCACAGAACCCATGGTACAGAGAGCAGAGGCACCGTTGGAAGCAGTAGCGGACATTGGATTGCTCGGGCACAGAGAGCAGAGGCAGCTTTGGAAGCAGCAGCAGACATTGGATTTCTCAGGCACAGAAACCATGGCACAGAGAGCAGAAGCAGCAGACATTGGAAGCAGCAGCAGACATTGGATTGCTCAGGCACAGAACCCATGGTACAGAGAGCAGAGGCAGTGTTGGAAGCAGCAGCAGACATTGGATTGCTCGGGCACAGAGAGCACAGAGAGCAGTGGAAGCTTTGGAAGCAGCAGCAGTCATTGGATTGCTCAGGCACTGAACCCATGGCACAGAGAGAAGAGGCAGTGTTGGAAGCAGCAGCAGACATTGGATTGCTCGGGCACAGAACCCGTGGAACAGCAGACACAGCAGCAGCAGGATTTGCCTGTAAACAGCACCCATGGAGCCAGAATTTTTGGATTTGCAAGGGAATAGCTCCCATACAGGAGCAGACATCAGCAGCAGGATTGTGTGGGCACATTTTGATTAACCAGGGCAGAGCACCCATGAACCAGCAGATAGCATCAGCAGGATTACCAGAGCAGTGGTGCACATCACCCAGGGTTGCCAGGGTAGGCAAGCAGGCAGCGTGGCATAAGCAAAAGGCAGGCAGACTGAGGCAGGCTTTGATCTAGACCACCTGGGCAGGCGGGCAGGCAGGCAGCGTGGCATGAGCAGAAGGCAGGCAGACTGAGGCAGGGTTTTAACTAGACCACCTGGGCAGGTAGGCGGGAAGGCAGTGTGGCATGAGCAGAAGGCAGGCAGACTGAGGCAGGGTTCAAACTTTGCAACCTGGTCGGGCGGGCAGGCAGGCAGCATGGTATGAGAGGCAGTAGGGAAGGCAGCTGGGACCTTGGCACCAAGTTCGCAGGGCACTCAGATAGGCTGATGAAGACTGTGCAGCATGCGTGAGAGTGACCCAGTCAGATAGGCAGGCTGAGATTGTCTAGCCACTAGTCAGAGGCCAGCTTGCAGGCTTACAGTTTCCCAGTGCCACAGTGCAGCATGCAGTCAGTCAGATAGGTCAGCCAAGGTCGTGTAGTACGAGAGAGAGAGAGAGACAGAGACAGAGACAGAGAGACACAGAGAGAGGGTGGGCAGGCAGGGTGCCACTGAAGCAGTGGGAGGGAGGGACAGCACCTCAGCTCAGCAGCAGCAGCCCTTTTTGATGAGGAGCCCCTTCCCAAGACTGCCCCTGGCATGGGATGACGTGTGCCACTGTACCATCACTTCTTGTCCAGGGGCAGCTCGGGGAATCCCAGCAGCAGAAGGTTGACCTTCAAGAAGATCAACTGCTCCACCAACTTGGCCCCCAGTCACAGGAGGTGTGGGGAGTAAATGTCCCCTGCAACAGAGAACACCCGCTCGCTGGGGACACTGGTTGGTGGGCATGACAATAATCCCCTTGCCACTTTGGACAGGGCCGGCCACACGTTGGTTTTGCTGGCCCAGTAGACCAAGGGATCGCTGCTGGGATCAATGCACGGCTCCTTTTCCAGGTAGGTATCAACTGCTGCTGAGGGGCCATCATACTCCCTCTCATATCTGTCCCTGGGCATCACTGCCCCCACTGACCTCAGCCACGCTGTCAGTCCCTACCCTTTTGTGGGCCGTGCAGAGGAGGAGCTACTGGCAGTAGGGTTGCTGCTGCTGCTGCTGCTAATCCTGCTGTATCTGGTGCTGCTGCGACTGCTCGGGCTGGGAGCAGGGATAGACTCTGCTGGCTGAGAGGGGCAGCTGCTCCCACTCCCACCAACCTGTGGGGTATCCTGCTGCCACTGTCCAATGCCAACTCTGTGTCCTCCCACCAGTGCACTGTCACTGCCAGGTAAGCATGTCGGGCGTTCCAAGAGGACCACAGTCCATGGTGAAATGGACAGTGGCACCCCCATTTCCTGCCAGTGCCAGCTGCTCCTTCACCCTCTCCTTCAATGCCCTGTACAAGCCTGGCACCACCGTATGGCTGAGGGTGGTGCGGCATGGCATCTTAAATTGGGGGGCCAGGAACCCCATCAGCCGCTTAAACCCTGTGTCCCCAACAATGGAGAAGGGCTGGCAATCAACAGCGATCATCTCACCCAACAGGTGCATGGTTTTCTCTTGAAAGCCACACCGCCCTCTGGCTGCTGATGGCCTTGGAAGCTGCCCCCACCCCAGCTCCTCCATTGTGGGCTGATGCTGTTGCTTCTGCTCCTGCTGTTCCCCCCTAGCAGCAAGACTGCTTTTGCTGCTAGAGGCAGATGCTGCAGTGGGATGGTTGCCCGATGGAGGATGAGTGGCGCGTGGATTGGGAACCCAATTGCGTCCACTGACCCAGCTTCCCCACTTAGCAGAGCAGCACTATGGCACGTTTTTAGATGCCTGGACATGGCGGATATCCCTAGGTTGGTGAGCACCTGTCCTCGCTTCACCACCTTGCTGCACAAAGTGCATCGCACCTCCCTGGGATCATCCGCCTGCATCACCTTAAAATGCTCCCAGACCCATGATTTTTTAGCCCCTCCTGCCTTCTGGCCTGCACCAGGTGACACACTCCTCGGAGGGGCAGGACATGGAGGCACTGGTGACACAGGTCATTGAGGGACAGCCATCACCTCAGCAGCACCAGATAAAGAGACCTCCTCCACAGAAATCACTGCATCGCTGTCCCCATCCACAAAGAGAGTGACGGAGGCTGTAGGACTCCCCATGCTCCTCCCACTCTGAACAGCAGTCTCCCCATGCCCCCTATAGCTGCTGTTGCTGTTGCTACCCAGGGATTGGGCCCTGCCTCTAACTGGGTTCTCAACAATGGGGGAGTCGGGGGATAATGCTGGCCCCTGCTTGGATTTTTCATCCACTGAATCACCTGCTGCCACAGATGTCACAGCCACCACAGCCTTTTCTACTGCCAGGAGGTGATGCCCAACCCCCTGGCCCTTAGTGCTGGGAGACCAAGACCCAACATCACCAGGCCTTCGCATCTTGGGGCGTGAGGATGTGCTTGGGCTGCTGCTTCTGCCCGCTGCTGGCACTCTGATGGCAAGGCTCCTGCCATGTGCCTCATTGGCTGCCTTACGGGCAGCAGAGCAGCCTCACCCTCTCATCACTCCCTTATCCATTTATACAAACCACACAAAATTAATTATATTAAATACATTTTTAAATTATTTTTTTGAATTTTTTTATCAAATATTATACGTATCTATCTATACTAAACTAAATTTAACTATCTAATAAATATTATAAAATCTATGAAACTAAATAATGGAATATAAAAAACACACTCTAAAATTAGATCACTATATCTCTATAAACTAAACTAACTTAATTGTAATAGCTAACTATAATCCTACCTAACGACTATAATCTCTCTCTCATATATATATATATATATATATATATATATTAGACAGGGATTGGGGGGACACAGACAGCTCACAACAACACAGGGAGGGGTACAGAAACTGAAATAAAACCTAAATCAATCTAATCCTACTCTAATAAATCAAAAACCAGGGGAAGGGAATGAGGGATGGAATATGGAGGGAGAGGGAAAGGAATGGATTCAATGGAGGGTAGAGAGATAGAACACAGGGAGGTGAAAAAATAAAAATAACTGCTAAATCTATCTAATATAATCTAACTAAATGATAATAGGGAGGTAAATCTGTTGGATGGGTGAAATGGGAGGAGGATTGGGAATGGATGAGGGAAGCAAACTGCTGGGAGTCAGGGAGCCTTCTGAAAACGCTGTTGACAGATCAGTGGCTGGCTCAGAAGGTGTTGGAAGGGGGGGCAGGGCAAAGAGTTTTGTTACTTGCTGCTCCCGGCTTACCACAAGGCCTGAATGGCTCTGTACAGGCTAGCCCCTGGCCAATCGCAGACTGTGAAGCCAGTGTTCAATCGAAGAGGAAAGGTGATTGGGTAGGCTGGCTGCTATGCCAAGCCTCTCCACCCCCCAGTACCAGGAAGTCTGCTCCACACCTGCCTCCCCCTCCCTGGGCCTTCAGTCAGGTTTTTCCCGCCTAAACTCAACTGCATATGACCAAAGATGAATGAACTGTTCGGTCGGTCTGTCGTTCTGTTAGAGTTCGGTTCGGTCAGTTCGGGTTTGGTTAAGGAGTTCGGTTCGGTCATCCGAACAGGCCGAGTTCGGTCCGAACTCCGAACTTCCGAACCACGTTCACCCAACCATAGTATATCTATCTAATAAGTATCTATCTAATAACTATCTATTTATCTATACAATATTTTACAGGGGGAAACACAAAGAACACAGGAAGGGGTACAAAACTGAAATGAAAATCAATCTAATAATAATAATAATAATCCTACTCTAAATAAATCAAAAACTTGAAACATGGGAAGGGAATCAGGGATGGAATAAGGGAGAGGGAAAGGATTCAATGGAGGAGGGAGGGAGGGAGGAAGGAAGATTGAACACAGGGAACACAGGGAGGGGTAAAAACAAAAAAGAACACCAAAATCTATCTAATATAATCTAAATAAATGATAATATGGAGGTAAATGGGTTGGATAGGTGAAATAGGAGGATTATGGCAATGGATTAGGAATAGGAAGGAACAAAAACTTCTGGGAGAGAGGGCACCTTCTGAAATGCCTGCTGTTCAGGAACAGTGACTAGCTAGAAGGTGTTTGGAAGGCAATCAGTTTTGTTACCTGCTGTGCCCGCCTCACTGCAAGCCCCATTGGCTCCATGCAAACTAGCCCGTGGCCCATCACAGACTGTGAAGCCAGTGGTCTGAAGAGAAAAGGGATGGTGATTGGAAAGGCTGGCTGCTACTTGAAGCCTCTCCACCCCTGGTGCCTGGAAGTCTGCTCCTCAGCTGACTCATCCTCCCTGTCACGTTCCAGTGACACGTTTTTTGCCACCTGAATTCACCCAAATGCGATCCGAACTGACCAAACTGTTCGGTCATTTCGACGGTCGGATCTAGTTCGGTTTGGTCAGTTCGGGTTCAGATTCGGGTTTGGGTTCGGGTTCGGTTGTCCGAACAGGTCGAATTTGGGCCGAACTCCAAACTTCCAAACCGTGTTCGCTTATCCCTACTAAGAAGTGAAAAAGAGTGCTACACCGTATGCATTTCAGTAACTTCTACAAATGATTTTGAATATCTATTCCATTCTATTCCAAAGCTAAGTCTCAAAAGTGCAAGACTAGAGCTGAAATGAGTACTCTCAAAAATAGGTATACCCATCAAATTTCTGGTACTCAAAAAGACTCAACAATATAAAATATCAATAATTATCTGATTTTGATCTATATCTAGTGCCCAATGTCCCAGATTGTCAAGCTGACTTCCGATCCCAGAATATCAACTTCTGGCATTGATTTTGTAACTTATGGTCCCAATTCCTTTTCTTTTCCCTCCTGATTGTCCAGTTTTCCACCCTGATTTTTTTGTTTTCTCTTCTGATATACCAATGGGTAATTGGAAAATTTGAAAATCGGTACCAGAAGTTACCAATTTCCAAGATAGTCGGGTATCTGATCACTAACTGAGAAGTCAATCGAGTACATGACACAGTACCTGGAAATAAAGGTATTGCCTGTTGGTAGCCATTTCAGCTCTATACAGAACCTTCAGGAGTTGTAAGCAAGAGCTCCCCATCTGTTGGAAACAACATAAAGGGAATCTCATGATATGTGGTGCAAGGGCTTGGCACAGCAGCTTTATAATGCATAAAACAAGAAAACCTGGTATAAGGAGGACCTGAGGTTGCTAAAATAAGAGGGTAGGTGGTTATAGAGCATGGCTGGTAGGGATGGGCGAACGCGGTTCGGACTTCTGGAGTTCGGCCCGAACTCAGCCTGTTCAGACGACCGAACTCGAAACCGAACATGAACCGACTGAAACAAACTCAATTCTGAATGCTGAAATGACCGAACAGTTCGGTCATTTCAGATCGTGTTCGGGTGGCTAAAACAACAAAAAAGTGGTGTCACTGGAAGGCCAAACGTGGCGGGGAGGGGGGAGTCAGTTGAGGAGCTGACTTCCAGGCACCAGGGGTGGAGAGGCTTGGAGTAGCAGCCAGCCTGCTGAATCACCATCATTTCTGCCAACAGGCGCTTTGCTTTCTCTTGGAAGTCAGTACTACGGCACCCTGCTGATGGTCGTGATAGGTCCCCCCACCCAAGCTCCTCCATGGTGGACTGACAGTGTTGATGGCGAGGCTCCTGCTGCTGTTCTGCCCTCATACTGCTCCTGCTGCTAGAGGCAGCAGCAGCTGGTGCAGAACCCTGGCCTGCTGAAGGAGCCGAGTGACTGGACGCTGCAGTCGGGAACCCGCTGGAATCCACTTCTCCTGCCTTCCCACTGAGCAGTAGCACACTGTGGCATGACTTCAGGTGCCTCGCCATTGCAGTTGTCTCAAGATTGGCGAGCACCTGCCCATGCTTCACCAGCTTATTGCACAATGTGCACGGCACTTCTCTGGGATCATCTGCCAACACCTGCTTAAAATGATCCCAGACTGAGGATTTTTTCCCCCTCCTACCTTCTTGCCCACCCCAGATAACGCACTGCTGCCAGCGCTGCTGGGAGTGGGAGAACTTGGTGGTTCTGGCGACACAGCTCTGGGAGGAGGCTCAGCCATCGCCTCAGCTCCAGACATCTCCTCTGTGGCAGTAGTGTCTGCCTCTGACTCACTGTCCGCGATCACGGTGATGTCCCAAGAAGGGGAGTACTGGGACCCTGACGCTAGACTGCCCGTGCCCGCCATGCTGCTGGCACTCTCCCTGTGCCCCCCCCTCTTTAGCTGCTAGTGCTGCTGCTGCTGCTGCTGCTGCTGCTACTCCTCTCCCTGCTGAAATTGCTTGGGGATTGGGCCCTGCCCTCCAGTTCTGGACTGCTGGGGATCGCCTCGACAGTGGGGGACATTGGTGGCCCTGGAGGGACATTGGAAGCAGCACCAGCACCTGCTTCAGCACCACCAGCAGCAGAGACAGACACAGCTTTAAGTCCTACAGGCCTTCCACTGCCCTGCGTGGCAGTGGAAGAGGGTACTGCCAGGAGGCGATGCTGAGCCGCTAAAGCCTGTTGCCCTAAAGCAGGCCTGCTGAGTTTGGGTGGTGGTGATGTGCTCTGCCTCTGGCTACTGCTGCTGCCTGCTGCCACTCCCCCTGGCATGGCCCCTCCTGTCTCTGGCACATGCCCCATTGCCTCCCCTACAGGCAGCAGACCGGTTTCTCTTTCCCTTCTCCATTTCTCCCTCCAAAATAATGTTTTTATATATTTATTTTATTATTTTTTATTATTTTATTATTCCTATTCCTAATCCAGCCTGCCAAATCACCTGGGTGTTGGATGGGCAGCCCTTCTCTATTGTAGAGAACAAGGACTTCCCGCAGCTGATTGGGTTCCTGGCCCCCAACTTTAATCTGCCTTCCCGCTCCACCCTGAGTCGGACTGTGGTGCCACAGCTCTACAGGGCTTTGAAGGAGTGGGTGAGGGAGCAATTGGCAGGGGCTGGGGAGGCCACGGTCCACTTCTCTACTGACCTGTGGTCCACCAGAAATGCCCAGCATGCCTACCTGGCAGTGATTGCACACTGGTGGCAGGACCCAGAGGCAGCGCTTGGCAGGGGCAGGAGGGGTCCTGAAGTAGGGTATAGGTAGGCCCTGCTTCAGGCACAGGTAATGGATAGCTCCCACACTTCAAGGAACCTTTAGGCAGCCCTGGATGCCATGGTGAGGGAGTGAGTCTCGCCTGGCGTGGCCTTCACCAAGGAATGTGTGGTCACGGACAATGCGGCCAATATACTGAAGGCAGTCTGTGATGGGAGCTTGACAAGCATCCCTTGCACCACACACACCCTCCATCTTGTGGTCAAGGACACTCTGGGCTTGGGGGATAAGGGGATTGGGCCAGGCACCCTTAGCTCCCTGGTCGACCGGGGGAGGGAGTTAGCAGGGTTCTTCAACTGCAGCGTGAACGACAGTGAGCTCCTCTGGGAGAAGCAGGTCAAGCAAGGTTCCCTGGTGCACCATCTGGTCCAAGATGTCTCCACCACGTGCAATTCCACCTTCCTGATGCTCGAGTGACTTCTTGAGCAGAAAGACACCCTGAATCATGTGGAACTGGAGACAGACATTGAGGCACCTCCAGGGTACAACAGGGAGGAATGGGAGATTCTAGCTCACACGGTCTTCGTCCTCAGACCATTCCTGGCCATGACGGTGACTATGAGCAGCTCCACCGCCAACCTCAGCCAGGTGACCCCACTGGTCCATAGTCTCAAGAGGAGTCTGGACAAGAATCTCGGGGGGCAGGATTGTGGCCCTCTGGGCAGGAATCTCTCAGATGAGAAGCTTGACCTGGCACAGGAACTGAATGCAGGGTTGAGTGCGTGCTTTGATGAGCTCCTGCACTGGGAGGAATATGTTGTGGCAACCATGCTGGACCCCAGGATCAAAGGAAACATGGCATGAGAGTTGGCTGTCTATGGACTCCGGATGGGTACGCTGGTGCAGAAGGTCCAGTAGGCAGAATGGGCCATGCAGCAGGATGCCCCTGGGGATGATGGGAGTGGGAGCAGCGACCCCTTCCAGCAATCTGGGTCTATCCATGCCCACAGCCCTAGCCATCACTAGCAGCAGGATGAGCAGCAGCAGCACCCCTAATAGTGCCAGCAGCTCCTCCTGTGTGAAGTCCACTCTGGGAAGCATGGAGCCCAGCACAAAAGGGCAAGCAGCATGGCTGAGGGCAGTGGGGCAGCTGGTGCCCACCCAGAGCTACCAGAGGGAGTATGATGGCACCTCAGCAGCAGTGGAGACCTACCTGATGGAGGAGCCATGCATTGATCCCAGAAGCGATCTCTTGGCCTACTGGGCCGGCAAGGTCAATGTGTGGCTGGCCCTGTCTAAAGTGGCCAAGGGTATCCTGTCCTGCCCACCAACCAATGTCCAAAGTGAGAGGGTGTTCTCCATAGCGGGCGACATTTGCTCCCCGCACTGCCTGAGACTGAGGACCAAGTTGGTGGAGCAGTTGCTGTTCCTGAAGGTAAACCTTCTGGAATTCCCTGAGCTGTTCCTGGACAACGAGTGATGGTGCAGTGGCACACGCCATGCCATCTTGGGGCTCCTCCTCCTCCTCCTCAATCTGGGCTAGGGCTACTTCTCCTGTGCTGCTGAGATGCTGTCCCTCCCTCCCTCCCAGTGCCTGGCACCCACCCTGCCTCTCTCTCTCTCTCTCTCTCTCACACACACACACACACACACACATACTAGACGGCCTCAGCCGCCTTATCAGATGACCTCATGATGCACGGTAGCATTGGGAAACAAACTGTAAGCCTGACAGTCAGCCTATGGCTAGCTACACAATTTCAGCCTGCCTATGTGACACTGACTGGCTCTCGCTCTCTCGTGTTGCACAGTCTTTGCTAACCTATCTGAGTGCCCTGCTGCCAATGTCCCAGCCTGCCTTCCCTACTGCCTCTCATGCCATGCTGCCTGTATTTCTGCACAGCTTGCCGCCAAACTCAGTGTATGCCTCAGTCCGCCTTCCTACCTCCAATGCCAAGGTGCCTGTCTGTCTCATTGGGTTACTTTTTTTATAAAAAGAAAGAAGGCTAAGTTTTCAGCTGAACTAATCGTACTGGATTGGGCCTTTTTCTCCTAATTGTATAAAATGAGTTTACACTTTACTTTGAGGCCAGGCTAGCAAAGCAAATATTGTAAAATGACAATATATTTATAAATAAATGGAACATGAGACTTTTGAATATATTAAAAATATAGGCATAGTTTAATTAAATTTAAATAGAGAATATCAGTAGCTTACATAGAATGGTATTGATAGCCAATTAAAGTTACATGATCTTAAAACATTTCTATTTTAAGAAAAAGCTTCTAAAAGCTTAACATATGCACAATTCATTGGCTCAAAGATATCAAGAATCATACGTTATATTCTTCCCAGTTCTTCCCTTTGTCTGCCAATATGTTGGTGAGAAAGAAATCCCATAGTGTGTGGAATTTCAGTCTGAAAAAAGTCAGGCTGTGTCTCTCTTCTTAAGCTTGCCTGCTAGGAGGCTCACATTTCTGAGAACTGACGATGCTGACGTCAGTTAGCAAGGAAATACACTGGATTCTAATTGGCTCTCTTAATTCTGAGCAAATAAAGAAGCTCAAATTTCCTTCAAGGTCTGAACAAAAACCTTATATTTTTATCAAGAATAATTATCAGATTACAGAGAGACTGATCACAGCTTCAAGGTTGTTTAACTATTAATTAAAATAGATAGGTTAGCTAGAAAAAACTAATTTAAATCTTTTCTCTCAGTTTGGAGATGTTTATGGCTTGATCATTTGTCATTTAGACACCTAAACTGATAAAGGCCCAGACATTTAGACTGGCAAGTCTCCTTTGATAGCCTCCCTCTTTAGCCATGTTTCCTTGGCAACGGTGAACAGTTCATTTGATAAGTTTAGAAAAAACGTCCTTGGAATGCAGCTGGGAGGCCTCAAGACTGAACTAAGTTAATCACAAAAGCTAATTCTAAAAATCAATGCTGCAAAACACAAATGCAATACATTTAAACAGAAAGTTAACATATAGAAACTCAAAATTAATATATTAGGAACACAGATGGCCCAAAAATATATGCTTATAATAGGAAATATATGACATGTCTGCCCACCCAGGTTGCCTAGCTTAAAGCCTGCCCAAGCCCGCCTTCCCTACTGCCTCTCATACCACGCTGCTTGTCCACCTGCTCAGATTGCAAAACTTGAACCCTGCCTCAGTCTGCCTGCCTTTTGCTCATGCCGCACTGCCTGCCAGTCCACCTGCTTGCCCAGGTGGTCTAGATCAAACCCTGACTCAGTCTGCCTGCCTCTCATGCCACGATGCCTGCCCGTCCGCCAAGGTGGATGAGATCAAATCCTGTCTCAGTCTGCCTGCCTCTAATGATTCAATGCCTGTCTGCCTACCCTGGCAAGCCTGGGTGATGTGCACCACTGGTCTGGTAATCACGCTGCTGCTATCTGCTGGTCCATAAGTGCTCTGTCCAGGCCAATCCTATTGTGCCCACACAATCCTGCTGCTGCCATCTGCTGCTGTATGGGAGTTATTCTCTGGCAAATCCAACCATCCTGGTTCCATGGGTGCTGTGTACATGCAAATCCTGCTGCTGCTGTCTCTGCTGTTCCATGGGTTCTGTGCCCGGGCAACCCAATGTCTGCTGCTGCTACTACCAATGCTGCCTCTGCTGTTTGTGCCATGGGTCCTGTGCCTGGGCAATCCAATGCCTGCACCAACTGCCAATGCTGCCTCTGGGAAATCCAATGTCTGCTGCCAATGCTGCCTCTGCTGTCTGTGCCATGGGTTCTGCACGCCGGCAATCCAATGTCTGATGCTGCTGCCAATGGTGCCCATGCTGTCTGTGCCATGAATTCTGAGGCCTGTCATTCCACTCACAGAGAGCCATTGTTCAACTGCATCAAGAAACAGCCACTCCAGCCCCAGGACCCACCGTCAGGTTTCTGGGGCCATGTTACAGGGAGGGAGGACTATGGTAAATATCTACAAGCTGCCACTCTTCTAGCCCTAGGACCCACCAAACATGGGTCTGGGACCATCATTCCTCGCACGAGGCGATGTCTTTCCACCGCATTAAGAAACAGCTACTCGAGCCCCAGGACACTCTGTCAGCATTCTAGGGCCAAGTTACAGGCAGGAAAGGCTGTGGGCAATACCTAGAAGCTGCCACTCTTCTTCTAGCCCCAGAACCCACCGTCAGGCATCTGGGGACATCATTCATTACACGGAGGTGATGTCTTTCCACCGCATCAAGAAAAAACTACTCCAGCCCCAGGATCCACCATCCGGGTTCTGAGGTCACGTTACAGGCAGGGAGGGCTGTGGCCAATACCTTAAAGCTGCCACCTTAGCCCCAGGACCCACCATCATGGTTATGGGGCCATCATTCCTCACACAGAGAGCCAATTTCCCAAAGCATCAAGAAACAGCCACTCCAGCCGTCAAGGTTCTGGGGCCAAGTTACAGGCAGGGAGGACTGTGTCCAATACATAGAAGCTACCACTCTAGCCCCAGGACCCACTGTCATGGTTCTGGGGCCATCATTCCTCTCACAGAGATAATGTCATTCCACCGCATCAAGAAACAGCCACTCCAGTCCCAGGACCCGCCGCCAGGGTTCAGGGGCCAAGTTACAGGAAGGGAGGTCTGTGGCCAATATGTATCTAGAAGCTGCTACTCTAGCCCCAGAACCCACCAACATGGGTCTGGGGCCATCATTCCTTGCACAGAGAGCCGATTTTCCAAAGCATCAAGAAACAGCCTCTCCAGCCCCAGAACCTGCCACCAGGGTTCTGGGGCCAAGTTACTGGCAGGGAGGGCTGTGGCCAATATTTATCTAGAAGTTGCCACTCTAGTCACAGGACCCACCATCATGCATCTGTGGCCATCATTCCTGGCACAGAGATCCGATTTTCCAAAGCAGCAAGAAACAGCCACTCCAGCCCCAGGACACGCCACCAGGGTTCTGGGGCCAGGTTACAGTCAGGGAGGGCTGTGTCCAATACCTAGTAGCTGCCACCTTAGCCCCAGGACCCACCATCATGAGTCTGGGGCCATCATTACTCTCACGGAAACGATACCATTCCACCACTTCAAGAAACAGTCACTCCAGTCCCAGGACCCGCCATCAGGGTTCTGTGGCCAAGTTACTGGCAGGGAGGGCTGTGGCCAATACCTAGAATACCTAGAAGCTGCCACTCTAGCCCGAGGAACCACCGTCATGGGTCTGGGGCCATCATTCCCCGCACTGTCACGATGTCTTTCCACTGCATCAAGAAACAGCCACTCTAGCCCCAGGATCCACCATCAGTGTTCTGGGGCCAAGTTACTGGCAGGGAGGGCTGTGACCAATAACTAGAAGCTGCCACTCTAGCCCCAGGACCCACCGTCATGGGTCTGGGGCCATCATTCTTCACACAGAGAACCTTTTTCCGAATGCCCAAATCGAACCGAACAGGACCGAAATGAACGGCTGAACCCGAACGCGGCGAATGAACAGAACGGCCGAACCAAATGGACAAACCAAACGAGACCAAACCGAATCCCGATCTGTTTGTCCATCCCTAATGGCTGGTGTTTGACTCACGCCAAAGCCGACTGACTGTGGCATAGACTATTTTTGAAGGACTATGCCATCACTGTAGTGGTGGTGAAGAAAACTTTCTCAACTGCCACCACAGTGTCTCCAAAGTGTCATCCGGCAGAGCTCTTCAAGAGACAAATAGAGTTAGAGTAATTGGTTTCGTGCTGTGTCTGTTTGCCACCTAATTAGTGGATAAAGTTGCTTATATTTGGCTTGATTTAGGCATTACTGCTTTAGGTGCAGAGTCAAAGTTCAGGGTTGAGGAGGCTCAGTCTTGTCCAGTTTACTTGTATCAGCTTCAATTAATCTC
>QEPC01010723.1:256347-281896 GCA_003113815.1 Sphenodon punctatus
AAACAAAAAGCCAGGCTGGGCAGGGTGGGTGGGGGGTGTCCCCCCTTCCACCCGCGCAGCCTGGGAGGGGGAGGGGGAGGGAATTTAATTTATTTCATTGGTTTCAATGGGGACACAGCGCCCCATTGAAACCAATGAAATAAATCCGGTACCGGTATACCGGATTTAAACTGGGAATCCGGTTTTCGGGGAACCGGTAACCGGTAAATCCGGTAACCGGTAATGGGCCCGTGGTCCCACCACTAATTGTTAGTACTACTGAGATTCAGTAATCCTTATCTTTAAGTGATGAAAACATGTGAATCCTATAGCACACAGCTCATGCTTCAATTTTTAACATGAAACCATTACCAGATTCAGTTCTTACCGACCCCCTAAATATGTAGCATATTCATACTGCATGATGGAATATTCATTTTTTAATTCATTTGAAAATTCCTAGTATGGTTTATTTGACTAATTGGAATATTTTTAATATGGGTTTTTTAGTAGCTACTGGAACCAATATTTCTCATGCCCATATGAAACTACCATATGAATATGTCTCCACAGATGTTTTTGGAAACATAACATACTTACATACTGATGAATGCAAAGATTTTAGATATTTGTTTTGCAAACAAATGACACATGTTTCCCCTTGTGGATTAGTCCCACTTAGTACTTCTTGTCCTATTAGGATTCAATCAAGTAATATTTCATTTGTTTTTATTGACTCCCTTACCAATGGTTCATACATAATCCTTGATGGAAGATCTGAATGCAATATTCTGGCTTTGCAGTCTAATATCATAACAGTAAATCACACAATCACTTGCTATGGGAGACAACTTTTTCCACCTCCTAATTTGTGATCAATGCATTCTCAGGTTACATTTTTTGTACTTCCATTTTCTTTGCAATTTCCATTATTAACTGGCATCATAGCTAAATTGCAAAGGTCAGAAATTACTCTTTTTAATACACATGATACAATTGGCAGGAAGTAAAGCAACTACTTCTAAGAATTTATATTCATGAAGGTGATTTTCCTCTATGGCTCACTAGATTGGCTACAGATGTTTCTGCAGCCTGGCCTTCTTTAGCTAACATGGCTAACTCTAAGCTTCATACTGTTACTGCCATTGGTTCTTCAATTTTAGGAACGGGTATAGAAATTATTACCTACCTCAAACCAGTTTTCATTCCTATAGTGTTGATTGTATTGTTAATCATAGTTATTAAGATTTTTCGGTTCTTCTATGGAATGCGTCTGAAAAGAGTGTCAGCATCCAAAGAAGATTGATGTCTCTTCCCTCACGACTTGTGAAGAAGATACCAGTGCTTTATACCCTTCCTGATATCTCCCTGAGGACTTGAAAGACTGGACATTTATTGTTAATTTTTCTTTCTTGTTTTGTATACATTCTTGAAACACATTCTCGTCAAAGAGAGGGTGTGATGTATCCTGTATAAAAAGCATATATTTTATTGACCATCTGTGTTTCAATGTATTGGACATTAGAATAGGCCTTGGAATATTAATTTCTAATTAATTGTCTCTAGAATGTTCTTTTAGCTGTAATCTGGGAGAAGAAATACAATCTGACTGTCTATCTTAAAGGATTCAACATGTTTCTGTTAACCAGTTTCAAAGGACGTGACTCCCAAGCAGGGCAGGAAAAGGCCTTGTTTGTCTGGATCTTAGTCATTGTTAGTCACCTTTTTAGTATGTATCAATAGATTGTTTACAACTTACTTTGAGAAAACCTCATTGTCAGCTGTCTTGACCTGATGTCATCTAAACTGACTTCTAAGAATTTTTTCTCCATAAAGAGGGAGAGGAAAGTTGAATTTTTCAGACGGTTCCTTCCTTGGAGTTCTCTCACCTTCATATGGTAGTATTGGACACAGGGCTGGGTGAATAAGAAAGTATATTCTTTTGATGCATTGAGCCAACAACAACAATAATAATAATACTTAAAGCATATGTTATATCTTATAGATGTTAAGATCTTTGAACTTCGAACAGAAGTGTTCCTTGAACAGAAATGCCTTTTAAAATCATGTATTTTTAACTGACACTGTTTCTCTTTTGTACCATGTTTTTATTTGGACTTAAATAAACTATTGCTTTATATTTATAATATTCCTTGTCTCATAGCCTCACTAATAAATAATATTGTCTTTACAATACTTTGCTGATCTGGCTGGCTTAATAGCATGGTGTAAACTGAGTTTCCACATATTGGAAAAGAGCGCCCTATATCCAGACCAGATTATGTCAGGTCTGGGCCACTAAGCACATTTTCCCTTTGAGGAAACTGAGGCAAAATGTGATACCATCCCAGTCCCCACTTGCGTTCTCCAGGCGCTGGGCTTGCTTGCAGGAGGGTGGATGCACTCATCTTAATTTCTTCCCCAGCATAACTTCACCATGTCAACCAGGTGGTATGTTTAACTCTTCACCAACCCCCGTGTCCCTGGGAAATGTAGTCTGAAGCCTTGAACACACAGCACTTCACATGCATGCTTGCCAGCCTTTAGACTACAATTCCCAGGATGCAGCAGGGTCTGTTGCTTGTATGACATCTTCCTTTATGTGGCTGAATTTAGATGGGATATGAAAAAGAATGGATGACTTGGTTTTTTTTGTAAGTATGGGTGAAAACAGACATGACGCTAACCACCCTTGGTGGTTATTTATGCATGTTGCAGGGCTTTATTGGTGCACTATGCAGCCCTGAAACATGCAACCCCATTTGTTTTAGTAATTAAAATACAAAAACATGAATAAGAAAATAATGATCATTTGCTTGCATCCATTTTAATTTTAAAAATAAATAATAAATGTATTTTATTTAATCAATTCTTATGCTGCCCTTCCCATCTGCTCAGGGCAGCTCAGAAACCATAAAAGAGTAACATACAAAACCAACGCCCTCCAAAAAAGCCAACCTTCCATCAACCTCCCACAAAACCCATCAAATATCATCTCACCACCCTTCCCCACATCCAACCTCCAGCTCACTCCCCTCCTCAAACCCACCAAACCCCCAATCCTTATCCCTGCCCACTGAAATTCCTGTACAAACAGTAAGGTCTTACATCACCTCTGGAAGATGCTCGGGCTCAAAAGAACCTCTGTGGGAAGAGAGTTCCAAAGCACTGGGGCAGAAACCGAGAATGTCTCCCTGCAAGCCCTCGTCAGACAAACAAGACCAAAGGATGGTACCCACAGGGAGGCTTTTCCAGCCAAGCACAGGGGCTGAAATGAGGTATGGAAGGACAAGTGGTCTCTCAGATATGTAGGGCCCAGACTGTTTAGGGCTTTAAAGGTCAAAACCATCACATTGAATTGTTCCTGGAAAACTAAGGTAGCCAGTGCGGGCTTCGTAGTGTAACATGCTCCCAGCACTTCACCCTGAAAGGAGGTGAGCCAATGCATTCTGCACCAACTGCAGCTTGTGAAAAATCATCAAGGGCAGCCCCACATAGAACATGTTGCAGTAATCTAGCCTCAACATGATGAAAGCATGAATTGCCATCTGACCAGATCTGAATTGAAAAGAGAAGACCACAGTCTCCTCACCAGATCGAGTTGGTGAAAAGCACTCCTGGACACCACTGTAACCTGACAATCCAGGCACAGAAAAGGGTCCAGAAGTACTCTAAGGCTGTGAACCTTATTGACCAGAGGGGGCCAGATTTCATCAATAACAGGAGTCCTAATACCGTTCAGGCAACAAGGCCATCATCACCTCAGTCTTTACTGGTTTCAGCTTCAACTGGTGCATCTTTATCCAGTCCATGACAGAATCCAGGCATTGAGTAAACAACAAGACTGCAAGGCCTGAGTCAGATGAAAAAGAGAGGTAACACTGGGTGTCATCAGCATACTGATAGTACCTCACCCAGACCTCTGAATAACCTCACCCACTGGCCTCATATAGATAATGAAGAAGATGGGAGACAAAATAGAACCCTGAAGGACCCCACAGAGGAGGTACTGAGAGGATTACCACTCTCTGGGACATCCCCAACAGGAAGGAGCAGAACCACTTAAGCAGTCCCGTGCACCCCCACCAAGTTCCACAGTCATGGCAACACCACCTCATGATCAACTTTATCAAAGGCTGTTAAAAGATCTAGCAGGGCAGTATTCCCCTTGTCAATCTCCACGTGCAGGTCATCAACAAAGGCCACAAATGCAGTCCCCATGCCATACCCAGGCCCAGAATGAAAGCCTGACTGAAATGTGTGCAGGAATGTGATGATATCAAGATGAGTCTTGAGCTTTTGGGAAACCAACAACCCATTCAATAACGTTACCTAAAAATGGAAGGTTAGAGACAGGCCAATAGCTGGCTGGAGAATCAATGTCCAAACATTGCTTCTTAAGCAGGGGCTGGACAACCACAGTGTTAAGAATGTTCAGCACCCTATCCTGCTGAAGGGAGGCATTGACAACCCCAGCCAGCAATGCACCCAGTTTCTCCTGGCTGTCTTTCACCAGCCAGGATGGGCATGGATCTAGTTCACAACTGCTTTCTCTCACTACCCCAAGCACCTCCTCCACATTGGTGGGTGATGATCACAATTGAAACTGATCCAAATAAACTAAACAAGACTGAACTTCCATAACCTCAAGCTCTGGTTCTGCAGGTAAAATGACAGCACCCAAGTCAATGTAAATATGAGTACTTTTGTCTGCAAAGTAATTAATAAGAATGTCACTGTGGACATTAAATGACTCAATTTCTGGGCAGAGGCTAGCTGGATTAACCAGGTGTCAGGCTCCGGGGCAAGGATCTGGGTAATGGGCGAGAAAGGGGAGACAGGGAAGAAGGGAAAAGCTGGAGGGAATGAGGGAGCATCTGCACTGAACCCCTCAGCTGTCCTCCGGTATCAAGGAGGGGGAATGTCAGCATGACAACCAGGCAGGCAGGCCTAAGACAGCATATGGCTCATCACTGATGTCCCAGATCAGAGCACCAGAGGAGGTGACCAGCGACAGGCAGCTGGGAGGGGGGGTGACCAGTGACAGGCAGCTGGTGGGGGTGACCAGCCACAGGGAGCTGGGTGTGTGTGTGGGTGACCAGCCACAGGGAGCTGGTGTGTGTGTGTGTGTGTGTGTGTGTGTGTGTGACCAGCCACAGGGAACTGGGGTGTGTGAGACCAGTCACAGGGAGCTGGAGAGGATAGGGCACAAGGCCCCATGCACAAGGGGAACAGGAATCCCAGACAACAAGGACAGGGCAGGGACCACTCATACAAGAGACACAAAGGGTTTCACGGACAAGCAACTCCCACACAGAATACAACAAGCATAAGCACAGGGGAAGAGGCAATGTAATACTACACCAAAACACAGGATGCACACGGACTCAACCCCGGGAAGAGCAGTTGCTCCACCAGCTTCCTGAGGCCACCAGAAGGTCTTACATACTCCGTGGTGGCAAATCAAGAAACCATGGGGCAAGCACCAGAAATGGCCGACAGGTGAGCAAGGGCGGGGCCCACACCAGGTGGAAGTGCAGGAGGGGACATATTGAGGAGGACGCAGGCACAGTCCACTAAGGCACCTGGTGGTGAAAAGTGCTACTGCGCCACCCCCAAAACACCAGGGCCAAGGGTTCAAGACCCAACCATGACAGTACCTCCCCAAGCCCCCCCCCTTGCCAGGGACCGACCCCCACTGAGCAACAGGGAGGATCATGCAGGGGGACACAAAACACAAGGCATGCAGCCAAAGTGGACTAGTACAGAAGGTGTTGGACTGAACCGAAAAACACCACCCACCACCACGCATTGGGCTGGGACAGGCCAGACAGGGCCAGATCACCCCACATCAGACCGGAAACAGTGACCACAGAAGGTAGTTGGGATACTAAGGGACAAGATGGGCTACAAGAGGTGAGACAAGACCATGAGTTCCCCCCTAGGCAAACACCATGGAAATGAGCAATCAAAACCAATTACACAAGACAGTGTGGTCTCAGGCATGGGAGCAGCCGGCCGGTGGGGTGGCAGTCTCGGGCATAAGAGCTGTCGGCCAGGGCTGGGTGGCAGTCTTGGACATAAGGGCCACCAGCCGGGGGTGGGTGGCAATTTCGGGCATGGGGGTTGTCGGCCAGGGTTGGACAGCAGCTTCAGGCATAACGGCAGCCATCCAGGGCTGGGTGGTGGTCTTGGGCATACAGGCTGTCAGCCGGGTCCAGACAGAAGTCTCAGGCATAAGGGCAGCTGGCCCGGGCCAGGTGGCCATCTTAGACAGAGAGACAGTCGGCTAGGGCCGGGTGGCAGTCTCAGGCATGGGCACTGGCTGGGTTCCTCCTAAAACCCCTTGTTTGGGGGCATCAAAAGTCAAAGGGAAAGAAGGTGAGGGGGGACCTTTTAAGGCAACCCCCTTTGCTACATTGGTGTTTGTATAGGCGACATAAGGAATCCTCCAGTTGGTGTACTGCAGGGCACTTGGTACAACTGATGGTTCGGGTACACCTTTGTTCGTGTCTCGGAACCCGTCTGGTCAACAAGAGGGGACCGTCTGGGCCCCTGAAGAACTGGGAGCCCCCATACTGCCTTGGGCAAATTCAGTCAGGGAAGGTGATTGGTTGTTACCCGCATGGTGAAAGCCACAGGAGCTGTAGAGGTCCCCTTTGGGGTTGCAAGCCCTCAAAGATGAAGAAACGAGGTCATCGAAGGGGTTCCCATTTTCACAGCTGGGCTGTGCCACATGTTCCTATGACCACAATCTGCGGGGTTACCGGCACCTGCTGGCCACCCTCAGCCCTTGGGAAGACCTTCCAGGTTGCTGGTAGCAAGGCCGGCACGGGAGTGGTGATGGAGGTTCTCTGCAGTTCGTCCCTTGTGACAAACTGAGACTCCTCAATGGGGGTAAACTTAGGGGTCTTAGCAGGAAGGAGAGAGGCAAGAGACTGGAAGGAAATGGACCAGACTGGCTCAGGTGTCCCACTCCCCGAGTCTTTCTGGAGAGACGGGCACCCTGGGAGGAACAGGAGACAGGGCGGCTAGATCCAACTTTTGGCTTTCCCCCTCTGGGCTATCCGCCTCCTCCTCCATCACGTCTTCCCAATCTCCGTCCTCTTCTGAGGTGGACCACTGGTGCCTAGTTATGAACCCAGGGTTCTGCGGCTTGGACGGCCATGGGGTGGACCTCCTTGCTGTATTCCGTGGCCACGCCGTCTTGCAGGCAACTAGGGTCATTGTGGACAGAACCTCTGTTTCCTGAGCCAAATACTCTTTAACATGCCAATACGCATCCCACATCATTGGGGATGGGTCAAGATGGTCTGGCCTGTTGTCAACGTAGGCCTCCACCTCTCGATGGAGCCCATTCCCAGCAAGTGGGTTGCTCCATCTGGGAAGGTTTGGGGGGAGTTTCTCTGTAGTGCCCCAGCGACCAGCTACGAGACCGTCTTGCAAGAGCAAGCCCCCTTATGGGTGGAGCAATCTGTCAGGCTCCAGGACAAGGAGCGGGGGAACAGGGGAGAAAGGAGAGACAGAGAAAAAGGGAAAGGATGGAGGGAATGAGGGAGCAACTGCACTGAACGCTCAGCATGACAACCAGGCAAGCTGACCTAAGACGGCGTATGGCTTATCATCGAGGTCCTGGACCAAGGAGCCGGGGGGGGAATTAACCAGCGACAGGGAGCCGGGGGGGGAGTAACCAGCGACAGGGAGCCGGGGGGGGAGTAACCAGCGACAGGGAGCCGGGGGGGGAGTAACCAGTGACAGGGAGCCGGGGGAGGGAGTAACCAGCGACAGGGAGCCGGGGGAGGGAGTAACCAATGACAGGGAGCCGGGGAGGGAGTAACCAGCGACAGGGGGGGAGTAACCAGTGACAGGGAGCTGGGGGGGGATTAACCAGTGACAGGGAACTGGGGGGGGAGTAACCAGCGACAAGGAGTTGAGAGGGGAGTAATCAGTGACAGGGAGCTGAAGGGTGGGGTAACCAGTGACAGGGAGCTGGAGGGGATAGGGTGCAAGGCTCCACGCACAAGGGGAACAAGGATTCCAGACAACAAGGACAGGGCAGGGACCACTCATACAAGACACACAAAGGGTTTCACAGACAAGCGACTCACACACAAAATACAACAAGCATAAGTACAGGGGAAGGGGCAAGGTAATACTACACCAAAACACAGGAGGCACACAGACCTAACCCTGGAAAGAGAAGTTGCTCCACCAGCTTCCTGAGGCCACCAGAAGGTCCTAAGTACTCCCTGGTGGCCAATCAGGAAGCCAGGGGGCAAGCACCAGAAATGGCTGACAGGTGAGCAGCGGTGGGGCCCACACCAGGTAGAAGTGCAGGAGGGGACATAGTGAGGAGGACGCATGCACAATCCACCAAAGCACCTGTTGGCGCAAAGTGCTACTGCGCCATCCCCCAGGGCCAAGGGTTCAAGACCTGGCCATGACAGCAGGCCCCTCATCACCCAGAACAGCTCCACTGGATGAGATTTTAGAGATGCTATGTTAGCAGAGAAGAAAGCTTTCTCCATTGCTATCATGCCATGGCATAGTCATTTAAAAATAACCTATGCCACAACTGGTTGACTTCAGCATGTGTTGAGCATCACCTGAGCTTTAGCCACCTACTCTCCCACTTCTACCTTCTCATGTCTACCCTAACCTCCTGTGGCAAAAAGCCTTTCCCCCCTGCCTTAGCCTCTAGAGGGACCCTAGCAGCACAGCATTGCATTGCTGATTAGAGTGGGACCTGTCCTTCTTTCTCTTGTGAGCACATGGCAACCTAGCCACATTCCTAACAGCATTCCTGAAACAAGTGACTCGTTTGTCAGCACATAGCTGGGCAGAGACCTCCCTGCCTTGGACTGGGTCATAGACCAGGTGACCTCCAATGAATCAATCTCAGCAGAGGGGGATAGGACCTTAAAAGAGACAGACCACCCCTTCTTGTGTCTCTTGCCTCTTCCAGCCTACTCTGACATCTGCAAGATCTGGATTTCTCCCAGATCAGAACTAAGGACTGTGCCCCATGTAAGTTATCTGTACATGCAGTTATATGCAACCAGATTGCCTGCCTGAACCAGTACAGTTAGGTAGCTGTGGATTCAAAAAGGGTCCTCGTACCCCTCAAACACTTACCCCTGGGGCTTGCTCAATGACTTATCTTACTTTCTTACTCTTTTATGCCTTTTTGTACCTTTTAAACCCTATAAGTAAAGACTACGCTTTTTCTATTCTTAACTCCACTGGACATGTGTGTGTTTGCTTGCAAAGAATGCCTCCCTTTGCCTGGATGGCATAGCTACGAAAGAGGGAGAAAGGAATTCCCCTGTGGCTCTTTTAGCAAGAAAGCTTCTGACCAAGATAAGCATCTCGGGGTTGCTCCAAGGGTTCTGCCTCCTGGAAGGAGGTGAACACCAGATAAAGGAGACTAGGGTGCCTTGGGAAGCTGTGAGCGTATACATTTCTGGGGTTAACATATCCTGGGTTGTGTGGATCCCCACTGATTTATGGAACCCAGGTGATGGCTGTGAAAACTAGGTTTTTCTGGGGTTTGCCAGCTGTGGGGGACCCCAGGTAAGAGATTTGGATGAATACAGTGAGGTGGATGGCTCAGCTGTATAGGGCCCCCTTGCTGCATTTTGCCACACCTCCTACCCTCCGTAAACCAGGGGGACCTGTGCTGTCACATGGGCTTTATCCTTCTTTGATTGTTATTTTGTATACTTATTGGTCCAGGACTTTTTGTCCCTACTTTTACAGAACCATAGGGGCATTAGGTGTCAGTCAGTTGATGTTTGTCACACCAGAGGAAGCAGACATCTGGGTGCAACTGATTTTATAGCCATGGTAAAGATGTAATTTCATAAAACAACCAGATCATTGACGGAGTAGTCACCAAGTTCAGTAGGTAAATGTACCAGAGATTTCAGGAAACCAATTAGTTTCTGGAACCATCCTAATGCGTCCATCACCACAACGAGGGCATAGAAGGGCAGGGATCTGTGCCTTCAGAAGGTAATGATCCGACCACATCAACATTGTAGTAACAACACCCCTGATAATCGGGACCCTCATTTCAAGGCTGGTGAAAAAGATCAAATCCAATATGTGTCCCGTCTCATTTGTCAGGTCAGATATTACCATGGTTGTTTATTTTATTTATTTATTTATTTAAAGCATATATCCCACCCCTCCTGCTCAAAGGCAGCTCGGGGCGGTGAACAACATACACAAAAAAAATAATTCAACAATAAAACATTTTAAAATAAATCTACAAATTTTTAAACAAGCAATAAAAAAACACCCTCCCTCCCAAACCCCACTTCCCCCACCCTACCCGGCCCCCTCGCCAAAAGCCTGGCATAACAGTCACGTCTTACACAAACGTCGAAATGACAGGAGGGTGGGGGCGCAGGCTGTGAAGGGCTTTAAAGGTCAAAACCAGCACCTTGAACCTAGCCTGGTGCTTTACAGCAGCCAGTGCATGTGTCATTTGATCCCTGCGGCCCACCCCAGTAAGGAGACTTGCCGCGGCATTCTGCACCAGCTGCAGCCTCCGGACCAGCTTCTCGGGCAGCCCCACGTAGAGCGTGTTGCAATAATCCAGCCTCGAGGTGATGAAGGCATGGATGACAGTGGCGAGGGTAGAGTCTGAGAGATACGTCCGAAGCCGCCAGACAAGATGTAACTGCCAAAACGCACACCCCGCCGCGGCCACAACCTGAGATTCCAGGCTGAGCCATGAATCAAGGAGCACACCCAGACTCTGCACCTGCGTGACCATGGGGGGGCAAACCCCCCCCCCAACAAGAGGAGATTCAACCACTCCCAGGCCAACCAGACCTTCAGCCACCAACATCACCTCCGACTTATCAGGATTCAGCTGCAGATGGCTCAACCTCATCCAAGTCTCCACAGCCGACAGGCACTGGAAAAATAAAGAGACTGCGTGGCCTGGGTCGAAGGAAAAAGAGAGGTAGAGCTGAGTGTCATCGGCATACTGATGACACTGCATGCCCTGAAACCCTCTCATGATCTCCCCTAAAGGCTGCATATAGTTGTTAAACAAGAGGGGGGACAGAATGGCGCCCTGAGGGACTCCACAAGTGAGGTCCCGGGGGGAAGACATACACTCCCCAAAGACCACCCAGTGAGTTCTCCCAGCCAGGAATGAACGAAACCAGTCCAAGACCATTCTGCCAATCCCGGCACGGGTCCGCAGGCGAGTCACCAACACGTCATGGTTGTCATGGTGACCATGAACTCCTGCTCTGCCCCTGAAAGGCTGACCTCAGCATGCATGTTGAAATTCCCCAAGACAATAAGTTTGAGAAATTTCAACACGACCTCTGTATCCAGCTTGGCTAGAGCAGTCAGAGAGTCAGCTATGCAGCAGGGTGGTCGGTACATCAGTAGAATTCCTAATTTATCCCCTGCCAAATCCAACATGAGGCAGACACACTCCATATTGGACAAGTCAGGCACCAGATACCTTTGAAAGATCAAGGTGCCTTGAAAGGTCACAGCCACTCTGCCCCTCCCTCGGCTCCTGAGCCTAGGCTGATGGTGCACCGAGTACTTGACTGGCACCATCTGGGACAAAATTGACACAGATTATCCAGCAAGGTATCTGTAATGCAAATGAGGTTGGCAGCCTCATCCTGAATAAGATCACAGATGGGTGATGTTTTATTAGCCACTGACCTCACATTAAGCAGCATCTTTGTCGGATCACAGACCCTACCAGCCTTAACCCTCAATTATCCTGAAATAGTGGGGAGAAGGAGAGACACCAAGTGTCTTTCCCGAGAGTCCTAAATGTCTGTCCGCCCCACCCTCCGCCATACCTCTGCATGCCCAGTACAAGCCCGATAGCTGCCCAGTCCCCTTGAAACAGGATTTCCTCTCTGGCATGCAATTTCCAATCTTGTTGCCAGGTTTTAAGTTAATAATGATTTATTGGATCCATTTCCTAATTGATAATTAATTATTAATTATGCAGGTTTAAAACCTGGACAAACAGCTAAATTATGCTAATACCCAGAGAGATTGAAATGACTATATAAATAAAGAGAAACACATAATTATTAATAAGAATATAATTGAAAATATTTATGAAAACATAATAAAAGAATTTTTTATGGGACAAGACCCCAAAACAGAATAAACCCTTAATAAGTGGCTTATATAAAAGTATTTTAAAGGTACACGTTACATAGATAGAATTAAAGTTGAAACTTAAGATTGTTTTAAGTATTAAAAGTACAAATGTTAAAGTAATAAACTTAAAACTAGCATAGTTACCCAGGCATACAGGCTTAAGAAAGATAAAGGAAGATCATGTGACCAGAGGATCACCATGGTGACCAAAGAGCACCAAGAGAGTGTTCATGGCATCTAAGGTAACATTTCCTTGGTGACTTACTCTTTTATAAGAAAACTGACGTCACACTCAGGCTAAGTAATTCATATATTATTAACTGCCAATAGCATGGTTGAAAAAGGTTGATGCAGTCATAAAATTATACGCTTATAAAAGCGTGACAACGTTTGTGGTTAAGATATTGAGGAACTAAAGTCGTTACCTTCACCCATGAAATATCCTGTTTTTATAAACTGTTTTAAACCTCAATCTTGCAACCCATTTGTGCAACAAGGATGTTTCATCGAGTGTATGCCTCTATTTCCCTAAATGTGAACTTACTCATATTTTCCTAAACATTAACTAACAAGGTTAAAAGTTAAGCAAGGGAAAAGCTATCAGAAGACCAAATATGTCCAGGCCTTTATGTCCAAACTAAAGCCAATATGTTCAGACTATAGCCAATCTGTTAAACGTATCTCACATATGTCAAAACTGAGGGTAACAATCACCATCCCGAAAATGGCCACAAGGACCCAGGGAGGTGGGTAGATGGAGAGGGTATCCAGAATCCAGCATCACCAGATACAGAGCAGCAGAGGAGACAAACAAGGAAACTCTTCCCCTCCCCCACTATTCTCCCCCATGCCTCTTCTTACAAGGGGTACATAGCACTCCCTCTCCCCTCCTACCCCCTCTCATGAAGGGGGGGGCAAAACACTTCCTCCCACACCCTAACCACATACCCATATTTCCCTTTCCAACCCTCCCACCCTCTTCTCACGGGCCCTTACCCCCTTCACATGGGTGGGTGGGTGGGTTGAGGCACCCCTCCCACCCTTTTCCCACAGGCCCAAGGGGGTTATGGCACTCCCTTTCAGCCCTAAATCACCATGCCCCTTCACATCCACGCCACCCTACAAAAGCACTTAAAACCAATTAAAAACAAAAGCACAATAACTCTACATCCCCACTCCCCAACAGGCCCAGAATCGGAACACCAATGGCTGCCACCTTTAGGTCTGGTCTTTGGCAGCCACTGCAGGCATCTGCCTGCAGAAAGCTGTAGTTTCTTATCCTAGAAAGCAGGTGTCCCTGGCACAGTCCTCCCGCCCCTGTCCGCACCCCCATCAACATACCTTCTAGGGATGGGTGAACAGAACTGAGTTGGGAAATTCGGTTCGGTTCAGTTCGGAAATTCAGTTCAGTTCGGAAGTTCTGTTTGGTCGACCGAACTATTTGAGTTCGGACCAAACGTCCAAACAAAGTCAGAAATTCAATCCCCATTGAACTAAATGGAATATTATCTTTTAGGGATGGGCGAACAGAACTGAGTTCCGAAATTCGGTTTGGTTCGGTTCGAAAATTGAGTTTGGCTTGGAAGTTCGGTTCAGTCGACCAAACTGGTCGAGTTTGGTCCGAACTCCGAACTTCCGAACTGCATTCACCCATCCCTAATACCTTCTCACCCTTTGCAGGGGACTGTGGTGAGGGCAGCTGGTCTGCACTTGCACAGACTGGGTGTCCTTTTCCGAAATGGTGCCAACACTGCCAGCACCATTTTGGGAAAAGGTGCACATGTGCAGAATGGTCCAAGCAGTCATTTTGCGCAAGTGCAGTCATGTTTTTTTTTAAATTTATATGTTTAGTTTAAAAAATAATATAAATCAATGACATGCAAAAATAGCTGCTGGATCATTCTGCGCATGCACAGCCCTTTCCCAAAATGGCACTAGCACTTCTGGTGTTGGCCCACCTCTGTTCTGTGCCAACAATCTTCAAATCATGTCCTGGGCTTACTCCAGAGTAATGAGCTTGAAGAGTAGGAGCTATTTGTAACTCATTCTTCTCTACTGCTGTTGTACCTTTATGTATACGGCTGATAAAAATGATGGTCCTGATCCATGGCCCACAAGCATAAAGCACACCTGTGGTCCCAAACTACTGTGCCCCCAGGAAGGTTCTCTGCCTTCCATCCATGCTGCCAGTGCCACCAGAAGAGGGAGAGGTGGGGCTAAAGTGCCTGTTGCAGTGCAAGTGCCATCAGGAGTTGGAAGATTTTTCTTGGGGCACCATGTACATGCACACTATGTGTGCACAACTGTAGTTTTGTTCCATATACATGCACAATGCACACATGTGGACCTTGGATTGGGGACTATGGGAAGGGTTAAGTAGATGGTTCTTTGGGATACTTCCAAAGCTTCTCTGAAGGGGACCTTTATATTTCCCCTTCTTCCCTCTTTGCTGTAGTTGAGCCCACACATGTATTCCTTTCAACCTAAGAGACATAAATGTATATATTGCCATTGGTTTGTGGTATCAAGCCTGTTTCCAAGAACCAACGTATGTTCTGTGCATGAGAGCGAGTCCAAGACTGCCAATTATTTTATTTATTTATTTTATTTTTATTTCTTTATATTTATTAGCTGCCCCCTCATGCCTACGGCATCTCGGGGTGGCTTACAAGGACCAATTATAGAGCCTAAAATCTCATGAGTGATCATGGATCACAGTCCCAAATAGAAATTCTGTTTTACAATTCAGGTCCTGTCTTATTGTCCTCTTGCCCACAATCCCAGACTCTTCTTTCTATATTTTTAAGTTTTCAAATATAAGTGATTTAATTCCCATCTGGTCTTGCATATTGCCAGAGAAAGGCTGAAAAGAGACACAGTGAAATTTTATATAGATCTTTATTTGGTCTTTTGCCATGGGGAGAAGAGGAGCGTGCTAGCTGTTCTTCCCTGCCTGCCAGCTCGCTAGACCATTAATCAATATTTTTCATTTTTGGTTACAGTAAGTAGACATTTATGTTTTGTGATGGATTAAGCTTTCTTTGTGCTAAGCCAGATCTCTATAGCCAACATCCTCTGCTGAGAAGAGCAAATGTACAGATAATTTCACTGTCCATTTCCTTCAAGGGACCATATTTGCGTTTCTGTTTTGCTATTTCAGCTTTTTAAATAGCTTGAGGATGGAATATTAAAATGTGCCAAAATGTGCTACCTCTACTATATGGTCTCTAGGACCTGTGTGCAGGCAGAGGCTGTGATCTCACCAATAGACTGGAAGTGGTCCTCTGGATGCACATTAGCCAGGGTTAGCCAGCATTCACCATCACAGAGGGCTCCACATTCTCTGTGATTACACCATGAGTGGAGGTTGAGTGGCAGTTGTGTCACTGTCCAGTGGGGGCAAACATCTGGCGAACACCTAATAAACACTGTGGTCTAATGTGGGCTAATGTTAGTAGGGATGTGCAAACACTGGGGTGGGGTTTGGAGTTTGGCCCGTTCAGGTTTGGCTGAACCCGAAACTGTTCGGTTTGGCCTGTTCGCCCCGAACAGATTCGGGGAGGGGGAAAAACCTGTTCGAGTGGGGGAGCCGTTTTTTCCTACCCCCTCCAGGCTGCATGGGTGGAAGGGGCACCCTCCCCTGCCCAGCCTCAGATTTGGGGTGTTCGCGAACAGTCCAAACACCCAGAATTCAGGCCGTACCCCAAACTTCCAACATCACACATCATTTATTTTCACCTACAATAGAGACCCACTCACCCAGATGCTTCAGAAAAAATGGAAACTATCCAAATAAAAAGGTGCTGAGAGGTGTGTTTGGGGGTCTCCCATCTTGTGTTCTCTTCCCACCATCTACAGCATCATCCGTGCTCATCATTCCAGAGCTCTCTGCTTTAGGGATGTGTGAACGCGTTTTGGGAGTTCGGCATAGGTTAAAAAAAAAAAAACCACCCCAGGGATCACCCTACCTGGTGGTGCCGACTCTCTGTCCCTGGGTCCAGCGGTGGCAGTGGTAGTGGCGGGAGCAGTGGGTCCAGTGGTGCTCCGGAGCATTTCAGCCCTCTACTAGGCCTTCTGGGTCACATGACCCGGAAGGCCTAGTAGAGGCCTCAAGCGCTCTGGACCGCCACCAGAACTGCTGCTACCGCTGCCGCCACACCCGGGGTTGGGACCCCAGCACCATCAGGTAGGTTAGGCACTGGCCCTGGGTCCAGTGGTGGCGGGTCCAGGTTCAGTGGAACTCCGGAGCTCTTCAGGCCTCTACTAGGCCTTCTGCTGCTGACCCAGGGCCTGAGCCCTGGCACCACCAGGTAGGGCAATCCCTGGGGTGGGGGGTTTAACACCAAACTCCTCGGTGTTAGCACACCCCTACTCTGCTTCTCACAGACTCTTTGTGAAAGTGGTGAGTCTGAAGCAAGATGAGGTTGAAGCAGCTGTGAGGTGGTGCAGCAGGAAAGGGAAATGGTGAAGGGATAACATACCTCCCCTTTTAAAAAGGATACATGTAAAAAATACATGCTGCAGGGCTGCACTGGAACAAATGCGGCCCTGCACCAAGTATTTTTCATAAGTGTCCTCTTTCAAAGAGGAGGTATGGTAACCCTAGATGGTGAAGCAGAAGACCTGACCACACTCAGTCACAGTCTCCTGCTCAATTTTCCTCCACCTCAGCTCCTCTGGGGAGAGTCTGTCACTGTGGGGAATAAGCATATTTAGGAGCAAGCCCAAATAACTGGGTCTCTACTGTATGCAATATTATATCAGGTTCATATTTATATGCAGCAAAACCCAAAGTCATAGGGGAGGGAATTCTTACACTGATGGTTGAGAGGGAAGGACAAGCAGACTGAAGAATGTACCCCAAAACACCACTTGGTTGGTGCTTTATCATGCAGCTTTAATGAACTGAACAAACTACTGTTTCCTTTCTGATACTGCAGCTTTATGTGTTTTCACAGGGATATATTTATTCATCCTATTCAAAAAAATTGTTTAATGTCTGGAGTAATCAGTAGACATTGACAATATGGAATTTATTCTGTGTATCTAATGGCTTCATTGAAGAGATCCTCTTTAAATTCAAGAGCATTAAGAACTGCTTCAAGGTTTTTTTATTTTATTTATTTTTTACAACTACTCATTATAAACAATGTTGACAGTAATATATTGCGGCCTGTGATTTGTACGTTTCCTGCTCTCCCTCCCTGAGGACATCTGTCAATGTTATATGCTGTCTCAAGGGCACCAACTTGATGCTGGAATTCATAACAAAGGGATATTTTAAAAATAATTGATAGAGATGTGCTCAACTGTTCATTAAAAACCCCCACAGTAGTCAGCTAGATCCCTGAAATACGCTGTTTCATTAATACAGCAGCCGCGTTACTGTACCCAGGGCTGTTCTTCACTATTCATGTCTGGATCATATGCCTGCTATCCAAATTGAGAGTGCATGTTGTATCAAAAGTAGGCCTTCCTCCTAGTACCTGCATCACAATGAGACACACCTACATATGCCCATGCAGTGGACATGAGTAGGTGCATACTGTTTGAAAGTCATGGCAGGTGGGTGGGCATGTGTGCGCATTCCCGCATAACACTCACCTCCACCCATAACCTCCACACAGAGCAAACGGAAAAAATGCAAGTTGCTCTGTGCGGGGGCAGACAGGACGTTGTGGGGGGATGGGTGTGCTCATGTGTGCACCTGCCACACACACTCTGCACCAGCTGTGGCCCGTTTCAAAAGGACCAATGTGTCATGAGATGGAAGGGAAGGGGGTGGGGGGCTGTCCATCAAATCAATGCAGATTTCAATCTGTATTCAATCATTGGGTATTTTCAGACTTTACGAGATCACAGTGAACCACGGTGAATACCCACCTGTGGTCACTGTGGCTCGAACGTCTGTTTGGCGGCCGCCAGATGTTCGCCACGGTCAATACCCGCATGGGGTCAATTTGAACCACGCTTCCCGGGTTAGCCGGGGGAATGTCCCAGGAAGCGTTGTCAAAGAGATCCCCAGCGGGGACCAAAAAAAAGTAACGTCTGGCCGGTTGCCACGGCCCGGGAGCCCCAGCGGGATCCCGGGCCATGGCATATCCGGCCCGACGCGGCGGCCGCAGTGGCCCCGCCGCCCGCCCATCTCCCCGGACCGCGCAACCCCACCCCCTCCCAGATTCCCCGCCGGGATCCCCCCGGCACATCTGATATGCCGTGACGGGGTGACCCTGGCGGGGAATGAAAGGGTTGTTTTCGGTACGGGGCCAAGCAGCCCCGTAACGTCTGAAAATACCCATTGATGGTCAAAGAATCAGACATTTTCAGAAGAGGATGCTTATAGTTCAGGGGATGTTTTTGTCTATTAGAACTTCTATATTAACACTTTCTAGGAGAAATACACAATTTTACATAGAGTTTCTATATGTACAATAAAATTCCCTATATGAAATATTGTGTGCCTATCATACAGCCCTTAATATGGCAACATTACAACATTATGAAATCTGAAATTTGTTATTGCTTTTCATATTGGAACACAATACATCCTTCTATCTCTAATTGAACAAAAAAACCATATCCTCCAAGGTGTCTGGATATGTGAGGTTCTACTGCAGTGTAGAGGCCTGTGGTCTTTCTTTCTTTCTTTCTTTCTTTCTTTCTTTCTTTCTTTAGATTTAATTCCCCTAAGGCTAGGCACAGGTTACAATTTTAAAAATACATCAAAATCTCTTTTAAAAAAATTCACCCTCAACCCCAAATAACTGTCAACAGATGCTATCCCCGCTGTTAAATGCTTTGCCAAAAAGAGAGGTCTTGCATGGCCTCAGAATCTGTTCAGGCTCAAATTCTGATGGACCCCAAGGGGTAGTGAGTTCAACAACACTGGTGCAGCAACCAAGAACGCTCTTCCTTGAGGCCTTGTCGGTATAAGCAAAATGTCAGGTGGAACCAGCAAGAGGGCACTCCAACTGACCACAAGGATCTTGATGGAGTGTGATAGGAGAGGCGGTCTTTCAGATATTTGGGGCCCAGGCCATTTAGAGATTTAAAGGTCAAAACCAGGACCTTGAATTGTAGCCAGAAAGCCATTGGTAACCAGTGCAGACTTTGATCCACAGTTGTAATGTGTACACTACGGTCTGCACACACACACACCCAAAAAAAGAGGCAGGATGCCACCTCTTCACCAGTGAAAAGCACTCCTGGTGACAACTTCAACCTAATGTTCTAGGCACAGAGAGGGATCCAGAAGCACCCCAAGAATGCAAACCTGAGTGACCTGTGGAGACCAGATTCCATCAATGAAGGGAGTCACAATCCACCCCAAATCACAGGGTCAGACAACCATAATCACTTCAGTCTTGTCTGGATCCAGCTTCAATTGGCTCACCCTTGTCTAATCCCCCAAAGCAGCCAGGCACTGTGTAAGCACTGAGACTGGAAGACTGGGGTCAGATGAAAAGAAAATATATAGCTGGGTTTCATCGGCATACTGATGACACCTCAGTACAAACCTCTGAATGATCTTGCCCAGTGGCCTCAAATACACATTTAACAAGAGTGGGGACAAAAAGGAACCTTGTGGGACTTCACAGGGGAGCCCTGAGGGGAAGATAAGCAGTCTCCCATCACCACCCACCAGTACCTGCCAAACAGGGATGAACAGAACCACTCAAGAGCAGTCCCTCACACTCCTGCTAGGTCCCACAGATGTGTCAACAACACCTTGATATCAACTGTAGAAAAGGCCGCTGCAAGTTCTAACAAGATTAAAAGAAAGCAATTTCCTGTCAATCTCCAAGCATAGATCATCAATCAAGGTCACAAGCACAGTCTCCATACTATACCCAGGATGAAAGCAAGCTGAAATGAGTCAAGGAATCCGATAGTATCACGATGAACCTGAAGATTCTGGTCAACCATCTGTTCACTAACCATCAATAACAATGGGAGGTTAGAGGCATAACAATGTCCAAATATGGTTTCTTGAGCAGGGGTCAGAAAACCACAGTTGTGAGGATTTCCAACAACTACTCTCCCAAAGAGAGGCATTGGCAACTAGAGGTGTGCACCAGGGGCCTATGCCATTTTCGTTTTCATTATTTAAATCTGTTATTTTCATTTTCATAAATATCAAACGTTTGTTTTCCTTTTTGCTTTCATTTTCATTTTCCATTGGTATCAATGGAAAACATATTTTTGGATGCACCTTTTTGTTTTTCATTATACTTGGCTGAAACATGGAAGGATTGTACCTCCAATAGAAGGCAAAAAGATTAGATAAAGGAATTCAATTTTATAAATATTTGAATTATATTATTTTGCAAAAATCTTCATATGTATTCTTAGCTGTAACTCAGTTGCCTCACATTTAATGTAGATGAAAACTGGCAGGATTACACCCCTTCCCATATATTTACTATCTCTGCCAACCAGTGGCAGCTCCTAGTTCAGGCCAGTCGGGCAGTGCCCCACAAACCCTAGCTCCTGCTGCCCTATGGTGATGTTGTCGGGAATTATTATTTTTTAAATTCCCCCCGCCCTGGTCCCTGACTTTTTCGGGGAGGGGGGGCTCGCGGCTAGGTCTGAGTGGGGAGGTGGTGCACGCATCTCTTATCTTATCTACCTACCCAAGCTCTGGACTGGAGGATGGGCGCTGCAAAGGAATCCCGGAAGCCAGGAGCATCAGGAACATCATTGCGAGACTCGCTCTTGCGCTACCGGTGCCTAGACTTTCCCCAGAAATAAGCTGCTTTTCACACTGAAAAAGCTTAGGTGGGGGAAGCCTTCCAGGCACCGGGCGCATGCGCAGTAGCGCACAATACACCAAGTCCAGCCCCAGCCCCCAGGCAAAGCACATGACAGAGGACTGGGAGAGGAGCTCCCAAACAACACTGCAAGACGCAGTAGAGAAGACCTCCAGGTGTGTTGGGGAGCGGCGGAGAGCGGAGCATTGGAGCAGGCTGGAAGGAGGACTGACACGCAAACTCAGAAGATCTGGTACAGAATAGTTGCATGGGAGGAGGGGGTCCCAGTTAGCAAGGCAAGTGAGCATGTGAGAGACACTGGGCGATGGTCTTAGAGCTCTTTTTCTTAGTATCTCATGCATGTTCATTTGCATTTTTGGGGTGGGCAGGGAGGAGGTTCTTGAGGATTCCTAAAGGAATCCAGCAAAAAAACCCACGTTTTTGGGCTCCACAGCCACAGCCCTGGCCAATCAGTGGCCACAAAAAAACATGGGGGAGGCTGAGTGTGACTGCGCACTCTGTGGGGGGTGTTGGGGATCTACACTCACTGTGTTTCTAAATTCTGTGTGTGTGTGAGTGACAGGAGGAGGAGGGGGGAGACTCAGAGCGGGAACTGGGAGCCAGCCAGGCAGCCTCAGCAGGCTAAACAACTGGGAAGTTCTGGCTGGATTCTGGAACTTTCTGGAAGCAAACCTAGCCACCAGCTAGGGCTTGCAAGGGCAGTGTGTACAGGCGCCAAGTCCAGGAAGCAAGTTTTTCAAAAGGTAGGTGATGGTTTTATTTATTGTGTACTTGTGGCCTGGTCTGGAGTGCTCAACCTGCTTCAGAAGTCTCTTCTGAAGCAGTATTCTTGCCCTCTGCTGCATTTGTATGTGTGTGGGAGGGAGGGGGGTTAGTATTTAAGGCTCCATGAATCACATTTTAAAAAAAATATAAAAAACACACAGAAGTCCCTTCTTAAGCAGGGAATGAGATTGGGGTCCCCCCCCAACACACACATGCAGCCGAGGGTAAAAACACTTCAGGGCGGAGGCAATGAAGCAGAGGGCTAACTGCTTCCCCACCTCACAGGCACTCACACAAAGCACCCCAATGAACCCCAGAATCAAGAACTAATCGCTGCTGTGCCTTCAAGGAGTTGGTCAGCCAGCCACTGACCCCATCCCCAGCCATTCAGGAGTCCTTTAGGATTCGATCCCCTCCCAGGATGAGGCTGGGTAAGTAAGTTCTCTCAGTCCAATAGTGCATGGTGCCTTACTTACTGTCTCTTGGCTCTCTTAGTTTCCCAAGTTTGAAGTAAGCTTGATGTAAAAGAGAAATCTTTTCTGTTCAGGGAAGCTTGTTGATATTGTGGTTTGGGAGTTTGAATCTCAGTCACGATTTAATGGGACTAAGTGGAAAAAACCCTGCATGGTGGTTTGGTTTTTCATTCAATCCTTATCACATGGAATGAACTGAGATCAGTGACTCTTACAGTCTTAGGGTTGTTTCAGGCAAGACATTCTATCTCCACCCACTGCTCACCCACTATACATGTTACAGATCACCTGTAGGGCAGCACTGCAGCCCTCTAACTTGTATAGTAGGTGGGTTGTGGGTGCAGAATGTCTTGTCTGAAAATGCCCTTACTCTGCCTGTGTTTTGGGTTTATAAATTATTTATTTTAAAGCTCGATGTGTGAATGCAAACTGTGTTTTGTTCCAATCCTTGATCTGGTGTAAAAAGAATGGTGATTTGTGGGTTTCAATCTGTGGTTTTATTGGGACCAATCTTGCATAGTTATGTAGAATGCATGTCCTTGTCAATCCTCCTCCTCAGTATCATGTAATACTGGACTCAGAGTGACTGGGGTGCATTTACAAGGGCTCCTGTGTTTTGGGGCTTATTTTAAAGCTTGATGTGTGAATGCAAACTGTGTTTTGTTCCAATCCTTGATCAGGTGTAAAAAGAACGGTTTCTGGGTTTCAATCTGTGGTTTTAATGGGAACAATCTTGCATGGTTGTTTAGAATGCATGTCAATCCTCCTCCTCAGTATTGTTACTTTATTTTATATTTTAAGAAAGTGACAGCTGCAACATAACCTATTCACTCCGATGTTTTGTGGAGTTGCACAATGCAGGAGTCTGCTTCTTTATTTGTGGGAAAGAGAGTGTACGGGACCCCAGTAAGAGGGTTCTCTATTCCCCGGTGGCAGTGCTTCACACAGCAGCATTCAGTAATGTAATGTCCATCCAATGTTAACCCTGGGAACTCCATGCTGCTGGGTTATGCTCTGGCTCCGCCTACTGTTGCCCTGGCTCTGCCTACCATTGCCCTGGCTCCACCCCTAGGCTCGGCTCTGCCCCTAGGCTCGCAGGCCCACTGGTGGCTTTGCCGCCAGCAGGCTTACCAGCCTTACTGCCCCACCAACCTCAAAACCCACCAGCCACTACTGCTGTCAACTTTCAGAAGGATTGGATAAAGGATTCTGGTGGTATAAACCCTTATCTTATAAGTGTATGTCTGACTATAACAACTTTGTAGTCCAGCAGTGTACACGAACTTTTGCAGGGATAGATAACATACTATCATGATTGTCTCTGCCAAATATCAGAAAGATGTGATAAAGGGTCCCAATTTTATATGCCTGCACAGCATATGCAGAGAATAAGCCTATGCCAGGGATTCTCTAATGTGTCACTGTGGTATAAGATTGGTTTGTTATGCCAATTGGCCAGAAGAAATGTCAACAAAATATCCTCATTCTGTGCTGTGACCATGCCAACTTCTCTCCCCCACTTGTTACTGGGAAGTCAGAAGCATCTGTTTAGGAAAGCACTAATAGAGATTCTCTGATGTCCTCTGTCGCAGTGCTGCAGGATGTGATTGTAATGATAATTGGCGTAAACTATGTCTCCTGATTTCTGGGATGCTATTCCCAAAGTCCCAGTTATGTCCCCTCCATGCCCGCCTGAGGGTCGCCCCCTATGCCCTGCTTGAAGCCACTACCGATTGGTCCTGTAAAGCTGGAAGCATACAGTAATTGGCCAGTGAATGTGTCTGTCAGTCATTTGGGTTGTTCCCCATCCTCCCTCCTACAGCCTCCCTCCCCCTGCCATGGCAGGTGCTTTCCTCTGACTGGCCTCATAGGCCACTGCACCGACCCACAGGGAGGGAGCTGGGCCATGCTGAGCAGCACGGAGGATGAGGCCATGCGGACCACATCTGCATGTCCCCCACCCTCACCCCACCCCCTGCCACCAGCACATTTGTTCAGGAGCAGGGACAGATCCTGCCCGGGGTGAGGACTTTCATCCTAGGGAGGATGAATGCATGGCGGCACCTGGTGCCATCACATGTGAAAATACCCAGGATATCTGACTCATCCCTGTCCTGAGAGAACCAGTTGGGTCCTCTCACTTGGATTAGGTCACAGTCTCTTTGCAGTAGCACCTAGCACCATAGCACCATATATATTGAAAGACAGTCCCAAGGAGCTTAGAAATATGCCTTTATCCTAGTTTTCTGATTGAAAACTCTCATTGACATGATATAGTATTTTGAAACTAAGCAAACTATATGACAGCATAGAACCAACCACACCTTATTGTGAGGACTTTCACACAGAGAAAGACACAAGTCCAAATTTTCAAAAACTGCTTTTAAAATTTTCAACAAAATAGGTTATATTTCCCCCCCACCCCCTGCTCTTAAATCAGTAGAACAAGGTTGTATTTGATCTCTAGTCTCACAGAGGAGGCAAGATTTAGCATTTACTGCATTGAGCACAGTCACCTACCTGCCTGTCCATGTGCCCGTGCTGGGCTGCTGTCATCTGCGGCTGAAGAGTAGGGCGCTGGTGCCACCGCTGCTTCACTCTGCTCCGCTGACACCGGCGGAGAGAACGACTGCTGTGAGTTCCAGGGGGCAGGGGGGAGTGCAGAAGCTGGTTGCGAGGGCCGGCTTGTCCCCTCCCTCACCCGGAAGTAGCTGGGGCTTTAAAGCCCAGCGGCCAGCGGCTCCCGCTGGACTCACCTACCTGTCTGTCCGCATGCCCGTGCTAGGCTATTGTCATCTGCGGCTGAAGAGGAGTGGGTCTGCTGGTGCCACCACTGTTCACTCTGCTCCGCTGCCACCTGTGGAGAGAAAGACTGCCGTGAGTGCCGGGGGGGTGGGGGGGAGTGCAGAAGCCGGTTGCGAGGGCTGGCTTATCCCCTTCCTCACCTGGAAGTAGCCAGGGCTTTAAAGTCCAACGGCCAGCGGCTCCCACTGGACTCACCTACCTGCCTGTCCGCGTGCCCATGCTGGGCTGCTGTCATATGCGGCTGAAGAGGAGGGGGTCCACTAGTGCCGGCACTACTTCACTCTGCCACTCTGTCACCTGTGGAGAGAAAGACTGCCGTGAGTGCCGGGGGGCGGGGGGGAGCGCAGAAGCTGGTTGCGAGGGCCGGCTAGTCCCCTCCCCACCTGAAAGTAGCCGGGGCTTTAAAGTCCAGCGGGCAGTGGCTCCCACCACAGGCCACGAGCCACAGGCCACGAGCTGAAGGGCTGTGGCCAAAGGGCATGGCACTTTGGGGCTGCAGGGGGTGGAAGGGGATGTTTTGGTGGGGTTTTGTGTTCAGGGCTAGGGAGGAAGGGTGGGGGTGTAGTAGGGGTGGTTAGAGGGAGGGGGTGGGGAGGG
>QEPC01010723.1:281996-303041 GCA_003113815.1 Sphenodon punctatus
GTCCGGAGTCTGGGGGTGATATTGGATGCACATCTCCGCCTGGAGCGGCAGGTGGAGGCAGTCATGAAGGCTGCCTTCCACCAGTTGCATCTGGTGCAGAGGCTGTGTCTGTTCGTCTCCGGCCCGGACCTGGCCTCCCTCATCCATGCCTTCGTCACCTCGAGACTGGACTACTGAATTGCGCTCTATGTGGGGCTTCCCTTGTTCCTGGTTTGGAGGCTGTAGTTAGTGCATAATGCAGCGGTCCACCTCCTCTCGGGGACGGGTCGTCGGGAGCACATAACACCTGTGCTCCGGACTCTGCACTGGTATCCAATAGCATGACGAGCCAGGTTCAAGGTTTTGGTGTTGATCTATAAGGCCCTTCACAGTCTGGGCCCCTCATACCTCAGGGAGCGCCTCGCCCTCCACTCCCCAGAGCAGCTCCTTCGGTCTGTCAGGGGTGCCTTCCTGGAGGTCCCCCGTATGAAGCGGGGGGCCACAATGGAGTGGGTGTTCTCGGTGGCCATGCCGCGCCTTTGGAACTTCCTCCCGGCGGAAGATCGCCTGGCCCCAAGCCTTCTGACATTCCAGCAAAGTTGTAAAACCTGGCTGTTTGCCCAGGCCTTCGGGGAGGGGGAGGGGGTGGGTTAGAGGCATTTATCTCCCCTCCCTATTTATTGTTTTAGTGAGTTCCTGGGCCCTGTTTTAATATTTTAATTGTGTTATGTTTTAATTCTTTTTAGATATATTTTATATGTATTGTTTTTATGGTTGTAAGCCACCCTGAGCTGCTTCTAGGAGGGGCGGGGTAAAAATCTAATAAATGAAATGAAATTATATTTAGTTGTATACATGAAAATAAAATATACATATACACTAAAATCTAAATATATATTAAATACTATATATGTGTAAGAGTCCACAGGATGATAGCTGTGGGAAGCTTAATTTTCAATTTTCTTCTTTTTGCCTGGGTAGCTTGCTGTGTGCCCCCTTCCCTTTCCCCACCCTATTAAATACATTTTATTCTTGTTGGATGCTCTTTCTGGAAAATTAGAAATCCTTCACTAGCAGATATCATTGAAGAACAGAATCTGTGAGCACTTTAAATTACACAGCAGGGAGTAATGGTGAAGGTTGAATTCTACTGACAGGTCTTTGGCTTCTCCTTGGAAGGAAACTAAGTGTTACTTGATCTAAGAGCCTGAACCAGTTTTATTAATCAGGCAAATCTGCAATTTAAGTAAATGTCACTGCATAAAAAGCTTTAGAGATTAAAAAAGAAAAAAAATCTTTCAAGTGAAAATGGATTTAAAACTCAAAGGAATTCTGCATTTCTTATTCTAAGTCACCTGAGAGTCTTAAATTAGACTTTGAGTCAGCAACAAAATATAAGGAAATCAGTAGAGAACACTTTAATATCACTACCATCATGCTTCAAAGCATCAGATATTGAGGTCTTTCAACTGAACTATACCTACTAGACCACTGTTTAGTTTCCCAAAAAGCCAAGCAACCCATTGTGAGAGAGCAGAAAGTTGGCACATATTTTACCATTCTCAGTATCCCAACAAAAATCAAGGTATTGCATTAGAGGACTGCATGTTTCTGCATTGGTCTCTACTAGAGCAGAAATGATTTTTTGTCGATAACACTTTCCTGATGATAAGGAAATGTACTAAGTTTATTTATTTATTTATTTATTTTTATTTTATTATATTTATATGCCACCACCCCCCATGCCCATGGCATCTCAGGGTGGCTTCCAAGTTGTGCAATGATTTGCTCAGGTTCATGTTTGGGAATGCCTTTGGGTTCTTTCAGTACTCTGGGTTCTTCTGGCTCTTTTGGCAATTTGATCAAACTGAAAATAATAAAATGTCGGGACTTGCGCCTCCTTGTGGGCTGTAATGCTTCGACTCCAGGCTAGAAGGTGAAATGCTAGGGGTGGGACTCTGGGCAAAATTTTGGTTTCAGTTCTCATATTTTTCAGTTTTCATTTCGGTAACGGTTGTTATGGATCTTTTGTATTGATTTTTGTTTTGGATTTTTAACATTACAGTTTGTCACAATGTTAAAAATCTGAAACAAAAATCAATGCAAACGATTCAAAACAGCCGATACTGAAAAAAAACACAAATTTTCAAATTAAACCTAAATGACCATTATTGGGTACTTCCAGTTCTATCCGAAACTGAAATTCCCATCCCTACTAAACAGTCTAGGATCTACTATAACTTGAAGAAGAATGGAGATACCAGGGACTCAAGAGGGGGGGGAGGTATGACCAAAGCATGTTATATGTGCGGCTACTTGGGATGCTTGTGGATGGAGTTGGAACTTAATGACTCTGGGGTTTCAGAGTGGGGGGATCCCTCGAACAAGAACCCAAACTATTAAGTGGGTGTAATGTAGTTTTCTGGGCCTGCAGATGTACAAGGCATGTGAAGCAAACATGCCTCAGAAGGATGACAAAGCGAGTCAAACAGGCCATTCCAAGGCACCCCTAAGGGAGGGGATAGAAAGAGGGATCAGATGACTCAAACTGGAATCTCAAGCCCTATTCTAGAGCGAGTCTTCAAAAATATGAAGAGAGAAGTAAAAGAAAATAGGGATGGGTGAACAGAATCGAGTTCGGAAATTCGGTTTGGTTTGGTTCAGTTTGGAAATTCGGTTCGGTTTGGAAGTTCGGTTCAGTCAACCGAACCATTTGAGTTCGGTCCGAACTCTGAACTTCCGAACAAAGTTCGGAAATTCAAACCCCATTGAACTAAATGGAATATTATCTTTTAAGGATGGATGAACAGAGCCGAGTTTGGAAATTCGGTTCAGTTCGAATATTGAGTTTGGTTTGGAAGTTCGGTTCAGTTCAGTCGACCAAACTGGTTGAGTTCGGTCCGAACTCCGAACTGCCGAACTACGTTCGCCCATCCCTAAAAGAAAATAAATCCCTCCAAAGAGAAATTACAAAAGTGAAAGCCTCATAAGAACATAAGAAGTGACATACTGGCTCAGACCAACGGACCATCGAGTCCAGCATCCTGTCTCGGACAGTGGCCAATCACACGGGCCTGGGAGAAACACCCAACAGGTCACCTGGTGTGTTCAGGACTGGGAACGAGTGAATGAGTGAAAAAGGTGGAACCTCACCTAAGTTTCAGTAAAGAGAAATGGAGGGTCTCTTCACTAGTGTGACTGAGCAGCAACAGAAATAGGAGAGTAAATGGAAGCAGACAGATGAGGCCTACTCAGAGGACTTAGAGGTCCTTAAGACTCAGACAAACCAATGCTGACCCAAAATGCCTTCCTCAAGAGGAAGGTCAAAAGGCTAACGGAGGAACAAGAGGAGTCCGAAGGCCTGGAAGAGATCACAGAGAGAGCCAAGTAAGAGTTCTGGGAGAGAACGAGTAAGTAGAAATGGGACAGGGGGCTGGAGAGGTTGCAGCTCATCTACATACTTCTCCTAGCATCCCTGGCTAAGGAAGCCAGAGGTCACTGTGAGCTCCCCTGGGCTTGGGCTTTTGCCACCCCCACTCCTTCAACCAACGAGCCAGGGCTAAAGAGGTTGCAGTTCATCTGTATACTTCTCCCAGGATCCTTGGTAAGGAAGCCAGAGGTCACTGTGAGCTCCACAGTGCTTGGGACTTCGCCACCCCATGCTCCTTCAACCAACAAGTCAGAAGGTGCATGCCACAAAGTGCTTCCCAGAAGACTATTCAGATTCACTTCTCCAACAGCAGATTCTAGCAACTTACATAATTTTTCTCCACTTATTTTGCTTTACCTTGGCTTCACTACATTTCCTTTTCCTGATGCTCATCCTTCCCAGTCTTATTCCCCACTGTAAACTGCTCCAAAGGTTTGCCCCACTCCTCCCACCCCCGGTTCACATTCTCTGTCTCCCTGTACATTCTCTCTCCTGCCCTATCTACTGCTCTCCAGCTTCAAGGGATTCTTCCTCTCATCCAGTCATCACCAACTCTCTCTTAGAGTACCTCACCATCATCACACCTTCACTCCCCTCATCCATATCCTGCTCCTTCTTCTCCTTACAGTTGGAGATATCAATTTCAATCCTGGACCTTCAAGACACTTTCTGCCTCATTGCCATTCATCAACCTGTAATCTCTCCAACCTCATCCATAACCCCCCCTCCCTCCTGCTCTCCCTTTCTCCTGTTCCCTATGGAATGCCTGGTGTCAGCTCAATCTCTAACAAGTTTGTCTTTATTCATGACCTCTTTATCTCTCCTTCTCTCCACCTTCTCACTCTGATTGAGACGTGGCTTTATCCTGAGGACTCGGCTTCAGTTGCTGATCTCTGTCATGGAGGCTCTCTCTTCTCCCACACACTCTGCTCTGCAGACCATGATGATGGTGGTGGTGTTGGACTGCTTCTCTCCTCCTCCTGTAGGTTTCAACCCCTCCTACCTCCTCCATCCCACTCATTTCCCTCCTTTGAGGTCCACTCCATTTGCCTCTTCACCCCCTTATCTCACTGAATAGTTGTCATTTATAGACCCCCCCTAATAAGTCCCCCTCCTGCTTGCTCACTAATTTTGACTCTTGGCTTTCCTTCTTCCTTGCCCCATCTTCTCTTTCCCTTATTCTTGGGAATTTTAACTTCCATGTTGATGATCCCTCTGACTCCAATGCCTCCAAGATTCTTAACCTAACCTCCTCATTGGGCCTCCAGCTATGCTCTACTTTCCCTACTCACCAGCATGGCCACTGCCTTGATCTAGTCATTTCATCCAACTGTTCTCTCTCACTCTCAGACCTCTCCACCTCTGTTCTTCACCTCTGTGACTATCATCTGCTAACGTTTACACTTAACCACTCTCCCCACAGCCTCATCCAATCATCACAACAGCATTTAGAAACCTCCTTATTGACCCTTGCATCCTCTCCACTACTGCATCATCATCTCGTCTCTCCTCCACAACCTTGTTGGAGTCTGTTGACGAGGCACTTCCCTGCTACAATACTACAATCTCTTCTGTTTTGGATACTCTTGCCCCGACTCTCCCCTGTCCTGACAGGTGTGCTAATCCCCAACCTTGACTTACCACCCAAGTTTGTTTCCTCCATACTTGCACCAGCTCTGCAGAGCATCTCTGGCTAAAATCCTGCTCCTGTGCTGACTTCCTAAACAAGCTTACTATGTCCATCTGACTAACTCCTTTGCCTCCAGTCCCTGCTGTCTCTTTGCCATACTCACCTCCCTACTGAAACTACCTCCTCCTCCCCTCACCACTTCGCTCTCTGCCCAGGCTCTAGCTGATTTTTTCTATGACAAGATTCAAAAGTTTCACCTAAAGTTCTCTGTCAAGTCCAACCTCCCCACTTTCACTCCCCCCCCCCTCTTCGACTAGCATCTTTCATCCTTTCTTCTTTTTCTGAAGTTACTGAGGAGGAAATCTCCCACCTCCTCTCCTTCTCCAAACTAACCACTTGTTCCTCTGATCCTACCCCCACACATCTACTCCATTCTATCTCTCCTGAAATTATCCCCTCCATTTATCACTTTCCACTGTGACCGTTCCTGCTGCACTGCATATGATTAGTAGCATTATAGAAATGCTGTGGTCGTGCTGTGGTCACAACACTCCTTCACTGAAGGAGAAACCTTCCAAGAAACCTTCACTGGACCCTACTTGCACTCCAGTATGATCTTCATCTCCCTCCTTCCCTTTGCATCCAAACTTCTCAAGCATGCTGTTCATGTCCACTGCCTGGACTTCCTTGAAACTCAGGCCATTCTTGATCCACTCCAATCTGGCTTCTACCCACTTCATTCCATGGAGACAGCACTTGTCAAAGTCTCCAATGATCTCTTCATGGTCAAAGCCAGGGTCCATTACTCTATCCTCATCCTCCTTGACCTATCTGCTGCTTTTAACACCATTGACCACCACCTGTTCCTTGACACTCTGTCCTCCTTTGGATTTTAGAACTCTGTGCTATCCTGGTTCTCCTCTTACATCTCCCACCGCACATATAGTGTATCCTTTGGTGGATCCTCCTCTACTGCTATCCCACTATCAGTTGGTGTGCCCCAGGGATCAGTCCTGGGCCCTTTTCTCTTCTCCCTCTGTGCTTGTTTCCTTAGTGCTCTGATCTCCTCCTATGGCTTTCAGCACCATCTATATGCTGATGACTCTCAGATATACCTCTCTGTACTAGAACTATCACCCAGAACTCAGTCCCAAATCTCAGCCTGCCTGTCTGACATCGCTGCCTGAATGTCTCACCGTCACCTTAAACTTAACATGGCCAAGATAGAAGTTCTTATCTTTCCTGCTAAACCCACTTCTCCCCTCCCACCTCTCTCCATCTCTGTAGAGAACACTGTCATCCTCTCAGTCCCCCAGTCTGAAACTTTGGGGTCATATTTGAATCCTCTCTGTCCTTCTCTGCTCACATTGAAAACACTGCCAAAACTTGTTGTTTCTTTCTCTATAATATCACAAAAATCCACCTCTTCCTGTCTGAACACACTACTAAAACTCTAATCCATTCCATCATCACGTCCCATTTAGACTACTACAACCTGCTTCTCACTATCATGACTGGGGGTGGTGGGGAAGGTGGAAAGGTCACACTCAATGACATGGATCTATGTCTGCCAGGGCACCACAGCCCTCTCTCTCTCCCTCTTGGTTTGCCCTGTGGTAACTATGGCCCCTCAGAATCTTAGGGGGGCTTTCCTCCTACAAGGAGGCAACCCAGATTATCATGGGAGAAGGGAGAGGAGGTACAGCCCCCTGTCCTGGGAGAAGCTTTCACACCACACTTGCACATCACCAGGGAACCCAGGGGTAGGGGGAAACACACTCTTACAGTGGGTCCTGATTGCGGGGGAGCAGGGGTAGAAGGGGAAAACAGACAGAAGGGGAGCACAGACACCAAGTACGAGCCTGAGAAAGGTCACTATATAGTTCAGGAGGGGGGTGTAGTAAGGGTGGGAGGTACTTACTTAGCTCCAGAATTCCAGGCATGCACTCCCCCACTCACGTTCTCACTCACAGTCTCTCTCTCTCTCTTGCTCTGTCTCCTAGGTTACTAGAAATGGAGGTGGGGGCCAGTCTCTCCAAAGATTACCGGCAGGGCCCTACAGCCCCACTAGGGCTTTTGTAGCCCTGTCCTTGTGGCCTTGCCCCTGGGAACCACCTGCGCTGCCAGGGCTCCACCCAGGAGCACTGAATGCTGGTGCACTTCCGGCTACTTGGGCACTGTGGTGCTGCAGCATCCAGGCACCGAACAATAGTGCCACCCATATCCTGGGACTCGAAGGTCATCCTCCTCCCATCGTCGGAGCCTACCGTAAGCCCTGACACTCACAGGTATCCCACTGAGCCACTTATTTCCACTATAGTCTATTCAAAGTTCAGCTGCAAGCCTCACCTTCCTTGCACACATGTAACCCCTCTCCTCAAGTCACTACATTGCCTCCCCATTCGCTTCTGCATACAGTTCAAGCTTATCCTATTCACCTACAAGTGTCTTCACTCTGCAGCTCCTCAGTACCTCTCATCTCTCCCTACACCCTTACTCATGGCCTCCATTCATCAGGGAGGGTGCTCTTATCTGTGCCCTTCTCCTCCATCACCAACTACCAACTCCGTGCTTTCCGTGCTTTGCTGAACCATATGCTTTGAACAAACTTCCTGAGGTGGTACATCAGGCCATCTCCCTGTTCATATTCAAGTCCCACCTAAAGACCCACTTCTTTGAGATTGCTTTTAAATCATGAACCCAGGTCCTATCTTTATCATAGCCTTGTGGATTTCAACCATTTTAACTGAAATAAATAAATGTACTGAATACCTGCATCCTGTGGTCCATTGTTCATAGACAACTACAAATAAGAGTCTTCCTATGTCTGTGTCTTGATTAGATTGTAAGCTCCATGGAGCAGGGACTGTCTTTATGTTATGTGTATCTGTACATCACTGCATATGACTAGTAGCACTATAGAAATTATAAATAGTAGCAGTAGTAGTCGACAGACAGGAAAGTAGTGGTGGGAAAAGTCCCACACAAAGAGGGTCCTAGAATTGGGAGTTGGGAAAGACTCGGAGCGCCTGGCTCCCACCCCTTCTTAGACAATAGAAGGGGTCTCATCAAGTGAAAGAGATGATAGACTGCAGGGTGAAGGCAGAAGAGCTGACAGCCTAAAAGTAAGAATGAAAGGTTGTAGGGTGCAGGCAGTCTAAAGGTACAAAAGTGAAGGGTACAGGGTGTAGGTGGAAGAATCAGTACCCTAGGGAGAAAGAATAACTGCATGGGACTGGTAGGTGACAGGGTACATGATGGAGCCAGCCACTTAAAACTATATGATCTGAAAGCAACGGAGCAGATAGCTAAATTGAGATAAATGTGTTATATAATCTGGAGTAAACCCTATTGGGATCTAGGCTCATGGATATAAGGAGAACCCTGCTGAGAAAACAGGTTGCTCCAGAAACCCTTACTGTGTCAATGTTTTAGTATAATTGAAAACTGGATATGGCAAGATTAATAGAAATTGTGACTAAACCAGTGAACTTGGCTGTAAGGGGTAGAACCATGGCTGAAGGGTGAAGACGATTGAGCTGGAAGCCTGAGTAAAAAATTGTGTTGGATAATATTGTTAATGACCTGAACCAGAACCACAGTGACAGAGTGAAGATGACAGAGCCGGTCACTCATAGAATCAAGATGGGTAATATGGTGGAGGCAAAACAGATGATAAATCCATTGAGAAAGGCTATAAGGTGAAGACAATAGAGCCAATAGCCTAAAATGAGTTACCTGGAATAAATCAACTGAAAACGGTGCTCTATACATTGTTGAACTGTAAACGGAGAATTATGACTGCAGGGTGAAGGTGACTGAGCCAGCGGCCTGAGGAATATATTGGAGGGGATAGACTGTGCAAGGAATATGTTACTGAACTGTGAGGACTGAAAATGAATCTTGGGTGCAGCAGGGCGCAGCCTGAGAGAAACGCTGGGCCTTTAAGAGAGCTAGCACCAGCCTGGTTGTATGTTCTAGTGGGGTGCCAGGCACCACGCAAAGTGAGGGACAGCGCCTGAAGTAAGGCAGCTGAGCTGGGGCATGGCTGAGCCAGCCCAAAGGTTAAAAGACTCAGAGAGACCACAGTAGAAGGAGAGGTATGAAGGAAGCAGGAGTTAAAAGAGAGCTCTGCCTCAGTCAAAGGAGCGAGCCAAGGAGGGTTGCTTGGGAGCAGCTGAGAAGTACTAAATCCTGTTCAGAGAGTGTTGCCTGAGCTGTGGGGTGTGGTGGGCTGCAGGATGCAGCTGTGACTGTCCTGGAGAGCTAGGAGTACAGTTGACACGAAAGAGATTGGGGACCATGAGAGGAATCTCTGGCCTGAGGAGGGACTGTGCCCAGTCAGGAGGGCTTGGATTGAGAAGCCTGTGCCTCACAAAGACAGAACTGTGTGTATACATATAAAGAGACTGTATAATGGTGATGTGACATTGTCTACTTATCTGAAGGACCGCCTTTCTCCTTATGTCCCTTCATGGCCCTTAAGACCTGCCGAGAGTACTTTTTGCAGCTTCCATCTTTGGCCCAGTTTCATACGACTCGGACCCACAGAGAGGTATTCTCAGTAGCTGACCCACAGCTTTGGAACGCCCTTCCCTTGGAGGTTCACCTAAGCCCTGGTTTGAATGTCTTCTGGAGGCAGCATAAGACCTTTTTTATTTAGCTGGGCATTCAACAGGCAGGGATAGATTGGAGCAGAGTGGGTGAGACGGGTGTTTTTAGTTTAGTGGAGTTTTAATTATTTATTTCATATTTGTATTTTATGTATTTATTGTAAACCACCCTGAGCCTCAGGGAATATGGCAGGATATAAAAAGGGAGAAAGAGAGCGAGAGAAAGATAATAAATTGTATTACATGAGTAAAAGACAGTGGAGCTAAGCTAAGTTTTCCTGTTGAGTGTGATTTAGGGGCCTAATCCTACCCCAGGCCTGCCTGCACCCTGTTACAACAGGGATGAGCAAACTCTGGCCCATTGGACAAAACAGGTTCATGGCTGGCTTTTATTTTCCCATGTCCAGCCCATGTCCAGTGGAGAAGGATCTAGCCTGGGACTTTGGAGACATGGGTGTAATACTGTGCGACTCTCAACAACAGACTTAATCGCCTGGTGTCTCAGCTCCCTATCGGTAAAATGGGTCTAACAGCATGACAGATCCAGTATGGATTCAGTCCCTACTCTCAAGCACTAAAAGAGTAAGCTCAGGGGAAGCAAGAGAAGATGAGGGCATACACTCAAGGACATGGGACAGATCCATGGCATAGTTCCACTATCTGGATTCTCTTCTTTCTTCCTCTATCCTAAGTACACTTTTTAAGCACATTGCACCTCCTATGTGGCCTGCGGAGCTTGTACTAATTTTCAAAGTAGCCCATGAGAGGGAAAAGGTTCCCCAACCCTGGTGTAGAGAATAAGACTGTACATTTCTGTAACAAACAATTTCTGCCTCTTAGGTGTAGCTGAATTAGTACAATACATCTACAGGCAATATTTCTTGATCTTTCATGTACAGATGGAATTATAAACTATGTAAAGAATGGACTGTGTCAACACTCTCTCTTGCCTCCCCACCAACACCATTAATTGTAAGGTTGATATTGCCAGATAGATACAAATTGTAGGAAATACAATTCCAGAACTCAGGACATTTTAATGAGAATGAAACTGGAATGAAGACTAGAGAGAATCCCCTAGACCAGAAATATTATGCTTAACAGATATTACTGCACACCACTGAACACATCTCAAATCTGCTGAAATGTAAGGAAAAGGTTGCTGGGACAATTTTGACAAAACCAGATTTGAAGTGGTAGATTTTTGTCTTGAATATTTAGTCAAACTCTCCTTATAGCTGTAAAAAAAGAATCAAGAAGAGAGAACAGGTGGGTGATTTTCCTTCCTTTCCCAGATAAAAGAGAGGATAATGAAGTATACGGTTATGTCAACACAATGTCTTTTAATGTATGGGGATCACCAAGGTTTGCTTTATTGAAGTTCTCTCTACCACTGGAGCAGAAGCCCTTTGACAGCTGTCTATTTTTATGGAGCTAATGACCAAAGTCTCTTTGTTGTTGTTCAGCTTATCGTCAGTGTTCTTTCTGAGAGCGATACTGTTCAACAGAATGATGAGCCATACCAACGTATGCCCCTTGACAACACAATGCTGCTGAGAGAAAGCTAAATTGATAGGTATAATTCCCTAGGGGAGGCCCAAACACCTGCAGTGCCAGATGCCTCCCCATGAAGATGTAGATTATGATGGAAAGAATTCAGCTATGGGAGAAGGAGTTAATAATATATTGAGGAGTTTTGATTCAGTGTGTGCTGCCATGACCTTCTGATTGCTGTGAGTCAGCCTTTGGGTTGATGTTGCAGTTTGTACATTGCAGTGCATGTAGCTTTGTAGCTGTCAGGGCTTAGTTTTCTCTGTACTGAGCCTCTATGTTTCTAGGGATCTGTTTGCCTGTCCAGGGCAACTGCCATTTTTCAAGGCAGCACAGTGCTGCAGGATGTTACAAAGGGGATACATGCTGAACTTAATTTTCTTTATTTTAGTTTGTTTTCTCTTATTGTGCTTGAGCACATTATGGTAGCCTTAGGGCTATGCAACAATGCCTGTGGTTACGTGTGATGACACAAACATAGAACTAGCTACAGGCCAAGCAATTGCCCCTGATTTTTAAGATACCATTTAGTTATTGTAGCGGGTGGATTATTTTCCCACAGAAGCCCCAGTTAGAGAGAACTGCTGCAGGAGAACTGCAGAGATCACCACTGATTCCCAGAAGAAACAACCCCTGAGGTGTCTGCTGCAGGAGGGCTGGATTCTTCCAGGCTGGGATGGCTACCGGTAGACTGGAGATTAAGGCAGCCTGATGCAACCCCCACCGGGAAGAGACTGTCACTGCTGCTGACAGACATCACGCTCCTTCTAGACCATCGTCAGCATTCCTCTTCAATTCCCAAGAGAGCTGCTTACTAGAGCCTTGGCTGAGAAGAACCTGGATGTTCTGTGGCTGGAGTATTGGGGGTTGCTACATGTCCTGGACACGTGTGAAGTCCAGCTGTGGAATTACACTTTTTACTGTTTGCCATGCCTTTCCTGAAAGCATGGGGCACATGGGGAATCACTTTTTAAACCTAGAGTAAAAGCCAATTCAAAAAACAGATAGCACACATTTAATTTTTTAAAATATGAATAAAACAATTTATACTATTGCTAATTTAAAGCCAATTCAACTACACAGAACCAGCATTGGAATGGCACAGATGGCCTGATCACTGCTATATTAAGAGAGATTTTGGGTTTTTATGGCATTATAGAAAATCAAATTAAAGGTCTTCACTGGAGGCTTCAGTATAAACAGTCCTTTATTAACTGTACGTGAGGGGGAAAATTGATTTCAAACTCAGGGGAGAGAAGTATATGCAACTTTTACACAGCTCTTGAGATTGCATTAATTTAGGCTTTTGCTAGAGAGAAGCAGTTTTAGGCCTACACAGTTCATGCGATTATGCACAGTCCTGAAGCACCAAGGGGCTCCTTGTTATCATAGATTGACTACTAAGTAGGTGTTGGCCTAGAGTCACAACCGTGAATCAACCTGGCAAGATTAATTTTGTGACAGCATGTCTATTGAGGCTATTGGGGCATCCTGTGCTTCTAGTGATGGATTTTTCTATAATATAATGATTCTATATCATTCTGAGACTTGGGCCCAAATCAGATTTGGGGGAAATGGAGACCTGACTGAGAAATTTAATTTACCATTGCTAGAAGGGTCAGGCAAGGATGTATCCTGGTCCCTCTATTATTTACCTGTATGTGAATGACATTATCATTAGAATGTGTAATACTGATTTTCATGCCACCAATCTGTTGGATGACCATGTCGGCATACTATTTTATGGAGACGATGCTGTCAATCTTTTGAGGACCGCAATTGGCCTTCAATGGTCCTTGAATTTTCTATCTGAACTGAGCAGCCAGGAAGGGTTGAAAATAAATTACAATAAAACCAAGATTGTAAAACAGGACAGGTCAGTAAGATCCCATGCATAGTCAATTGCAGACCATAAAATAGAGGTTGTGAGTTCCTTTAAGCATCTGGGGATCTATTTTTCCTCCAGACAGGGATGGAGAGACCATCTCACTTTGACTAAGAGGAAAACTGACCAGTCAGCTTGCGCCATATACAAATTTCATATGGCATGTGGGTGTAAATCTGTTCCTGCAGCTATTAAAGCCTTCGAGACAAAGGTTGTTCCTCAATTACTATATGGGGCTGAATATGGGGGTATGATATCAATGACTCAATAGAAGTTCCTCAAAATAAGTTTTTATAATTATTGGACCTTCCCTCCTCAATCCCTGGTACTCTTCTGAGGACAGAATGTGGTCTACACCCCATTAAAAATGTAGTTATACAGAGGTTAATCAACCATAGGTTCTATTTTATCCACCTGACCATCTTCCAAAGATATGCTATCTGGAGGATAAGGCCAGACCAGTGTGGGATCAATCCCCCTGGTTGAGGTTCTTGGTGAAAGTTATTAACAGCCATGGCTTTGGCTATGTATTACTGGATGAGGTCAGATTCTCCCCTGCTGGGGACAGAGACTTATTGTTTGAGAGCATAACAGATGTTAGTATGCAGGATGATTTGGCGAAGATCAGAGGATGTCAGTTGCCCCCCTTATATCATCTGTGGGCCCCACAGGACAGTCCATTGGGATATTTAAAATACAATATGAGGCCAAATCTACCTTATAATATAACTAGATTACGCTTTGAACAAATGGAATCTGCTATGTTGTTTGGCCACAGATTAGGAATAGACAGAAATCAAAGACTTTGCTCTTGTGATCTTAGATATCCAGAGAATTTAATTCATTATGTCCTAGAATGCCCTTTCTTTAGTGACATTCAGAAATCCCTTTTAGGTACTTTTTAGGGAAAAAAGCCCTTATCTATACAAGCTGGAAAAGCTTATTTGGATTTTTATTCAAGAGTATAGCAAACTTATAATGTGTTTAGCTGCTTTTGTGATATGTGCTGCCAAAATTAGGATGCAGTTCCCCATGCTTGCCCTATAATATGTCAAATTATATTTGATTGCTTTGCAATTTCTTTCTTAGTTTACGGAAGAAAGTTTTTGATAAGTAGATCTGAAGGTATAATAGATAGCCAAAATGATTGATATTTAATTTTATTTTATCTTGATTGTTATATTTGATAAGTTTATATTCATGTTTTATTTTGACCACATTTGATATTTTGGTTTCTTTGTTGTTATGTTTAGGTCAGGGCAAAAGTCAGTGCCATAATAAAAATGATTGGAAACTATAAAATAATGCAGTACACTCAATACACAATAATTGTTTCCCTGCTAGACAGTCATGGCATTGTGACTAAAGTAAGCACATTTAATTAATTAATTAAGATTTATATCCCACCCTATCCCCTAAGGCTCAGGGTGAAGCATTTTTTTAAAATGGAAGGACGTGGCTGCAAACCGCGTGAAGCATTTAGACGAGAACAAAGTTACGCGGCTGATTAAAGGATCAGCTGCATTTTTTGTCTTGTCTAAAAACGCCCTTAGGATCGCTTTTACCTCCCTGAGATGCCAGACTTTAGCATTGGAAGATCTTTCTGGGAGATACGTGGGTTGCAAATATTTGGAACTTCTCTGTACGTGTGAAATGGCTGTGGTTGAAGATCTTAGCCATTATGTATTATCTTGCCCATACTATAACGAGGCCAGGGAAGCAATGTGGCTATCAGTCAGGAATCTTCAGGGAAAATCAGATATACAGAAACGTATATTTTTGTTAAGGGGATAGTACTCTTGAAATTACAAGGGCAGTTGCCATCTTTGCACATAGGGCAAAGAAAAAACGGGCTAGGAATCTGTTAAATCTATTAAAGTTATGAACCGTATTTGCTAAGGCAGGGGGAGACTGTTAAATACTAAGTCTTTTTGTGTATCTGATCAAACAGCACCTAACATTGTACTGCTTGTTTTGCATATGCATATTTGATATCTGTATATTTGATCAAACAGCACTCAACAGTGTATTGATTGTTTGTTCTGCATATGTATTTTATTTAAATGTTACTTTCTTATGTTTCCACTTTAAACTATATTATATTATTTTACATTTATGTTTATTTATATTTGTCAAGGCCGGAAGGCCAGTGCAATAAACAATAAACTAACGTTAATCCCAACACATGCATCTGTGACTTCTCAATGTATTCCTGTTTCTCCATATGTTCCCTTCCCCATCTGTCCACCCTATATTGTAAACCCCAGGGGACAGGGACCTGTCTTTTATTCATGACTTTTCAGTGCCAGACACATTGCTGATGTAATGTAAATGAATAGACACTAATACTGGGGGTAGGAGCTTGAGCAGGGAACTTCTTATGACTCCATAAAGACACATGCTGGGATATTTTACCTAAGAACTAGAAATGAAAGGAATATCCTCACTGTAAATATTGTAAACGTCTATGAATATTGCAAACTAATTTATCCAATGAATTTGCCTGCTTCAAATTTATCTGGGCAAAGTGGTTACAAAGTACTATTGTTTTTTGCTTCATGTATTTGTTTTGGATATTTGTTTAAATTTTTCAAGATAATTTGGTTACTTCATCATTTTCTTTTACTATTTCAGTCGCTTTGGTATTTTGAAATTTTGTTTCCATATTTTGTTCACTTCGTTTTGTAACTATTTATTACTGATTAGTACCAAAATAGTGGTTCTGAAAAGAGTAAATGAAACCCTGAAACAAAGATTTGTAACCCGAATATACTGCAACAACGTAATGGATTATCAAAATATCCAAAGTGATATATTCAAATTATATTTTCTAAGCACGTTCAGTAAGGCAGGAGTTGCCCACTCAATCTTGCCCTCTGCTTTGCACAATTTACAAAGTGGTGGGGAATGATGAAAGCCTGGATGTCATGGAGCTGGTTGACTGCCAATGATACCCTCCCATTTGCAAGCAGAGGGCTCATTGGGCAATCTCGTTAATCATTCCATTAAATGATGGAATATTTTAATCTGTGTGGAATTTGAAGTTTCTGAACTTTACCATAATGGCTAATGTAACCTGGGAACAACACATATTCATGAAACTTCAAATTTCTAGAAATCAATTCTTTTTGTCTAAAGGAGTGACACTATACTGACACTATTCTTGCTAGTTATAAAATGAGAATAGGATGTTCTGTGCTCCTTCACTTGCAGTAGATGGAAAGCCCTCCAAAGGTTGCATGTTTAAAGAACAAACACTTCAGTTTGCTATAGCATTTTTTGTTAGAATTCCAGCTCAAAACATAAGTAGTTACCAAGCAATAAACACTCATTATTCATTGACACACTCCTCTGTACTATCAAACTTTGAGCAAAAAGAGCAATATAGGTGTAGGATGAATATGGATGTTGATTTTTTTTAAAATTAAAATCTGTAAGTTTAAAACTACAAGCAGAACAGTCATCTCCTCATTAATGATCAAAATACCCATGATCACCAGCCAGATTATATCAAAAAGTTGATATCCTTAAGCAATGATGGCTATTTTGTAGGAAAGCATCGCTTACCTTGGAGGCTGCAGAGGCCTGGAAATACCCACAATATATCACAAGAGGCTTACATTTAGGACTAAAGTGTCTTGCCCATTCAATATCCCTTCCCCCCAGCGGCGACTCCTGACAGTTGGTGCTGTTGGGGGGCACTGCAGCAAAGAAATCTGCCTGTTGCTGTGGCAACAGGTCATTTGGGCACAAAAAGCCTATGGGCACCATTTTAGAAACTGGGCTTTGCGAGCCAGTAGTCCTGTGAACACAGGAGGCAGAAGCACCAAGTGGCTCCTCAGGTGCATTTCTATACAAGATCACAGTCTCCCTGGTAAGCCCTGGAGCTCCAACTGAGTGGAAGGCCGGTTGCGGTGTCCAGCACCTGCAGCTCAGCAGCTGCCTTTCTCCTTGTGTCAGCCCCCTTTGAACTGTTGCTCTTGCGGTGGCTGCAGCATTGGCCATGAGTGGCGGGTGTTCTGGCAGTCAGAGCAGGCCTTGCACCCCACCACCTCTCTCCCACCGTAGGAGGGCTACCATCCCCCCCAAACCCCCTGGATGCAGAGCTCTGAGCACAGAAGTGGGTGCCACCATTGCGCCCCCCCACCCTAGAACTCATTGACCATTTCTCCTTACCTATATTTTTTATTTTATTTTTTAAAAAATTGAGCACAGGAGGGTGCAGGTCGGGGGAGTGGGAGCACAGGAGTGTGCTGGGGGTAGACATTGAGCCTGTGGGTAGTTAGGCTATTGGGCCAAGACAAAAACTATGGCAAAAGGGGGAGGAAAGAAGAAGGGTAAGGACCCTACAAAAAACAAAAAAAGCACCCAGGGAGAGAGACGAGGGAGGGAGGAAAACCCGGGTCCATCCAGTGACCCTTTTGAGGGTGTGCTCCAATCCCTGCAGGAATGAATGGGGGGTTGTGAGGAAACCCTGACCCATCTAGCAGAGACACCCCTTCCCGCTAGAAGTCCTCCTGCCTCTGCCCAGCCAGTGGAATTAGTGGAGGATGAGAGATTGAGGGTGCACTTTATCAGTCCCCACCTCAGCCAAGGAGGGACAGGCAGTATCGTGTTGCTTCCTCTTGCTTTAGGGATGAGAGTCCAGCATGTCAATGACCAAGGAGTGATCCCCATCCATAGCCTGCATGGCAAGAGTGGGTAGATGCCTTCCTCCAGTGAATGGAGGTGATTGAGCAGGCAGTGCAGAAGCCCGGCACCCTCATCTGCTACAACACCCTCAAGGCTATTTCCCAGACATGGAGGAACCAGAACTGAGCACCCTGCTGCTGCAGCAGCCACATTTCACACCAGTACCCAGAAATGGTGAGTAGGAGCATTACCCTTTGCAGAAAGGAGCTGGTTGTTTAAATGGCAGCTGCGGCAGCAGCCAACCCCCCCCCGAGTCTGCCCCCCCCGAGACTGGGGTCGAATGGTGCATGGGCCCAATGACCTGAACAACAGCCACTCCTTCCATGCCAAGGGCAGAGGCATGGAGTGCACGCTCCCATCAACTTGCCACAAGTGAGTTTGCAGGCAGCTAGGATGTGGAACACAGCGGGAAGATGTTGTTCCCCATGGTGTCACATCACAGACCGCACAGTGGAGCCTCCGCCATTGGCAGGTGGTTACGCTAATGCATCAGCCCCTGTGGGAGTGCACCTCCTGCAAACCACATGGGAAAAAACATGGAGGGGCTAATATGTTTTTGCCCTCTTTTTTGGCGATCCTATACCCGACCCAAATGTTTGGGAGGATAGCAAAGAAAATGAAAGATTTAAACGACCAAAGGCAGACCATAACTGGTCAAACTGGTCAACAACATACTCCATCTGGATAGAAGTGATGTTGCAAATGTTTCCCGAAAAATCCTCTGAGCTAACCAAATATTTATTTATTTATAAATCATTTAATACTCTGCCCCTCCTGCTCCAAACAGCCCTGGGAGGCTTACAATGTTAAAACGTATAAAATCAATAAAACCATAAAATACAATAAAAAGGAAAGCAGAATACCAAAATGGCCCCCTCCCCCCCATTCCACCCTACACCCCATCTCCCTCACCAAAAGCCAGGCAGAACAGCCAGGTTTTACACAAATGATGGAAGGAGGGGAGATCCAGGGCCACCTGGGCCTCCACCGGGAGGGAGTTCCACAGTCTAGGTGTAGCCACCAAGAACGCCTCCCCCATAGTGCCCCCTGGGCCACATGGGGGACCTCAAGAAGGGCACCCCAGTGGACCGCAGAGGCCACTCCAGAGAGTGGAGAGCAAGGAAGTCCCACAGGTAAGTTGAGCCAAGGCCATATAGGGCTTTATAGGTCAAAACCAATACCTTGAATTGGGCCCAGAAGACTATAGGCAGCCAGTGCAGAGCCCAGAGCACCGGTGTAGTGTGCTCATGGCAACCCATTCCCATACGGAGACAGGCTGCAGCATTCTGTATTAGCTGCAGTCTCCGGACCCTCACCATAGGTAGCCCCACATAGAGTGCATTGTAATAGTCCTATCTAGAGGTAAAGAAAGCATGCATGATGGTGGCCAAGTAACTATCTGAAACATAAGGCCAAAGCCATCACACCAAATGTAATTGATGAAACGCAGTCCTCACCACAGCCCCCAACTGGAAATCCAGGCAGAGCTGCGGATGGAGGAGCACGCCCAGACTATGGACCTGGGATACCAGTGGTGGGTGGACCCCATCAATGATGGGAACCACCACATTCACTGTCCTTTCCACCACCATCACCTCCATCTTGTTGGGATTCAGCTTCAGTCGGTTCACCCTCATTCAATTCCCAACAGCCTCCAGACACCAGGTAAGCACCGAGACTACCGGATCTGGGTCAGATGAAAACGAGAGGTAGAGTTGGGTGTCATCAGCATATTGATGGCACCGCACCCCATACCATCTCACTACCTCGCCAAGTGGCTGCATATACACATTGTACAAAAGCGGGGACAGGATAGAGCCTTGTGGGACACCACACGTAAGGTTTCGTGGCGATGAAGAACAATCCCCAAGCACAACACGCTGAGTTCTCCTGGGCCAGGAAGGAGTGGAACCTCCTGCCCACTCCAGCTTGATCCAGCAAGCAACTCATCAACATCTCATGGTCAATGGTATCAAAAGCAGCCGACAGATCTAACAAAATTAGCAGGGTCAAACGACCCTGATGTAATTCACAGAGAAGGTCATCAACCAAGGCCACAAGTGCAGTCTCTGTGCCATAACCCGGATGAAAACTGGACTGAAAGTGATACAGATCAGGGAAGGTTAGAAACTGGCCAATAACTGGCGAAGGAATTAATGTTAAGTGATGGTTTTTTGATCAGAGGCCGCACCACTGCCTCTTTGAGGCAGCCTGGCACTCTGCCCTCCTGAATGGTGGCATTGATCACCCCCGCCAGGAATGGCTCCACCATCTCCCAATTGGTCTTAACCAGCCAAGATGGGCATGGGTCAAATTCACAAAAGGTGACCCTAACAGCCTCAAGAACATCCCCAGATGACACCAACTGAAATTGTTCCTATGAAACCGGACAAGGCAGGGCTTCCACAGTCTCTGCTTCACCCACTGCAATAAGTATGGCGTTGAAGTTGTGGTGAATCTGTGCAATTTTCTCTGCAAAATGATCACCAAACATGTCACAGCAGTTCATTAGATACTTCGGATAAAGACATAGTTCAGAGGGCTTTTGACACCGGCCACCCAGGAGCTTGGCTTTGCTATGACAAGGCATTCAGAAAATGGGCAGCCATAACCCCGGGCCTGAGATAGGATTTGTATGCACCTGACCTATGATTGGAGTGCATGAACATTACTTCTCTGCCCACTGTGTGGACAGTGGACTTGCCCTAGTGAAAGGAGGTGTAGCCCCCATGAATTACCCCTTTCTGGAAGAAGGGCACTGTGTCTCACCAAAGGCCCCCATCTGCTGGGAATTTAATGGTTCAGGAGTTGCGTCTGCTCTCCATGCCTATTTTGGCACGCCTGCTCCCAGTGTGTCAAAAATCATTCAGTAGCCCACTGCAGCTGAGTCCACCAAGCTTGCATCAGGAACAAGCAGTCCAGTTGCCCCCCTCATGGATGAATGGGAGGTAACCCGAGCAAGGGCTCCAGCACCGGTGCGCCATGAGGCTCTGGCAAGAGTGCTTCATGACTTCCCAGACAGGGAAGCAGTGAACTACGTAGTGGCAGGTTTTCAGGCCAGTTTAAGAATACCAGTGAGGGGAGTGAAGGTTCGTCATTGGTTAAAAACCAGTTCACCATTAGGGCTGATGCGAAATCAGCTGTTACCGCTCCGCGATTCCATTCCTAAACCTCGGCATCCCTGTTTGCGCCTCGCATAATTTCGCGCGATACTCCGCTATTCTGCATTATTTTCGCTACAAGAATTCGCGGATGTGAAATGTGT
>QEPC01010723.1:303141-319336 GCA_003113815.1 Sphenodon punctatus
GCCCTATTCACCATCTCATGCAGATGGCGGGGTCTTGCACCCGGCATGATAGCCAGTAAGGTTTTGGCCCTCAGCATTTGTAGTAAGCCGGTAGGCCACACACACACAACCCGCCTGATGGGTTTTTTTCACACTTAGGCTTATAAAAAGCTGGTCTCACACCAAGGGCCACAGTCCCAACTCCAGGCTCCCCATCACGCCAGCCATTCTACAGAGATTAGGTGCCACACTTTCCCAAGTCTGTTTCACCCAGGAAGAGTCATTTCTGTTTGGTGTGGAATTTAAACTAGCTTTTTAGGGAGCCTTCTGAGTAAGTGAGCTAGTGACAGAGTCTCGCAGGTCCCAGTCTGAAAGAGCGGTAAGAGCCCAGGATATACGAGTCCACAGGAACGCATTACAAATTCTCCTGCGCTAGTCCAAAGCAGATCAGAAAGGCACAGGCCACCTGATCTCCCTCCACCTGGTGGGATCCAAACTCTTATGCCCCATGGCAGGCATTAAGAAATACCTCACGATCCAACCCCCAGTACCGGGCCAGTTTCTGGCACATGCTGATGACTGTCCCTTTACCAGGTTTGTTTGTTTGTTTATTTATACAGCATTTAGCTTTTGCCATAGCCGAAAACCAAGTACAACATAAAATTCATATCAAATACATATTCAACATGTCATCATACTGCTTTCATCAAGTCAAGTCAAATTTAGGTTACAAACCGCATCAACTGACCAAGCACGATAACAACACAAAATAACAATAAGTAGATAAACCTAAAAATGCAGCAAAAGGTATAAATATAGATCTCGATGGCTGCTCCCCAATCCCAAGCTGCTATGCCAGCTCAGGGTCCATTTGATTGCCTGCTGACTTGCCCTGCCTGGTTTTGATGAAAACTCTTCTTTTAGTTGCCAATCTGACAAAAACTGCAACAGCCAAAATTGCATCCCTACCCACCATCTTTAGCAATGCCTCATAACCACCTCCCCGATTTACACCACCGCTATCAAATAACAGCGGGGCCAACCAAGTTTCTCTTAGAGCAGTAAGCTGTGGGCAACGCAACAAAAAGTGCTTGATGGTGTCTATCTCTTGCAGACTACATGAGAAGTAGCGTTGATCATGAGGAATATGCACATACCTCCCCTCAACAGTTGCGGAACTTATCAGCTGGAAACGTAAGTTCATATAACACCGACACAACCCTGGGTTTTCGAGGAGATCTAAATATTTCTCAAACCTAAATGTTAGCTTAACTTGTAGACGTTAATTCCTCCCTAAGACATTGGACCGGGAGGGTTATCTCCTGCTTGGCCGATAATCGCAGCCAAAATCTGACATAAGCCTGCTTGGCTCTTGCCCTCAGGGAAACAACACCCACTTCTGCTCTCAGGACTGTCCCTGGAATCCCTGGGGAATCCCTGAGAAGACGCTGGAGAAAAAAGTTCTGAGTCCTTTCCAAGACCCGCTCGTCCAGATGTGGGATAAGCTCCATCCCAAAAATTGCCGCTGGAGGGACCTTAGCTCAGTAAATCCCCAGAAATGTTGACACAGGGACACCCCTAGATAGGCCTGCTGCCTTGGCAATAGCTCTAGCTACACTTTGAGCTTTATTAGCTCTTGCCTGGAGATGGGCAGCCCAGGATCCCCCAGTGGAAAAAACAACACCCAGGTAGTTGAATGATTTAACCACCTTAAATTCTCCCGCCGCAGATCTCCAAACGGATGGAGGTTTCCTCTGGCCTAGTACCTAAGACCTCACATCTTCATGAATGTTAGACCCCCTTGTCTCTCCCTCTGTCCCCCTTCCTATGTCTCTCCCCCAACTCCTGTCTCTCAGATTGTAAACCCTAGGGTCAGGGACCGTGTCTATTTTATTACTTTGTAAAGTGCCAGGTACACTGATGGCGCTATATAAATGTTTGTTAATAATAATAATAATAATAATAATAATATTATCATCACTTTAGATTTCCCTGGGTTGATTATTAAGCCATTTGTCCCACAATAGTCATGGAAGGCTCTAATAGGCCAATGCAATCCGACCCCCGTTTGGGCCATCAGGACCAGATCGTCAGCAAATTGTAAAAACCCCAACTGAGTATCACCAATCTTGGGGGCGTGAAAGTCCTCAGACCTAATAAAATCTGGTAAATCAGATACATATAGGTTGAATAGCAGGGGGGTCAGGACAAAACCTTGCTGGAATCCCCTCCTAATTGGGAATCCAGCAACACAACCCCCACCTCCGCCCAACTTCATCCGGGTGCTGTTGTTAGAGTAAAGATATTCAATAGGGAGCAATAACTTATCACTTAACCCTAGCCTTTTTAGTTTGGCCCACAATCTGTTCCTGGGAACAGTATCAAAAGCCTTTGTTAGGTCTAGAAAGGCCATGTATAGCTTACATTTCTTAATTTTATGATATTTGAATATAAGATGCTGAAGTATAAAACAGCAATCCAGGGTCGACCTGGTCTTCCTAAACCCGAACTGCTCAACGGGGATTATAGCCCTTTCCTCAACCCATATATTCAGCTGTTCAAGGAGAAGTTTTGCATATAGTTTCCCTACAGTGGACAACAAACTAATGGGCCTATAACAAGGGGGATCCTGAGGCTGGCCCTTCTTAAAAATAGGCACTATATAACTGGATAGCCAAGATGGAGGAATAGTGCCCGTATTGGCTGCAGTGGTGAATAGTATAGACAAAAGCTGAGCCCACCTCTTGGGGGCAGCTTGAAGAACCTCAGCTGTAACCCCATCTGGCCCTGCAGCTTTACCCCCCCTTTAGGGTCATAATAGTACTAACAATTGGCTCCCGATCCACATATAGTTCAGAAAAGAAAAAACCTCCCACTGAAGGGGAGGAATTACTTGGCTACCCGCTCTACTTTTGGGATTGATGACAGCATTTAAGGAAGACCAAAACCTACTTAGATTCCCCGTTGCCACATCCATTGCCATAGTTGCCCACATCCTATTGTAATAATTAGTTTGCTTAACTCTCAGTAATTTTGAGTAAGCTAGCCTGAGGTTTCTAAACTCTTCCCATTGGCTCACGTCCTGTTCCCTAACCCATAGCCTCTTTAGCCTCGCTAAATGGCCCTTCATCACTCTACACTCATCAAACTATTTGCCATATACACGGAGCGTGGAGCGGCTTTGGGTCCAGACCCAAAATTGTCTAAAAGGGACATAAAAATACAGTCATAATACCTCGTTTGCATAAAAGGATCCTTGCAATTTTCTAGTTGTGTAAATAATTGGACAAAGTTGGAAGAATTGAAAAAGTCCTGCGATGACGTAGCCAGCTCAGCTGAAGTCAATGCTCTAAACTGCAAGGGGGGGACCTCCCCCATCGACCACCCTGACCCTAGATCCCAAACCCACTCTCCCTTAATAAGAAAGCTCAGAGCTATGTGGTCACTTTCGGGCCTCACAACCCGCTCGGGTTGGCTGAACATTACGCAAGATCGTGACTCAACCAAAATTAAGTCTACTCTACTTCTGCCCCATGGCCCAAAGAAGGTATACCCCCTTCTGTGTCAGTCGAGGGAACCTCGTTTAATATAATCAAGTTAAATCTTGAAACCAGTCCCTCTAATAACCTCCTCCACTGGGCAGTCTCCGAGGATCTCTCCCTAATCAACCCCCGCCTCGAGGTCGAAGAAAACCCCTGGCTAGTGCCCAAACAGGTATTCCAATCCCCCAGCAAAACAAATGTTGCCTGGATTAGATCCTCAGATCACAGGATCTCCTTCTCTATAGCTGCCCAAACATCCTCATGGTAATAAGGTGATGCATTGAGAGGAATATATACATTAAAGACGATAATTTGGGCTTTGGGTTGTCCCACTTGCAACAACCCTGCCTGAAATTCTGATCTCTCAGTACTAAGCAGAGCAAAGTTACATGAGCAACTATCAGTGACACAAAAGGCAAGCCCCCCCGAGACCCTACCTCTCCCCCCTTTCTTCCCACCATGGAGGAAGGTCTGGAACCCCTGAATAGCTATACTATCATCCGGGTTGGCCCATGTCTCCTGGAAACATATAAGATCAAAAGATGCCAGAAAATCCTGTCAATCCCTATCCCACATTTTAGCTTTAATACCTGCTATGTTCCAAGACATGACTGCAAGAGTCTCCCCTTTGATGGTGTCACAGCTATCTATCATTATAGGGGGGGTAATGCCCTTATGTCACTTTGAAGCGGGGATACTCTGGGTGCAATATACACTAGAATCCATTACTACCTTGTTGCCAATACACTTAGGGGCAGCCAGTGCCTTATCGGTAGTCACTAGACTTATAGCATCACCTTCATCCCGCACCCGAATTAGATATTTCAGCATAGATGTTTGGATCAGGGGATAATCCTAGCCACGACTACCCAGCAAATTTTGGCTCGTTCCAGTACTATCCTGTGGAAGCACCCGTGTATCGTCAATTGCCCGGCAAAATCCCCCTTGATTGTCGGGACAACTAGAATTAATACCTTTTAAAAGAGGGCTTTTCTCCACGGCAGTCACATGTTTCCCTATTCTCAAGGAGCTTTCATTGCCCGTATCTTGTTCATGAGGACAATCGGTTACTAGAGGCGCTAAACAATGCCCACTCTGAAGAGAAACTTGAGAGAACACAGGGTTCGTACCATTATATTCCGATGCCTGAGAGATTACCATCGCACAATCAGAAGAACATTGCTCTGCCAGAGGAAACTCCCCTTGCGTTAATCCACTACTCCATAGTGACCTAACCTGCTCCTTTGGTCACTTCAAACCATCGTCTACTGGAGTGTCCCCAACCCCAACCTCCCACGTAGGTATACCAACAACTGTAGAGGAATTAAGGGCCCCAGGGCCCTCCTTGGGCATAGTTACCAGTGTGACCCAATCCTAGCAAAAAGGCATCTTGTTCTATTACAGGAAGCTGTCTGAACATATACCAGGTTGGAGGGGATCCCTCCAAATCAACACCTCCCCTCAGGGAAGACCCCACCTTCTGGGTAAGATCATCTGCTATAGTTCCAGCTGGAATCAGAACCGAATCTCGAGCCATAACCACAGGCATAAATCCTCTAGTGCTCTGTATAAGCACGTCCGGATTAGCAAACGCAAAATGCGAAAAGACAGGGGCTAAGACCTGCGATTGTATTTCCATTGACTGTGGCTGGGGCTGATCAACCAACTCCAGATTTATTAAAGCACGACCCTTTCCAGTCCCAGAATGGAGCCCCCCCTTGATGGAATTTTGCCACCCCAACAGTTCCTACAGATTGAAGGTTTCCTAGTGGGCCCCGCATAGGCGGGCCCACAGGAACCATATTAGGGGATGAAAAAGGAGCCCCCTCTTTAGAGCTATTGGAATTTGGTCCAAGGGCTTCCCCATCATGCCTCCAAACCCTGTCAATAGAGATCCCTCTTTGCAGCAGGAATTTCCTTACTTTGAACAAGTCCAGAACCCATAAGTAAGAGGAAAAACACACTTGCAAACTATACAGGCAATCAAACCTAACCCTAGGCTTGGGGAGCCAGACAATGTTATGTACCATAGAGGTTTGAAACACCTTCCCCAGGAAAAATGAGAGGTGCTGGGCCACCTGGCCCAAGTCCTCCCACTCGTGGACAGTCCCACTGTAATCACGCCCAGTATACAAATAAATTTATTTAGTCTTTACTAGGGGTGGGACATCAGCACAAATACCGGGTACCGGTTTTACCAGTTCCCAGATTTAAGAATACTGGCTTGCCGGATTAATACCAGTTTACCGGTACCGGATCTTTTCCATTGATTTCAATGGGGAACTGTCCCCATTTAAATCAATGAAAAAAACTAAAAAAACTCCCCGAGTCCAGGATGCATGGGTGGAAGGGGGGACACCCCCCACCCAACCTGCCCAGCCTGGATTTAAACAACAACAAAAAATTGTGACCCCTACTGCGGGCTCCGGACTGCCGCTAGTGACCCAGAGCCAGCCCAGCACCAGTGTCCAGCAGCAGCCAGCAGGTAAGTAAGTACTGCTAGTACTGATCCATGGGGTGGGGGAGTTTAACACCCCACCCCACCCCACCCCATGGATCACCCTACTTCCCACCCAGGGATCGCCTACCTACCTTGAGCTCTGGGTAGCGGCGGCAGTGCTCCGGCAGCTTCAGCACTCGCTGTGGCTGCCGCCAGCTTCAGCACGTTACTAGGCCTTCCAGGGAACTTCTAGGTTCCCTGGAAGGCCTAGTAGCATGCTGAAGCCGGCGGCAGCCACAGCCAGCGCTGAAGCCAACAGAGCGCCGCCGCCCGAAGCTCAAGGTAGGTAGGTGATTCCTGGGTGGGAAGTAGGGTGATCCCTGGGGTGGGGTGGGGTGGGGTGGGGTGTTAACCCCCCCACCCCACCCCAGGNTATCAGTAGTACCGGTACTTACTTACCTGCTGGCTGCTGCTGGACGCTGGTGCTGGGTTGGCTCTGGATCGCCAGCGGCGACCCGAAGTCCGCAGTAGGGGTCACAAATTTTTGTTGTTGTTTAAATCCAGGCTGGGCAGGGTGGGTGGGGGGTGTCCCCCCTTCCACCCGCGCAGCCTGGACTCAGGGAGGGAAAGTGTTGGGATTTTTTTGGTGGGGTTTTTTTACATTGCGGCCATTCATTTGAATGGCTGCAATGTAAAAAATCCGGTACCGGGGAATCCGGTAAATGGGCCGGATTACTGGGTTTAATCCAATACTGCCGGTACACCCAATAACGGCAGTATCTGATACCGGATGATCTGGTAGTCCCACTCCTAGTCTTTACTAAGGGGCGCTTACAAGTGCAAGAATGAAAAGTTCTCTTCTGGGGGTCCGCGATTCTTCCTGGGTCATAAACTGTCTCAGCAGATCTTACATCTGTGTGGTCTGTTAAGGCTACCAACCTATTAGTTAATTTGGCCAGTTGGCATTTTACTATCCCCAGAGAAGAATCCAGCTCCTTGATCCCTACAAAAAGGGCCTCAACAGTTTTGGCAATTAGGCTAGTCTGATGCAGTAAAATAGTTTTTAGTGGAGTTGTCCCCATTTACCTGTGAGGAATTGTCACCCCCAGGGGAAGAGAGAACATATTGCGGGGAGGGCAGACACGTCTGCCGCTCCATGGTGGCTTGGCCCTACCCCCACTCCAGCTCCCTAATACCCACCGGCCCATATTTCACATGGCCTTGCCAAGTATGGGGAGGCTGACCTGTTTGAGGAGAATCCTGCGTCTCTAGCAACAATTGATAAGGGAAGAAAGGTGAGAGTGGAGAAGGCCAGAGAGGAGGAGGTTACAATAGTCAAGGCGTGAGATGACTTGGGCATGGATGAGAGTTTTGGCAGAGGAGATGAACAGAAAAGGGCAGATCTTGGCAATGTTGTGGAGGGAGAAGCGGCAGGATTTGGCAACAGAGTCAATGTGGGGTTTGAAGGTGAGGTGCAAAGTGAGGTAAAGCCCAAGCTGCGGGCTTGGAGGACAGGGAGGAAGGAGACCCCGTCAATGTTAATTGACAGGGAAGAGGGAGAGGAAGGATTGGGAGGGAAGATAAGGAGTTCAGTTTTCACCATGTTCAGTTTCAGTTGTCATTGAGACATCCAGGTGGAGATATCAGAGAGACAGTTGGTGAGACAAGCTTGAACAGAGTTGATTGTCATCAGTGTATAGGTGGTATTGGAAACCGTGAGAGGCAATGAGTTTGCCTAGTGATTGGGTGTAAATAGAGAAGAGGAGAGGGCCAAGGACAGAGGCTTGGGGAACCCCAACCGAGAGGGGTAGGGAGGAGGAGGGGGAGGAGTTAGTAAGTGATACATTGAAGGAGCCATCAGAAAGGTAAGAGGAGAACCAGTCAAGGACAGAGTCATGGAATCCAAGGGAGTGGAGTGATTCAAGCAGGAGTGAGTGGTCAACAGTGTCGAAGGCAGCAGAGAGATCAAGGAGGACAAGAATAGAGTAAAGGTGGTTAGATTTAGCCACAAGAAGATCATTGGTGATCTTAGCAAGAGCGGTTTCAGTGGAGTGAAGGGGGGCGGAAGCCAGATTGGAGGGGGTCAAGGGAGGAGTTGACCCACAGTGGCATTTTTGCGATCTTGTGCATGGACAAAAATATATTTTTGCATATGCACAAAATGCAATAATGCATTTTGGCTATCTTTATATAGGGAAAAATGTACTTTGTCTATTGCACATGTGCAAAATGGTGAAATGTCAAGGTAGATGAGTCAGAAGAGCCAAAATGAATCTCGGATGAAATGAGGATCAGACCAATGTGAGTCCCCGGTGCCCCATGTTGTCAGACCTTTTTAGAGACTGGTCAAATTCACTGGAGGTGGAATTCACCCAAAAGGTCTGCTTCAGCCCTGCTTCTATCTTTGGTTAGCTTGCCTTCAGATTAGCTGTCAGTCAACAAGTGAGCTAGGGGGAGGTATGGGGGATATATAGGGTAAGGCTGGGGCAGAGGGGTGTAGCATGGGATGTGAGGGCAGCACAGAGGGGGAAAGAAAGCTTTTACTTACCCCAAGAGCAGCTGTGGTGGTGATAGAAGCCCTCCCAGGGCTGGCTAGTAAGTAACCTAGTGGTGAAGTAGCAGAGAGAGTCTGCAGACATGGCTCTCTCGGAGATGTCTTGGGGCTGCTGAGGCCCAGGCAAACCATCCTAGGACACATGTGGTGGTAGGACATGGATCATGCAAACAGACCCCTAAAGTGAACAAGAAGTGACTGTAAATTCACTTCTGTTTCATACACAGGACACATTTACACTATGTGTGCATCACTTCAGACTGCTTATTCCCGGCTACCAGTTACTACAATACTACACCCAAATATAGATGCATAATGGCTAAGTGGTAAGGGAGCTTCTCTAGACATTCTGAATATTGAGAGGCAGAAATTCCAAAATGGGTTAACCCTATCTCTTCACCATTGTTAATTAATTAATTAATTAATTAATTAATTAATTATTATTATCCCATTAAACACCACTTGGACATAGCTTAATTCCAATTTCAACATTCAGTATTCAATATTCTAGGTTCAAGGGATATTTTTCATCTTTATTTTAAAATAATAATAATAATTTTAAAATGGATGGTATCTTTCTGTCCACTTCAAAATTTCTCTGCAGATTTGGAGACAAAGTAGTTCAGGTGATATGTTTTATTGGACCAACTTATGTTGGTGGTTTCAGGGCACATGTCTGAGACTTTTAAAGAGCCAGGAAGGGCGCTGTCTGCCTGCCCATAAAGCAGGGGTGGCCAAGAGGTAGATTATTGTGATCTACTGGAAGATCACAAGCTAAACTCCAAGAGATCATGATGCAAGGAGGGGGCAAACCCCTCAGAGATCACCTGTGGGAGGAGAGCAGGAACTAGGGGTGTGCATGTCGTTTTTGTTATTACAATAATTATAATGAAAATTGTCATTTTCGTTATCGTTATTGCAATAATGAAAACGACAATCAATAACATTAATGATAATGAAAATGACAACGTCATTATTGTTGTCATTATTATTAGTACTGTAGCAATTGGGTTTTGGAGGGAAAATGTGGAGAGGCGAGGGGGGAAGCAGACATCTCGGATGGATGGATCACTGGCCAATGAACACCGCAAGCAGGCCCCAGCAGTCTCATGGCACTCTAGGATTGCTCAATGTCTGCCACCTCCCACAACCAATCAGGGGGAACATCTCCCCCCCCATCTACCCCTCCCTCCCACCCACTCCTCCGAAGACCTGGGCATACAGCCAGGTCTTGCAGGCACGGTGGAATGCCAGCCAACCTGGGGCCAGGTAGGCTTCCTCCAGGAGGAAATTCCAGAGTCACAGCCCGGTCACCGAGAACACCGGTTCCATTGTGGCCCCCCACTTAACATGGGGGACCACCAGGAAGGCGCCCCCTGTAGACCACAGGGATTGCTCTGAGACGCAAAGGGTGAGGCAGCCTGTAAGGTATGAGGAGCCAAGACTGTGTAGGGCTTTATAGATCAAAACTAATATCTTGAATCTGGTCCTGTACGCTATAGGCAACCAGTGCAAATAACAGAGACAGAATCGAACCCTTCAGAATGCTGCAGGTCAAGGCCCATGGGCTTGATGTTTCAGCCCCCAACACCACCCACTGGCTTCTCCCTGAGAGGAATGAGCGGAACCACCCAAGGATGGTACCGTCCAGACCCCCACAGGTCTCGCAGCCGTCTCAGCAGCAGCCCATGGTCCACGGTGTAAAAAGCAGCCGAGAGATCTAGCAGGATCAGAAATATTGAACATTCTGCAGCCAACTCCTGGCAGAGATCATCCATCAAGACCACCAACACCATCTCAGTACCATAGCCGTGGCAGAACCCAGACTGAAAAGGGTCAAGGAAACCGATACTATCCAGATGTGGCTGGAGCTGCAGTGCCACTGCCCATTCAATAACCTTCCCTAAAAAGGGAAGATTAGAGATGGGGTGGTAGTTGGCAAGTGCACCCACATCCAGAGATGACTTCTTCAGAAGGGGGCACACCACAGCCTCCTTGAGACTAGGTGACAGCCTCCCTTGCTGGAGGGATGCATTGACCACCGTCGCCAGCACCATTCCCAACATCTCCCTGGAGGTTTTCACCAACTGAGATGGGCATGGATCTAATTCACAACTTGTGGCTCTAACAGACCCCAGGACATCCACCACATTGTCTGGCATCACTTCCCGAAACTCCTCCCAGAAAGATCAACCAGACCGTGCCTCCAGAACCTCGTACTCCTCACTCACTGCCTCCAACCCGGTGTCAAAGTTACTCCAGATCTGAGTGATCTTGTCTGAAAAGTAGATGGCAAACTCCTCAGAGCGGGCCTGGGACAAGTCCCCATCCAGGCGGAGGGAGGCTGGACTGACCAGCCCCTGCACGACCTGAAAAAGCTCCGCTGGACGTGACTTCACAGACACTATGAGGGCAGCAAAGAACTATTTCTTTGCTGTCCTCACAGCCTCAACATAGGACTGCAAATGGACCCTATGGAGTAGTCGATCAGATTCTGAGTGAGTCCGACGCCAGCATCGTTCCAGTCTCCTGCCTGCCCATTTCATACACCGCAGCCCCTCAGTAAACCAAGAGGCCCTGTGGTGACGAGACGGAGGCAGAGGACGTCTTGGAGCCACACTGTCAATGGCCTCCCACAGCAAGATGTTCCAATGCTGGACCAGCACATCAGCAGAGTGTCCGTCAGGGTCTAGGGTTAACTCCCTCAGAGCCTCCCAGAACCGCTGCGGTTCCATCAGCCTCCGAGGGCGTACCAACTTAACTGGTTCATTCCGCTTCTGGAAAAGGTGCGCTGAGAGGCTGGCCTATAGGAGATAATGATCCATCCATGACAAAGGCGTAACTCTTACATCCCCCACTAATGGACCACCCACCTTGAGGCCTGAACAGAAAACCAGGTCAAGGATATGCCCCACCACATGGGTCGGGCAGTTGACCATCTGGGACAAGTCCATGATTGCCATGGTGGCCATGAACTCATGATCCGCTCCTACAAGGCTGGCGTCAGCATGGGCTTTGAAGTCCCCAGGACCAAAGTCCTGGAGGAGTTCAACGCCACCTCCGAGGTCAGCTTTGCTAGAGCGGCAAGGGAAGCTGCCTGACAGGAAGGGGGCCAGTATACCAGCAGCACCCCAAGCTTGCTCTCCGCCAAATCAAATACCACATGGAGGGCCTCAATACCTGAAATCTCAACCGGATAGCTCCTAACTGGCTATTCTTCTCTAAAAACAATAGCCAAATCTCCCAGCCCCCTGTGCGGGGCTGCTGCTGCACAGCATACAGATAATAGATAGTTTCCCTTTTTCCTTCCCCTGTCTCCCTTAGATTTAGATAGATATTAGATGTGTACATATAGAGAGAGATAAGATATTATATATGTATTTAGACTAGTCTGATTATTTATTATAGATAGATAGATAGATAGATAGATAGATAGATAGATAGATAGTGTTATCAGAATTGATACTGATAACTATACTGGTACCAAAAATAATTTTTTTGTTCAAAATGATGCTGAAACCAATAATGACAACGAATAATGACAACGATAATGAAAACAACATTGTCATTAATAACGATGATGAAAATGACATTTTTAAATAATGAAAACGATAATAAAAAACAAAAATGACATGGGGGCCTGGTGCACAACTCTAGATTGCACCCCAGGGAGCATTTTAGTAAAGGAGAGGGGTGAAGAGACCTCCAGTGTGGTAGGGGAAAGTGGTCTCAGAGGGGACTGGTTGCTGAGGAGTCCTAGGGCGATGTTAGACGATCCCACTCACAAGCGGGATCGTTCAGCGCTGGCATCTCTCCCGCCTTCCTCTGTATGCCGTGTCTGATGTTCAGACACGGCATACAGTCATTGTGTGCATGCGCACCCTTCCGCGCATGCGCACTCGGCCGGGGAACCCGGAAGTGCGGCGTAAAGCCGGCACTTCTGGGAACTGCGTCTGAGGGGCCAGGATCGCCGCCCCGGTCAGACGCAGGGTAAGATCCGGCCGGGAAGTTTAGACGAGCGCAAAGAAAGGCGGCTGATCAAAGGATCAGCCTCCTTTTTTGTCTCATCTATAAGCGCCCCTAGAGCTAGATAGAAGCAGGAGAGGCCAAGTCTTGGAGCACTGAGGCCAGTGGGAAGGGTTCTGGTAGAACACCTGAGGTTCACACCTGGATTAAGTGGCTCATGTGAATCAGGCAAGAATGGCAGACAATGCAGATTCTTGGGTGGTTGCCTTTTTACTCTGTATCAAGGGTGTAGCTACAATAGGAACAGGCTGTGCAGCTGCACTGGGACCCACAAGCCTGAGATGTGCATGTGAAGTTCACCAGCGCAGCTACAGCTCCTGCCACTAGGAGCGGAGAGCAGGGCCTCACTACGACTTCTCCATCAGGGGCTTGTATTTGTGTGTTAGAGATCTGTACACAGTAAGATGGAGCAGAATAGGCAAAGAGGAAGGTAGATGAAAGGAGATGTAGACAGAGGGTGAGACAGGGGAGCAAGTAAATATATCTATATCTATATATATCTATATATATCTATATATCTAGAAACCCACATGCTAAATGATTGTGCCAGATACACAAACAAATGGCTGTGATGTCACTTTGGGTGATAATAGTCAGGACGCTGGCCCATTACAGCTCGCTATGGCATTCCTGGGCCATTGCCTAACCTGCTTCTCAGTTAGCAGGCCACCAGATGTAGGCCTAGGCGGCTGTTCAGGAATGTGGGCCTGGAAGGAATGGGCCCACAGTCTGTGCCCAAGGGCCACCCAGGTAGGCCATAGCGGGTGAGCACTTCTGTTCATCCCACCCCCCACCCCCAGGGTCACTATGGCAGCCATCATGGTTCCCCATTATTGGCAGCCATGGATGCCTATCATGATGGGGGGTGGGCATTAACTGCACCCGGCCTTATGTCACTTCCACCCCCTTTCCTTGAAAGGGTCAATCTGTGGGAATGATAGTTCCATTTCCCGACCTGACCTGGCAAGGGTGGGCCCCCTTCCCTTGCATGTGTAGCTGACTCATAGGCAGGATGTTTATACACCCATTGTGACCAATACTACCTCACCACTTGTCACAAATTACCACAACTTTGCTAACTCTACTCTCATCTGCTCCCTTGTGTGATATTCTTCATGGACAGGTCCTGCATGGTTTAAAACCTTGTACACGCACATCAACGAAGGTTGGTGCAATAAAGATATTATCTGAACTAGAGCTGAAATGAGTAATGAGCCCAATAATGAGCAAACTGGTCAAATCCAAATTATCCAAGCTAAAATGAACAAACTGAGTAACAAACACTATTTGTCTGATCTTCAACTGATTAACTGTTTTAGCAATTTTGGTTCATTTTAGTTTGTCCAGTTAATTTGGTTTATTTGTTTCAGCCACTTCCAGTTTTTACCATTCTTTTTTCCACCAGTCATTTACATTGTTCCTAGTGAAAACAAATGGAAAACAAGAAATGGATGAAATAAATTAAATAAACTTACCAAAATGGACTGAAGAAATCAAAATTGCGAAAAATCAGTTGCTCACATGTTCTGATGAATGTCTTTCAGGTCAACTACAACCTTCTCAAGCTCTGGCCCTTTTCACACAGGTCACGGCTGTGTGGGGGTGAGTGTGCACTGCGGTCCATGTGCAGTGGGTGGGGGGAGGGTTCAGACAGGATGCACACCCATCCCCATGCATCCCCCACCCCCGCTTTCTGAAAGCCTGAAAAGTGAGGCTTTCAGATCGCGCCTCTTCAAAGCACCTAATATCCACTCACTGTCATTGCTGACAACGGGGAGCACGTCACTTCTGGCATTGCGGGTTTTTCTCTCAACGCAGGGCTCAGGAGGCACTTTTCAGCGCCTCATTTAATAGCGGCCTGAGACTCGCTAACATAACTTGATTGGATAAAATAAGTGAAATGGGGGGATATAAGGAGACAACCCCAATGGTGAAAAATTAACTTTTGAATAGACTTTCAGTTTTAATCATGTACGGTGTTTTTACTAACTCATCTAAAAATGTTTTTAATATACAGTTTTTCATATCAACAATGTCCTTCTCTTAATTCAATTTTAGAAGACGTTATGTTAAACTTGCTACTTTGAACCTGACAACTTTTTTCATGGCAGGCCAAGAGTTTCAGCAGAGGAGAACATCTAAATGATAAAGATAGTGGGAGTGTAAGCTTTATGTAACCTTTGAGGAATTAAATTAAAAGAAACGGTGATTCAGTATGTGTAAGGGTTATCCAAGTAGAGAAGCTTGGAGAAAGAAACTTGGTACATACTACACACACACTTCACAAGTCTCTCATCTCATATTGTATTTGAACTAAATAGGAGTCTGTTTTGATCCCTTGTGCCTCTCTCTCCCTTTTTTGCATAAACCTTGGAAAGTATTGCATTTTCATGTTCTGATCATATTTTAATATTCATATCCCAGGTTATATTAATCAAGAAATGTGATGAGCAGGGGAAGTTTAAGTCATATCTAGACTCTTTGGGGGATAAAGTGTGGTGGGGGGGAGAGATTGTTAGAAGTATTTTGGTTTCACATGTTGGTTTGTTATAGTCTACAAAAACATAGACACTGAAGACCCTTCTATTTTGTTAGACTATGTGAATATTTAATATATACATTTTGCCTGAACTCTGGTGGAGAGCCAGAAGTTTTTAAAGTTATTAATCTTATTGAAAACATAAATTCAGAGTCAATACTTATTCTACACAGTGACAGAGCATTGGAAATTTCAAGATAAATTGGGACATATGACCTAGAGCAAACTGAATTGGATCCAAGTTAGGAAATATTAAAAGTTCCAGTATGCTTTAAGTCCCAGTGAGAATGAATTTCAGTACTGCACTTTTAAAGTCATGTAGGGTACTTTGAGTAGGTTCTTTAAAAACAGAGGTGCATAAAACCATGAATCTTGTGTTTAGTTACTGAGAAAGATGAAAAGCAGATATTCAAATGTCTTTTTAAAAAAAATATAGTATTAAACCATGAAAAGCTATTTTTATCATCTCAGGATTTGATATGAGAAGATGAGATACATCTATTGATTTGTTCCTGTCATACATTTCATACCTTTGACAAAATGCTACTTGAATACTTCTAGAAATAATAAAACAAAAATAGTTCTTGGTCCCCTTATGCTTACTAATGAATTAACAGCTTGTCTCCTAATGATGTCTCCGAGGACAATCATACTGACAGTGAAAGACATGGGACCTAGAATGGAGTCCTGAGGGCACTCAGTTCAAGGCAGTTGTATGTTGAATTACAAAACCCAGCAAAAGTGACTTGTGATTTATCTGAAAATGGACATGAAAATATGCAAGTGTACCACGGATTTTTTTAAAAACTTATGATTCCAAGTTCTTAGGTGAAATACATTTTTAGATGAATAGATACACTTTCTGGGAATGTGTTTATTGTATCATCTTAATGAATATTTTGTTGGGATTTTAGTAATGGTCAAAAAAACCAAAAAACCAAAAGCAGCTTGAATTGTTAGTAGCAACAGCTTAGTAGTAATAATCAACACCTTGGAGATTGTTTCTAGATTAAAATAAACTACTTTATTGAGAAGTACATTGTGATAGGAAAGGCCTATCCCTAGTCTTACTAGTTAACTGCCACCAGCATGGTGGCCAGACATGTTGAAGGTCA
>QEPC01010723.1:333221-353037 GCA_003113815.1 Sphenodon punctatus
TACCACAGAGGGGGCCAGCGGGGCCTCCAGGAGACCTGGGACTTCATTAGGATATGGGGGACCCTGGAGTACCAGCTTGAGCTTGCGCTCAACCAGCACAATGAGCATGTCTACCAGGACATAGTGAGGGACATGGAGGTGGCAGCGCATCAGCGCACAGTGGCACAGTGCCGCTCAAAGGCCAAGGAGCTGAAGAGGGGGTACAAGGCCATCCGGGACAACAATAGGTGGTTGGGACACGGAGCATGGACCACCCCATTCTACGATGCCCTGGACTGCATCCTTCATATGAAGGGGTCTATTGTCACCCCATGGCTCGTCAGGAGTGCTGTGGTCCAGGGCAGGGAATGGGCCAAGGTACTCCCTCCCCTCGCTGCCCCACTGTTAGACACGAGCTCCAGGGCCCTGGACACCCAGGAAGAAAGCCCTAGGTCCCCTGGCACCTGCAGCCCCCCCGGACAGCAGCCCGGAGAGCACACACCCCCAGGACGGGCAAGCGAAGTCCGAGGCCGCCACCCTTATCACCCTCAGCCAGTGGTCCATGGGGGAACACCCCCACTCCCACACCGAGAGGCCGGCCTCGGAAGGATCCGAGACCGACATTGAGGGTAAGAAGGTGACCCAGAGGGGGGAGGGACCAGGCCCACGGGGGCAGGGTCCAAGGGGGATGGATGGGTCCGGCCCAGCCCCAGACCATGCCCCAGCCCCCAAGCCCAAGGCAGGAGGGGTCCCAGTCCCAGGTCGGCCAACTGCACACCCAAACACCCACAACCTCCCCCTACTCGCCCGCAGGCCATGGGACACCCCGGGACCAGATCCCAGTGAGCGATCAGACAGCCGCTGAGGAGACCCACCAGCAGGCGCAGGAACCAGGTGAGGCAGGCAGCCCGGTAGGGAGGGCAATCCAGGGTGCAGAGAGGGGTTCCCAGGACAGTTGGAGGGAGTGAGAGGGGCACGGGTCCGGGGGTGGGGAGGGGCCTGGTGAGATGCCCAGGGGCCCGCGGGGCCCTTGCCCCATCGTCGCCAGGGGTCAGGGTCAAGATTGGACTAACCCTCCCGTACCCTCAGGGCAACCCCGGCAGCCAGCATCCCCAGGGCCCGTGGCCCCATCGCAGCGCATGAAGGAGCACCGGACACGGGTCCTCAGGAGGAGGGAGGACCAGGCGGAGGAGATCGTCCGGACCTCGAAGGAATAGGGGGGGGGAAGGATGAAAGTGGCCATGGAGCAGAAGGAGGTGGCCATCGAGCGGTCCATGGAGCGGACAGAGGCGAGGGACTAGAGGTTCCAGGCCGATGTGCGCCTGGAGTGGAGGTTGGAGTGCCGGGAGCACAGCAGGCAGGTGGAGGCGCTCAGGAGGCTGGAGCAGGACATCACAGGCATGGTGTGGGAGCACTCTGCGAAGATGGATAGGTCCCACGATATTGGGACCTCCCTGCTCCTGCACGCCGGCACGATGTGCGCCTATGTGATGGCAGCTGTGCCCCCGGGCACCCTGCCTGCCCAGGGCCCCATGCCAGCCCCCTCAGCACCCCCGCCCCCTGTGCAGGCACCCCTGCCGGCCCCCCACCCCCAGGGGCTGTGCATCTGTCTCCCAGTGCCCCCTGGCCTCAGGAGGGTGCAATCACCATGGGGGGCCCCCCGGATCCCAGCCCCCCATCTGACCTACCACCGCCCCCCCTCCCAGACCTGGAGGAGGCCCAGGACACTGCTGGGAACACTGACAGAGGGGGGAGGGGAGCTCCCAGGGATCCATGGCCCACACAGGGCACTCACAGGGCCGACCCAGGAAAAGAAGGGGGGGAGGGAGGGGTAGGGCGGTGTGAGGGGGCACTAGAGGGGTCAGGGGACTACAGGGGTGGAGGAAGAGGTGGAGGGGTCACATGTACACGTGGGTGAAATAAATGTATACACACATGTATGCCTCCAAGGTCCGTATGTGGGTGACAAGGGAGGCAGAACCCAGCAGGGGCTGGCACCAGGAACCCCAGTGGGTGGGCCGGGGAGGGGAGCCCCTCACTCCCAGGCACCCTGGGCAATATGCCTCGTAAGGGCATACCGGATGCACTTGGCATAACGGTACTCCCTGGGGTTCTTGGCGTTCATGTACAGGGGCACGGGACCAGGGGTCCTGTGGGGCTCTGGGTATTCCAGGGCTGCCCCCTCGGTCTCACAGACGTTGTGGAGCACACAGCAGGCCCCGATCACCAGAGAGGAGGTCTCCACAGTGTAGTCTAGGTGCCCAGTGAGACTCCTCCAGCGCTTCTTGAAGGGCCCAAAGGCTCACTCCACCACGGTCCTGCTGGAGCACAGGCAGGTATTGTATAGCACCTCCACAGGAGTGCATGCGACAGGGTAGACCTTTATCAACCTGCGGGTGAGGGGGTAGGCAGGATCCCCCAGGATACAGGGGGGGATCGGCACCCCCTCAAGACAGGACATCCCCATGTCAGCGAAATCCCCCCGGAACATCCGGGCATAGAAGGGGGAGATGGTCATGATCCGGGCGTCATGACTGCGGCCGGAGTTGCTCGTGAAGATGTCTATGAACTGGCCCCGGTGATCCACAACTGCCTGCAGCTGCAGGGAGTGGTACCCGTGTCGGTTCACACACTCTGCTGCCTCCCCTGTGGAGGGGCAGAGGATCTCTATGCAGGTGCCGTCCATGGCTCCCATGCAGTTGGGGAAGCCTCCAGCCACGAATCCTGCCATCACAACCTCCTGGTCCACCAGCTGGATCATTCTGTCCAGGAGCACGCCCTCTATAGCCTTGCACACATCCCGGAGAATACAGGCTACTGTGGTGAGCCCTACCCCAAAGTTCTGGGACACGGACCGGCAGGAGTTGGGCGTTGCCAGGGCCCAGACCCCTATGGCCACCCGCTGGACCATGGGGATGGGGGTCCTCATGGAGGTGTGCTGTCACTTCAGCCAGGGCGTAAGGAGCACTGCTAGGTGCATCAGGGTGAGCTTGTCCATCCTGAGGTGGGCCCTCCAGGCTACCTCGTCCCACTGGGCCAGCGCCCTCGCCCACCAACCCTGTGGGTGCTCAGCGACCCTTAGGTGCCTCTAAATGGGCATAGCGAGCAGAACGGCCAGGCGCATGGTCTCCCTCTCCCACAGGAGGCACCTGGCCACCTCGCAGACCACCGTGGACTGGGTCCTGCCCCAGCTCGCGGCCTGCCAGTCTGCCCCGGATAGCCTCTGTGCCCTGAGCTGGGCAAGGGCTCTCCTGCAGCCATGGTGTGCCCAGTGGGCCCTTGCAGCTCTCCAGGCCAGGGAAACCTGCAGCCGGTCGTCTAGGTGCACCTCTGCACCAAAGAGGCGCAGCTGCTCGGTGTGGTCGCGGTACCACTCAGCTGCGAGCACGAGGTGCATCCAGTAGGTGGCTGCCCTGTCCCGCTCCATGGTGGTGGTGGCCCCGGGGGCTGGGGGATGCCTATTATGGCCCTCTGCTGGGTGGCCGTGTCGGGAGCCTGCCCCCAGCCAGCCAGGCCCCACAATGGGGTGCTTGGGTCTGTGGGTGTGCCCATGGTTACACGTGCTGGCTGCGCATGGGTCCTCATGCCTGTATGGGCACACAGCTCCATGTGCTCCTTGTGCAGCTGCATGCCTTCACCCATCAACCCCCCCCACACATGGCTGTTTGCAACATCGTGGCCTTCACTTCCCGATTAGCTGTTAAGTGAGTGCTATTGTGCTCAGCAGCTGTGCCGGGTCCGCACCCCACGCCTCGCTCTGTTGTGCTACAATATTGCGGTCCGTGGCTGCTTTTCCTGGCCTTGGGACCCCTCGGAGGCTCTCCCAGCCCTGGAGGGTTTGTGTGCCCCCCTGTCCGTGGTGTTATTCTCCCTGTCTTGCAGGACCATGGCTGGTTGTCCATCCACCGGGCTCCCACATCCCGGCCCCTCTGGGGGCCCCCATATCTGGACCTTCCACGAGACCATGTCTCCTTGCGACCTGTGGCATACCCCAGCCATGCAGCTGCTCCTGGGCAGCCTGGGCAGCCGTGCGGGTGCCTTTGAGAGCTTGAGCTCTGGACTTCGCTACTTCAGCTATGAGGTGAGCGCTTGTGATTGCCGGCTGCATGCCCTGGAGACCCTGGGGCTGGTTCGCTTCCCTGACGGATTCATCCCGGACAAGCAGTGTTCTCATGTGCCCTGGTCTGGGGCAGAGACCATGTCTGCACTGGGTGTGTGCGAGCTGGGCGCCTACATGGTGTGCCTTGCTGAGGGTGGCCCTGCCTTGGCAGTGTCCTACTTTGCCTGTGTTCATGGGGTGCGTGGGTACCAGCGCACCTGTGCGGCGGTGTACCACCATCTGCTGGAGCTGGGACATCTTCCTTGGCCCCCTTCTGCTGCCTGCTGTGTGTCAGAGTCTTCTTCAGTGAAGATGTCAGCCCTATTGGGGGTGTGGTCCCATTTGGACATCCAGCTGGGTCTCTCCATGCATGATCCCTTCAAGGCCTACTACTTGATCGCCCACCACATGTCCATGCTGGGGTACCACCGTGACTTGATCCATTGGCCCCACCTGGTTCACCGGGTGGGGCACCCAGCCCCTGGGCCCGCGGTGGTCCCCAGAGGTGGCCTGTGAGTCCCGGTGTTCCTCCCATCCCCCGTGTCCTGCCCCCATGTGGGATCCCGCCCCTGTCCGGGGGGGCCGGTCCCCACTGGCTGCTCCCTCCCTGCTGTCTCTGCCGTGCTGTGGTGAAGCCTGCTTTGCGGGGTGCTGCTGCCCCTGCCTGTGGCCCCGGGCCGCCTCTGGGCCCCACCCCCCAGTCTTACTGCACACCCAGGGTTCCCCTCCATGGTTGGCCTCCCTGGTGCCTGGGTGTGGCGCTCTGCATGGCCTCACCGACCCGCCTGTGTCCAGCTAACTGTCCCCACCCGCCAGCGCTGCCACCTGCTGCCCGCCCCCCCTCCCCCCTCTTGGGTGCTTGTGTGACCTGGGGTTTCAGGGACCCCTGGACTGGTGATCGATGCTTCCTGTAGGTGTGTGTGTGTGTCCTTGGACCTGCAGCGCTGCACCGGCTGTCCTGGCTGCCCTCCATTGGCCCCTCTGCGGGTGTGAGGTCTCTGTGTGCCTCCTGGACCGTTCCCGCCTGGCTCGCTGTGCACTGTAGGCCCCCACTGTACCTTGGTCCTGCGATCTGGCCCCCCCCCTTTTCCGAGACTGCTTATGTTGCTGTGGGGGCGCCCATGCGGACTGTGCTGCTTTGGGGGTGGGGGTTGCTGATGCCTGCGTCCTGCCCTGCTCTTTTGCGGTCCCCCTTCTTGCTCCCATTGTGCCTTGTGATTTGATTTATTAACGGCCTCAGCCAAAAAACCACATAAAATGTATACAAAAAATACAAAACTAAATTGCTTGAAGAAACAACCCTAGTTCCTTGTATGCTTTTCCAAAGCACAGTTTATACACATCTCTGGGCAATATTTGCCATTATAAGGTAAGCAGGGAGAAAACACACATAAGAGCAAAAAATAACCCTTTATATAACTTGTCCTATACCTTTTCAGTTTTCAATCTCCTTTACCCTCCTCTTACGTTGCAGCTGTGCTACATACAGTAATCTGGCCAAAGCCATTATTGTTCCCCAACGCTTATCTTGTAAACATAGAGCTGTTTTCCTGTGTACAGTAGCTCCCAAGGATACAACCTCTAAAGAGGCCAGCCACTTCTGCCTCTCTATTACATAGAATTGACATTCCCACAGAACATGGCACACATCTTCTATTTTACCTGAATTACATGGACAAAGCCTCTCCTTCAAAGGAACCTGCACCCATATACCCTCCTGAAGACTGGAGGGTGACTGGGAAAAAAACATTTTTGTCATGGCTTACCTCCACTGCTGCCATGGCAACACACAGCTCCTCCCCTAGCGTCTCCTTCCCCCAGCAGCTGCACAGGACACACTCAAGGGGGCCCCAGCCCCTGGTTAAGTAATACCTGAGAGGAAAAGGGAGCCAATGAAGGCCAGGCAGGTCAACACACAGCTTCCCCCCTAGCATCTCCTTCCCCTAGCAGCTACACAGGACAAACCCAAGGGGACCCCAGCCCCTGGTTAAGTAATACCTGAGAGGAAAAGAGAACCAATGAGGGCCAGGCAGGTCAACACACAGCTCCTCCCCTAGCGTCTCCTTCCCCCAGCAGCTGCACAGGACACCTTGTGCCTTGTGTGTTGTCCGGGCGCCCGTGCCCCCCTTCCCTTCCTTTTCCTTGTGTGTGCGTGTGCGTGTGCGTGTGCGTGTGCGTGTGCGTGTGCGTGTGTGCTCGTGCTCGTGCTCGTGCTCGTGCTCGTGCTGTGTGTTCTGCTGTGCCTCCGCTGGCTGTGTGTGGTACCTGTCCGGCTCTTGTGCCTTTTGGCTTCGTTTGCCCTCAGGCAGCCATGTCTGTGTCCCTCCCCTGCCCGGTGGCTTCTGGGTGTTTTGACCATGGCTGGGAATTGGCATCACGTCTATTGCGCTGCCCTGGTTCATGATCTGGCGGCCCAATTCCCGGCCGTGGTCCCGGTCCCGTCACATCTGTTCTGGGCTTTTATTTGCCCCGGGGGGTGGTTGTTTTGTTCACCCCCACCAGGAATCCACTGTGGTGAACCAGCCGCCCGTATCGTCTGAAAACACCCAGAGATGGTCCGGCGGGGAGCTCCAGAAGCGTGGTTGATTTTGACGCCATGTGGGTATTGACTATGGTGAACATCTGGTGGCCACTGAACAGACGTTCAGGGTGCTTTGGCCCCGCCGCGGGATTGACCGTGGTTCACTGTGGTTGAGCGTGATCTCATAACATCTGAAAATACCCTCTGTCAGGAAAAGAACAATAGATCTCAATTTTTTTAGACTATATTCCCCCTTCTTCTCTGTGGTCCTTTGTGCACCACTACCATGGCATTTAGATACATTGTTCCTTAGGGTGTTATCACATGAAATGGTGTCCCCGTTTGCCCTGGACTCACTGCCTGTCTGAACATTATCCAAGCTTAAATTTTATGAGTTAGTGATAGTTGTGCTTTGCCCTTTTCTTATGATAACTTCTGGTTTGAGGCCTCTTAGCAACAAACCCAGGTGGGGGTGGTTTGCTAGACACTGTAGATTAGCCAAGTCCAGTCTTAAGAGGTTGGCATGGGTGAGGTACAACAAAGATCAGGCAATAATGCAAAAAATTCTTATAGGCAGAACATCTGAAGAAAGTCAAATATGAAATTGCAGATCTACTGTTAGTAATTTGCAACCTATCGCTAAAATCTGCCACTGTACCTGAGGACTGGGGGGTGACAAATGTAACCCCGATATTTAAAAGGGGATCCAGAGGTGATCCTGGAAACTACAGACCAGTAAGCTTGACATCGGCGCTGGGAAAATGGTGGAAACTATCATTAAGAAAAGAATCGCTGGGCATGTTGATAAATATGGTTAATGGGGAAGAGTCAACATGGATTTAGCAAAGATAAGTCATGCCTCACTAATCTGTTGGAATTCTTTGAGGGTGTAAATAAGCATGTGGACAAGAGAGACCCGGTAGATATAGTGTACCTGGATTTCCAGAAAGCGTTTTTGTAAGGTCCCACATAAAAGACTCTTGAGAAAATTAAAAAGTCATGGGATAGGAGGTAGTGTCTTACTATGGATCGGTAACTGGTTAAGGGATAGGAAGCAAAGAGTAGGACTCAATGGTCAGTTTTCACAATGGAGAGATGTAAAATGTGGTGCACCCCAGGGATCTGTACTGGGACCAGTGCTGTTTAATGGATTCATTAATGATCTGGAAAAGGACGTTAAGAGTGAGGTGATCAAATTTGCAGATGACACCAAGTTATTCAAGGTAGATAAAACACGAGCAGACTGTGAAGAACTGCAACAGGATCTTACAAGACTGGGTGCCTGGGCATCTAAATGGCAGATGAGATTTAATGTGGACAAGTACAAGTGATGCACATAAGAAAAAATAACCCAAACTATGAGTACACAATGCTGGGTACTAAGCTAGGAGTTACCACTCAGGAAAAGGATCTGGGAGTGATTGTGGATGATACACTGAAATCCTCAGCCCAGTGTGTAGGAGCAGTCAAAAAAGCAAACAGAATGTTAGGAGTTATTTTCAAAGGGATAGAGAATAAAACTGAGGATGTCATAATGCCTCAATACAAAGCTATGGTGTGACCACATCTGGAATATTGTTTGCAGTTCTGATCAACCCATCTCAACAAAGACATAGCTGAAAAGGTACAGAGAAGGGCAATGAGAATGATAAAGGGTATGGAATGACCTCCGTACAAAGAGAGGCTTGACAAGCTGGATCTCTTCAGCTTAGAGGAAAGAAGACTGAGAGGGGACATGAAAGAGGTTTATAAAATCTTGAGTGGTGTGGAACAAGTAAATAGGGAACAGTTATTTACCCTCTCAAATAGTGCTAGAACTAGGGGACACTCCATGAAACTAGCTGCCAGCAGATCTAAAACAAATAAAAGGAAGTACTTTTTCACTCAACGCATATTTAACTTGTGGAATTTGTTACCAGAGGATGTTGTCAAGGCCAGTAGTATAGCTGGGTTTTAAAAAGGACTTGATAAGTTCTTAGATAATAGGTCCATTCATGGCTATTAACCAAGTAGCTTACGGGATGAACTTCTTACTGTCGGGAGTTGGGAGTGAACAATGGGGAATCGATTGCCCATTGTGACTGTTGGTTCTTCTTCCATGTGATCGAGATTGGCCACTGTTGGAGGACAGGATGCTGGGCTTGATGGATCATTGGTGTAACTCAATATGGCACTACTTATGTTCTTATGATCTTATAAAACTTTATTAAGGGAAAAGAAAAGGCTTTATCAGCTTTCCTCTTGGGCTGTTTTGGAGGCTGCAGCACAGGAAGGGAATTCAGCAAAATTTTGGAATTTGATAAAATTGTCCTGGTCTCTTGCTTCTTCTTATCAGACATCTTACATCCCTGTGGATAGATGAGAAGAGCATTGTGGTAATATCTTTTTAGGGTCAACCCTACAGTCGTTTGAGCTGCCATTACACACTCTTAATTGTTTTCTACAATGGGCTCATTAACATCAGAAGAAATCTGCTCACTTATTCGCCAGTTGAAGGCCAAGAAAGCCCTCAGGATAGATTCTATCGTAGTTGAGCTGTTCCAAGCAAATATAGGTTGGTGGAACAGGATGCTAGCAACTCTTTTTACCGCAATAAATTAAACAGGAAGCATCCATAGATCGTGGTCCAAAAGTATTATTGTTCCCATCTTTAAGAAGGACAACAAAAATAATCCTGTGAATTATCGCACTATTAGTCTTTTAAGCATAATTGGCAAGTTGAAGTCTAGATTTCTCCTGGTTAGACTTCAACTTTGGATTGATTCTGGGGGCCTAATTGGGCTCAAACAGGCTGACTTTAAGAAAGGTGCTTCTACATTAGATCATATTTTTGTTTTAAATCAAGTAATTGCTAAGTAGGTTCAACCTAAAGTTAGATCACACCTATATATTTGCTTTGTTTATCTTAAAATGGTCTTTGACTCTGTCAATAGAGAACGATTATGGCACAAGATAGACCCAGCCCTAAACTTATATAGAGCCAAAATACCACCCCAATTTCTGTATGGTGTGCCAAGTTGGGGTCCTTCAGTTTTGAATGATATGGAGGTGGAACAGAATGGGTTTTTACGCTCAGTCTTGCATGCCCCCAAATACACGCCAATAGCCCTTCTTAGAGCTGAATTGGGGGTTTGTTTGGTTGCCTCTCTGGCCACGTGTGCTATATTAAAATTCTGGTTAAGATTGAACCTCCTGTATATACAATCATTGTCTCAAATTGCACTTGGCATGATTTCTGGCTCTTGGGATAAGAGTGTTGAAGCCATTTTGTGCTCCTTGGGCTTCTCTAAAGCCAATATTGTTACTATGCCTTACACTAAAGTTTTAGCTGGAGTTGTGTAGGATTGGGGACCACTGGGGAGTTACAGTCTCTAAGAGAATCTGTCTCCCAGCAAAAGGTGGCCAAATGCTATGGGACTTTTACTATCCCAATTAATGGGGCGGCTGATTTATGTAATCTTTTCCTATGGGGACACAGAACAGTGTTCACCCTTGCAAAATTTAATCTGCTGCCACTAGCCATGTTAGAGGGCAGGTTTATGGGTAACTGTATGAAAGGAGATTCTGTCAGTTTTGTAAAGACTCTGCGAATATAGAGGCAGTTGAATCATTCGCCCATGTAATATTTGATTGCTCTTTGTATACAAATCTGAGAACTTTGTTTCTGGAGTCTACTGTTTTGAACGGTTATCCCTATAATCAACACGATGCCTTGACAGCCCTCTGAGATGACTCTGTGGCTGATGTCATGGGTAGGGTTTCCAAATTTTGCTTCTTAGCCTCAAAATTAAGGAAAATAATGCTGCAGATTGGGGAAACTACTGAGCAGGGGTGGTGGGATTAAATTATGACTTTTATTGTATATTTTATGTGTAGAGTATGGGGCTGTTTGGTGTTTTGGTGTAAAGGTTGTGTAAGGCCTAAGTACTGTCATAAATAAAATTAAATATTATTAATTCATTAATTATCCACCAGATGTTCATCCTTACATTGGGCAGGGACTACCACTTGCTGTGCCACTTGCATTATTGAAGAGCACACCTTGAGGGGCAACCTGGACCAAACAGGGTCAATGGGCTCCCATGTGAAAGGCCCTTGGCAGCCCTGCTTGTATATAGGTCATCCAGCATTGTGGACAAGGCCAGCAAGGATTGGACCCATGGAGGAAGCCTCCACCTCCACCAGTCATTTATTGGAATGTCATGGGGGGGGGGGGGTTGTCGTTAACTACCAGAGGGGACCTCGGCGGAGAAGCAGCCACAGTGAGACCTGGCTGCATCACCAATAAGAGTAACAACAGCCTCAGCCTGGTTGTCCTTCTCCAGCTGGGGGTGAGGCCTCTGTGCACACCTCCTGAACCCAGAAATGTTGGCCAGTGCCCCCTCCATCAAGCCTGAGAAGGGGTCTGCTGCAGGAAGGCCTGGACTAGGAGGAGGGACCCTCTTCTGTCCCCTTTCCAGGGCCCAGCGGATGCTTCTTGCAGGGTTTGTTCAGCATTCCCATGTGCTGCTCCCACTCTGCAGTGACTGCACTGCTGCTTAAGATGGCTTGGCATGGTGGTTGGGGAGGCTGTTGCAATCCTGGGAGAGGGTGATCGGCCCAGTCCACCTGCCTCCCCCAGATCCAGTCAGTGCACCCTGCCCTGGAAAGGGGATGCCTGGGGGCTGAGACAACTCACGGTGCCACTAGGGCCCAGGGGTGCACAGATGCCAGCACCCCCAGCCAAGACAGCCTTAACTGGAGCATAGGGGTCCCTGACTGGGAGCGTTCAGTTTGTATAAAGCACAAGGACATGGAACCTGGAGGTGGCTGCTAATGTGGTCCATCCCCCCTCCCCCACAAGGGTCAAGGAGGTTGCCTCGCTCTGCCCCATCATTTTTCAGTCTTGTGCAGTGCCTGCATGCAGCACTGGTTTCACGCCTGTGTGACACTGGTGTGCGGAGCTGTGCCCTGTGGTGTAGCATTGCTCAGTACTATGTATATGTGTGTATACATCTGTTGTGCACAAACCTTACTGGATTGTGCCCTATGTGAGTTACTATAGCTGAAAAGAACAACTATAGTAATAATAGAATTCTAGATTACAAACCCCTTACACACACTTAACAGTTAATAGGAATTCTTAGATGTAAAGCTGACCCTTCAGTTTTAGATTTTCATCTCACATCTTCTGTTAAATTTATGCAAACATGTGTCCTGATATGGGAAAGATGCAGATATGAAGCACAGTGAACATGGGTGCTGCCAACACACGTCTTTCCTTGAAACATAACCATTGTTACATCTAGATAAGTGTACCAGTCCATTTCTGGTCTGTGGTCATCCACAGTTTTGAGGCAAGAACAACTGTTCCCATATCATCAGGAAATACGTACCTTTCGGGAGTGTTTGCAACTGTTTGCTTGAATTTCCTCACTATCCACTGAATCTGCTGTTGTTGAGATTGAGATTGGCATCTGTGATTGTCCATAATTGGCATAAATGTTCAGCTTTTTTTTAGTTTTCTGCATTTCCGTCAATTTCGTTAGTTTCCGGTATTTTTATCCATCAGTTTCCAGTTCTTTATATCAGTTTCTGGATCTTTATGCCAGTTTCTGGCATCAAAATGCAGAAAGTTTGGGCAAGCCCTTGAAATACACCAATCAAAACAGTTTACAGGGAGCCAGAAAAAGGAGCAATAAGAGAAATGATTAAATTTCCATAGTGAATTTGCAATGATACGCAAGCCAGAAGTAGTGGACATAAACAGTATGTAAGGAATGTTACATGGTGTGTCGCTAATCTTGCCTAGGAAGAATTACCAGAAGTACTACTAAAAAATGGCAATTACCAAAAGGGAACAAGTGAAAATAGCAAAAAAAGCAGGTAAGTTTCCTCATTTTGTGAGCACAGAAGACTGGTCTGTTTCTGATGGAAACAGTTTTCACTGTGATTGCTCAACTCAGCATTGGTCAGCCAGGATCACAGAGTTATGGACATTTGTGATGGAACGTTGCAGTCCCATTGCTTTAGCTCATTCCAATTGCTACCATGGTTTGTACTGTCAAGTTTTATGCATATAAAGATGCAGCACCTTATATGAAGGCTATTTCCTGCTTCTTCCCATCCAATGAGAGTGTGAGTCTAAAACCCCTGCAAACACTACAGATGAATTATTATTAATTAATTTTATTATTATTATTATTATTATTATTATTAATACAGCACCAGCTATGTACCTGGCGCTTTACAGACAACAAGATAGACAAGGTCCCTGCCCAAGAGCTCACAATCTAAAGACAACAGGGGGAGGGGAGACAGGGAAGGGGGAACAGAGGGAGAGACAAGGAATGCAACATTCATGAGGATGCGAGAGCTCAGGTACACGTTCTTGGCTTGGTTACAGTAAGTTGGGAGTTTGCAGATAACAGGTGGGGGATAAACCTGTGTAGGGATGCTTAGCAGGAGTTAGGAAGGGCAGAGCGGAAGAGGTGGGTTTTGAGGAGGGATTTAAAGGTAGAAAGGAGTGGGCAAGGTGAATGTGGGCAGGGACGGAGTTCCAGGTGTGCGGGGCAGCAAGGGAGAAGGGATAAAGGAAGTTGGGGGAGCAGGGGAGGCGTGGGAGGGCAAGGGAGGGGATGGAAGAGGAGCAGAGTGCTCGAGCAGGGGTACAGAGGGAGATCAGGGCAGAGAGGTAGGGGGCAGTGAGGTTGTGAAGGGCTTTGTAGGTGAAGACGAGGGGCTTGTGCAGAATACGCTCAGAAAGAGGGAGCCAGTGGAGAGAGGAGAGGCTGCACATGGTCAAAGTGAAGGGCTAAGTGGATGATCCTGGCAGCAGAGTTTTGAACAGAGATGAAGGAAGAGAAGTGGGAACAGGGAAGGTCAGTGAGGAAGAGGTTACAATAGTCGAGGCGTGAGATGACTAGGGCATGGATGAGATTTTTGGCAAAGGAGATGGACAGAAAAGGGCAGATCTTGGCAATGTTGTAGAGGGAGAAGCAGCAGGATTTGGCCACGGAGTCAATGTAGGGTTTGAAGGTAAGGTGCGTGTCAAAGATGAAGCCCAAGCGGTGAGCTTGGGGGACAGGGAGGATGGAGACCCCGTCAATGGTAATTGACAGGGAAGAGGGAGAGGAAGGATTCAGAGGGAAGATAATTCCCCTCCCCTCACCCACAGGGCAGGTTATGGTTTCATACTATAACAAGCAGACCAAACAGTATCCACCATTCACCACACAAGATGCTCATCCTCCACTCCCAGCGTCTCCTCCATCAAGACCCCAACATGGCTACAACTAAGGTGCATTTGGAGAACTAGGCTCAAGCAACAGTGCTTGCTTTCTGGCAAGCCAGAATAATTTAGGAAATAGTAACTGTCTCCCTGCAATACATAATATATTCCATTTTAGCAAGCACTACAGGTGTAATGCACAGACTTCCAGCCCTTCTACAGCACTGCTTGAGTGGTGGGGGGTGGGATGGGGGGAAGCCACCAAGACTGCACCAGAAAACTTGAAGTAAGGAAAAAATGCTGGTTGAGGAGTATGCATATGGAGCTCTTGAAAACATTGCAGGGAATACATACTCTTTTCCTGCTCCTTGAGTGAATTATTTCTTCTCCCTTATCCCAGAAATCAGTGAACAACACAGATGCCCAGGTGCACTCTACATCCCTCATGGCCACCTGCTGTTTTGCATCAAGGGTTATCATTTTGGATATAGGTTGTGGGAGGAAACACTCAGTTAGTTGCTCAAATGTGTGTATTACCAGCTGTCGGAATTAGGTGACATAATCATGAGCAGTACATGATGGCTGATACATGCTTATCATTATTTGTATTGATACTCAATAAAGTCGGAATGACTAGAAAATAGTAATCTCTTATGCAGTTTTGGGGGTTTGTGACCAAATGTTTCCCAAACTCATTACCCCTTACTCCACTACCTGTATTTAACACATCAATGTGTACAGCACTTAGCACACAAAAAATATTAAATAAAATTGAACTTAGTAAATAATCGTAGGACATTTTAAAAGAATTGCTGTAACTGAGTTCTCACTGAGAGTGGGAGAATAGTTTTCATTGAAGAAATCATACTTTTCACTTGAAGCATGTGCTAAACAATGGAGATACCAATATGCTTTTAGCACAAATAGGACCTGCTCTTATTGCCTATGATTATAATTCATAGGAGTTATCATTTCAGTCTTGAGAGAAAAAAGATATTGTCTTGGAAGATATTTTAAATATGATTGTATTTCTTAATCTTCTTTTTGTATTTGCCTTTAGAAAACTTTTATTATATTGTTTTAGAACATGTATCTATTCACTTACTACAGAGAACTGGATTTAAATTATAGTCTAATGCATCATTTTATTTTATTTTTCAAAGCCAACAATTCAGTATTATGCCAAAATGTGGAAGCTTTTGCCCTCTCACTGAGTTCTCACTGATAATTACTGGAGAAATAATGTTGGCTGCAAAAAAGCAATAAGCTGAACAAAGAATCCAAATTGTTATTAGCATATATGGGATAATAGATGGACACATGGTGACTAAAAAGCTGTAATTCATTTGAAGGTTTCTACACTTATGTCATAACCCATGAGAGAACAGCTTGAATCATTTGTATAAATCGCAATTGAACCCTAAGAGAGTTCAGCTTTGAAATCATGAATGAGGCCATCTTTTGTTATTTGTCTACTTTTTCATTTTTCTTTTAATATTGAAAAATCTTTCAAGTCTGAAGCTATGGCACCAGTTAGAACCTTTTCAAAGTGCATGAGAGATTTTGCAAGCCACACTTTCTCCATTAAACCAGTGGAAGTTGAGTATCTAAATCTCTGCAGCTGCATAGCAATATTTATTTATTTAAGCATCTGTCTCACTCTCCCCTTTAAGAGGCTCAGGGAACCTTGCAGAATAAAATATATACCTAGCATATAAAACAAATATAAAAACATAACAAATAAAAACAAGAAAATACAAGCATAACCCCACAAGACCCCCAATTCACCCACCAACCCCCCATCTCACCCTCCTATTAAATCTCCCACCCTCCTCCACCACTATCCCCCAAAACCCAACACGGAGGGACTTACGGCGGGAGAAGGCTAAGTGGCAGCAAGCCCGGCATCGCCGCTGGAGACAGCCGCCACCACCACCACATCACCTGTGAGCGACCCTGCTGTCCCACTGTCAGGACCCTCCAGGTCGGTGCTCTTAGGGGCTGGGAGCCAGGTACAGCTTGTCCCGGTGGGGGGGATAGAGCCCTGACCCCCAAGGACTTCCATCTTCCCCCTTCTTTGCAAGAGGAGAGGAGGTGCGACAGCTGTGACTGTAGGTCTCAGACTCTGACCTGGCCACCATCATCCATGCCTTTATTACCTCTAGATTAGACTATTGTAATGCACTCTATGTGGGGCTACCCTTTTGAGGATGGTCCAGAGGCTGCAGCTGGTGCAGAATGTGGTGGCCCGTCTACAAATAGAGACGGGTAGTCATGAGCAAATTACACCAGTGCTCCGCTCTCTGTACTGGCTGCTTATTGTCTTCCGGGCCTGATTCACAGTGTTGGGAATGACCTATAAAACCCTAAACGGCCTGGACCCTGATTACCTATGGGACCACCTCAGGCCCTGAGTCATATCGTGGCCCCTGCGATTAGCTGGGGATGCCTGACTCGAAGTCCCCCAGGTTTCCTGGGAGGTGACGATGGGGAGGGCATTCTCAGTGGCTGCTCCTAGGTTGTGGAATTCCCTCCTTCTGAAGACAGTGTAAGACGTGGCTGTTCTGCCAGGCCTTTGGAGAGGGAGATGGGTAGGGTGGGGGGGTTAGGGGAGGGAGGGTTAGGTTCTGCCCCTTTAATATATATTTTTAATGGATTTTAAAATGTGAGTATATTTTTTAATTGTAGATTTTGTAAGATTGCTTCTGTTGTAAGCCACCCCAAGCTGCTCTGTGAGCAGGAGGGTGTGGGATAGAAGAGAGTCAATAAATAGATAATTAAATAAATAATTGATTGATTGATTTTCATTTATGGCTCTAGCCAAAATACAGAAAAAGAAAACCACCATGGTTCTTATAACATTGAACAAACATGCTACAGTATTAAAAAACATACAAATAGTCTAAACCTTAGAGGCTTCACCATCCCTCCCAACACCAGGCTAGGAGGTCGCTTAACTGCTTCCGGTTCCCCATGGAAAGGTCTGACAATACTCAGTAGGCCTCCTCTCTAAGGCCATAAAATCATTACCCATATTGGCCTTGTGTCCCCCACCACAAAGTCACTTAAACATTTCTGAAAACAAGCTCTCCTGACCCACCACTTGGGAGAAGGTTACATTTAGTTTCCACCAACCTTCTTCTTTCTTACAGTCTGTGCCACATAGAAAAACCTTGCCAGAGCCAGCACTGTGCTCTTATTTTTGTCCTGTAAAATGTTCTTAGTTTTTTGGTGCACAGTGATGCCTGAATTTGGTGTCCCCAAAGGGCCCAACCATTTATTTATTTCCTTGATATAGAAGTGGCACTCCCACATAGCGTGGGAAGTGTCCTCTCTTCTGTTTGTGTTGCACGGGCAAAGTCTTTGAGCCACTGGCACCTTGGCCCACCTTCCCTCCTGGACCTTTGAGTCCAACTGGGAAAAACACAGCCTGGAGATCACCTGTGTCAGATGGTATTGGGGTATCCCCAAGTAAGCAGCCGGGGATTCTGTCGGAAGTCCATACTGGTTTGCTAAAACATGTTTCAGCCGTCATGCTTCTGTTCTATCCTCTTGGAGTGCGCAGTCTAATGATCGCTGCTTGATTAGAGCTACCTCTGAATCTAGTGGGATCGTGACCGGATATACCAAAAGGTACCCAAGCCCCAAATTTTCAATTCCTTTTTCTATTTCTGTTAACCAGGTTTTTCCCTTTTTTCAATCTCCCAAAAAATCGAGGTAAATTTGTTTTGGGAAACAAGCCAGAGGACGTGCTCTAACTTTTAGCCAGTAGGAGAGCACCCTCAATCTAGCACCCTCAATCTAGCAGTTCTACCAACATTCACTGTTCCCGTCCCCACTCTAATCATAGCACGGGATGTGATTCTTTAAACTCCCAGCAATTTCTTTAAGAAAGCTGCCTGGGTTTTCTCCAGGACTTCGCACTCCCTAGCATCCAAACCCCAGAGCTCAGCCCCGTACAGTAACGTGGCTTCCATTTTTATTTCCGCCACTTTCAATGTCTACAGGCACGCACCTTTTCCACATTGGTTGCTAAAAGAGAGGATCCAACCACCTACTTGTGTTGCTTTGGCTCTTATCCTCTGTGCGTCATCACCCCAGGTTGGGGTTTTATTGAAAGTAACACCTAAGTAGGTGAAAGCCCTTACAGTCTCCAGTTTTTCTCCACCAATTACCCAGCCTGGATTTTTTTTTGTTCTGAAAGCAATGACTTTAGATTTTGGAACATTTATTTCCAAATTATTTCCCTCAGCGTATGTCTCCGGTCTGTTCAACATTCTTTGGAGGCCAATTTTTGTCAAGTAAAGGAAGGCCATATCATCTGCATATAAAAAAGGCATACATTTCCCCCCCTGTTGTTTTTGGGTGATTGTGTGCCTAGCTCAGTAAAGTTAGTGTCAGGTCATTTATATATAAATTGAAAAGGGTTGAGGTGATCACACATCCATGCTTCACCCCCCTAACTGACTGGAAGGGCTCTGTGAGTTCACCCTTTGTCCCATACCTGACAGTAGTGGATGTGTTGTTATAGTAGGACTGAATCAATTTCAATGGTGTGGGGTCCATCCCCATCCTATCCAGTTTTGTCCACAATTTCTGCCTGTCAATTGTGTCAAAGGCACCTTGAAGGTCAATAAAAGCTTTATACACAACTTGTCCCTGAGACACATATTTATCCAACAAATGGAACAGAGAGAAACATTGATCGATACAAGAGTATCCATTCCTAAACCCCGCTTGCTCCTCGCCCAATATACTTTCTTTCTCGATCCAATTTTGTATGTGTTCCAGAAGATGCTTTCCAGAAATTTTGGATGGGAGGTCAATTAAGCTAATGGGTCGGTATGCTCTGGGGTTTTTCCTGTCCCCCTTTTTGTAGCTGTGGACGAATATATTTTGTTTTGAGGAGGACGGGCCCCTATCAAATTCCACTACACTGTTTATAATATCTCTCAGTATTTTAGCCCATAATGGTTGGAAGATTTTAAAGAGTTTCACTGGGAGCATGTCCGGTCCAGGGGCCTTCCCTAACTTCAAATCCTTGATGAGATATTTCATGTGTTCACTGGATATCTCATATTCTGACAGTATTTTCTTCCTTTTCTCCCGTTGTAAGTCTGCCTCCTCTATAACTTTCTCCTTTTCCCCAGATTCTACCCCAAATTTCTCACTATACCAGTCCTTCCAAACGGATGCTGTTATATAGGCGTCCGGAATTGCCTTTCTCTTTCTGTAGTTCCCTGCCACACTCCTCCAAAAGGTACTGGAGTCCTTTCTTTCAGTCGCCAGCTTCAGCTGTTGTCACTTCAATTTGTAAAAGTCTTGTCTCTTTTTTGCTAGCAGCTGTTTATATTTCTTTTCCCCCACGCTTATTTCTTTCCTAAACTCCTTTTCACTCATCTCCAAATAACCCCTCATTTGTTCAATCAATCTCTTTTTTTCCTTAATACATTCATCATCAAACCAATCTTGATGGAATCTAGGGCCCTTCTCTTTGCTATTGGTGTTCACCAATATCTTCTGTAAACACCCTACTAGGTCCTGATAGTGGACAACAATTTTCCCAGATACATCTGATTCACTTTGGATCTCCTGCTCTATTTTCTGATCAAATCTGCTAAGAATATCCCTTGCTTTATTCTCAATTTCTTTTGCCCACTTTACCCGCCTCCGAGCTATCCCCTCAATTTCTTGTTTCTCTGCATTTATGCCTACTTTTAAAGCTATCTGAGCTGTCAGGGGGTGATGGTCGCTCTCTGTTCTATGCACTACTTGAAATCTTTGACAGATATGCCAGTGCTCCTGTTCTAGCATCATATAATCTATCATGCTGGCACCTCTACTTGAATAGAAGGTCAATTAACCAAAGCAAAGAACGTAACAGTTTTAAAATACACTTAAATTCCTTACCATACATACGTCGTTTTTATCAATAACAAAACGTGCACATTTTACAATTATGAAACTAATTCTTTATCATAATTTGACAAGGAACAATTGTGTCAGA
>QEPC01010723.1:376229-397012 GCA_003113815.1 Sphenodon punctatus
GAGCTCTGCACTGGCTGCCGATAGCGTGCCGAGCCAAGTTCAAGGTGTTGGTGATGATCTATAAAGCCCTACAGGGTCTCGGCCCCTCATACCTTAGGGACCGCCTCGCCCTCCGCGCCCCAGAGCGGCTCCTGCGGTCTGCCGGGGGTGCCTTCCTGGAGGTACTCTGTGTTAAGCGGGGGGCCACGATGGAGAGGGCATTTTCGGCAGTGGGGCCGCGGCTGTGGAACTCCCTTCTGGAGGAAGCTCGCCTGGGCCCTAGCCTGTTAACATTCCGGCGAAATTGTAAGACCTGGCTGTTCACCCAGGCCTTTGGGAGGGAGGGTGAGTAGGGTGGGGGTTTTTAGTTCCCCCACCTATTTTTGGTTTTAGATTGTATTTTAGCCCTGTTTTAATATTTTTATAATATTTATGATTATTTTTAATTGATTTTATTGTATTTTAAATGCTTGGAAGCCGCCCCGAACTGCATGGCAGGAGGAGCAGGGTAAAAATTTATAAAATAAATAAATAAAAAATAAATAAATAAATAAATAAATAAATTCTAACCACCAAAAAAATGGACTTAGGTACCAAACAATGGCTGTTGAGCCATTGATTTCAATGAGAGAAGGGTCACATCCTTAATCTTATTATTTATTCTGAACATTTTTACCTTTTGTGTCAACAGCAATTCACAAAATAACTCAATAACACTGCTTTGGCATTAACAGCTCAACCCTATTCTGTATGGAAGTGGAACAGAATAGTACCAATTGCAAAATATAGGGCCAGATTTTGTTGGCCAAACTGATCTTGAGCAACAACTTTTTGTTGTCTCATTAAATCAGGTTTAATTTTAGAAGACTCTTGTCTTCTCTTCCATTCTCCAGTTTAAGAGAATTGAGTGTTACAGCCCCTAGTTATGAATTTGCATAATGAAAACTTACTGAACCTCATATTGTTTACAGAATTAGAATTCACGTGGTAAATGTAATTATGTCAACCTTACTAGCGAGGCTAAATGTATCAGTTAATTAATAGTAACATTGACCTCATCAAGTAAGTGAAATACATTATCAGTAAAACATTAAGGCACCAATTTTAACACCTTGTACTACAAGTTGTACTTGCTAATCTATGTGCACATCTGGTAGCTCCACAATTCCTCAACTATGACAGCACTTTTGCCTATGTGCAACAGAACATATTTTACATTTTTTTTTAAAGGGCACACATACAGAATGGTCCAACAGCCACCTTGCACATGCACAGTGATTTTTCTAAATTTATTTGAATACATTTTTAAATAAAATTTAATATGAATCGTGTTGCAAAATTGAATGGGTTTTTAAACGTAACACAAAAATGAATACTTTTGCTAAAAAACAAAAAAATGAATGGGGTCCATTCTACACACCCCTAATAGAGAATAAGTGGGTGTGGTGCAGAATGGGACAGGGAGGGTGGAGCGAGGAGTATAGAGAGATGTAGTAGTGAAAGGTGTGAGTGAATGGGCCAGATGAAAGGAAGGAAATCTTGGAAAGGTGGAGTACAGTGAGAAAACAAACCTGGGGCTTGGTGAGGGAGTGAAAAACATTGGTGAAGGAAAGGCGGGAACAGGTCCTAGTGACTTTGATGACAGAAGCTAAGGATGGATCCCACCTCACAACTCAATGGGAGCAAGCTGTGGTAGGAAGGAAAGTGAGGAGCAGACTTGGAGATGGGTTATGGAGTGTGTGTGAGTGTGTTTATGAGTGCTGTGTAGGGTGAAATGTGTGAGGGTGAGAATGTTGGGTGGACTGTGTGCGTGTGCACACAGTGTGCATGTTGCATAGAGTGGAGCATGGTGGAAGAAAGTGGAGTGTGCTTATGTACCCGTATGTGTGTGGAGTGGAGTTAATGTAATAGGCAGTAATAGGCAGTCATGGCTGTTTGACATGGCAGGGGTAGGGGAAGTCGTGAATGTGGCCGAGTGGCCACACATCATTCACCACACCGTGCCTTCCCTCCCTGGCCAGGGGAAGCCATGGGGATTTTTGTTCCTGCGGCCAGAGCTTACGCAGCCAGGGGATGCCCTCTCCACCCCAGGGTGCGCTGGATGTCACCGTGTGACATCTGGTAACACCCTATATTTCTTGATTAGATTGTGATCTCCTTAAAGTGTGGACTGTATTTATGTTATGTGTATCTGTACAGTGTTACATATGACTAGTAGCACTATTGAAATGATCAGTAGAAATGAAACAAACAATCTGTGCAAGTTCTGCAAAGTGTTTCTGACATAAACGGCTCTTAAATACCAAATCGTGAAAGGTTGGTATTTTCCAATGGAGTGAGAGCACCTGCTCTCACTTCTGCCCTAATGATATGTAGTAGTAGTAGTTGTAGCAGGGAATATTTTTTCTCTACCGGCAAGCAAGGCAAGATATCTTGTGGTCTTTGGTTTTGGGGTGTTTTTTTTCATATCCTCCCAGAAAAGAAAAGAAAAAAAGTATACTAGAGGACACCTTAGAACCACATAATTAATACTTCAAAATAACCAAAGTTTGGTGATAAACATTCATAACATCGTTGCAAGAATTCTAGGGTGAAGTTTCCAAACTAGGTGTCAAGACCTAAATGGACTCTAACCATCTGCCAATGCAGTTGTGATCCTATTTCTGAATGGCAATTAACATGGTATTTGCAGTCTTCAGCTGTAGAGTTACATTTAAATCTCAAAATGGGCAAATAAAAGTCTCATGAAGGCAAAAAATCTAGGAAATGCTGCTCAGCCCATTCCTAGGAGCCCATTCCTAGCAGAGATTCATGGATCTTGTAGCTTGGGGTGAGAGGTAATCTTGAGACAATATAGACTCAAAATTCCACCAATCCCCATGATCTGTGTTTGTACCCAAGGAGTGGGGGGAAATCAGCATTGGTGTGAATCATTAATTGAGCAGAAGGGGGCTGTTCTCATACCTGGTGATACTCAAGTCTCTATGAGGTGTGATCTAACATTTGCCTCTGTCTTCAAAGTCACTAGGACCTGAGTCACTGACTTTAATAGATGGAGGATTGCTCACTGAGTAACAGAGATTTGGCTAAGGGAGTCAAGCCTTATTCCTTCTTTGCTAATGTGAGGCCATCAGCCCCTTGCTGGACCCAAATCATGTGTGAAGGTTCAGAAGAAGGGCATAGTTATGCATGCACCCCTTAACCCCCAGAATTTAAAATTATCAAAGTAACATTCTGTTGCTTTAAATGCATTTATGCATGTATCTCTTTATTCTTCTGTGTGTCCTGACCAATTCTTAAAAGAAGATAAACTGTAGTCTGAATATTTCTCTTAAGCAGAGGTTATAAAGATAGGCTGGGTTTGCATTTTTTAGCAGTATTGTTCTTGCTGTCAACCCTTTAAAAATTATTAGTGCTTTCCGCGGTTGCTGCCATGGTATACAAAAAACATAAGGCTTCTGTCATACTAGCATAATGTGTTTACATGAGAGGAATTAGTCAGCATAAGTGAAATCCGAATCTGACTTGCTGCGTGGAGAGTCAGACCATTTTACTGGTAACAGTATTGTGTAGGCTACCATTAGTTAAAGGGTTGTGTTTAATGGTTATTTCCTTATTAAAAGGAAATGTTTGGACTGGCATAATGTTTTAAGACCTAGGAAATAATAAATAGCAAGCTTCACCTATTAACTTCACATTTGTTAGCTAAAGCATGTCAAGAGGGAGAGAGATCTCTCTCTGAAGGAAGTGGTCAAAAATGGGCAAGCATTAGCTACGCTAGAGGCAGATAAGATGCTGATTGGTTGAAATAGAGATTTTACCTTATTTAAGTGATGGTGCTAGGGATGGGAATTTCAGTTTCGGATAAAACCGAAAGTACCCGAAAATTGTCATTTCAGATTAATCTGAAATTTTGGTTCTTTTTTGGTTTCGGTACTATCGGATCTTTTACATTGATTTTTATACCGAATTTTTAACATTACTGTTTGTCTCCCACTGAAAAAACGCAATGTTAAAAATCTGGTACAAAAATCAATGCAAAAGATCCGATAGCACCAAAACTGAAAAAGAACCGAAATTAATGAGAACCGAAACCAAAATTGACCGAAACCAAAATTTTGCCCAGAGTCCCATCCTTAATGGTGACATAGGGATAGTTAGTTTCATGACTAAACATAGTGATATGCTATATTTGAGTTTCCGTGGTTGAAGTGGTCTATAAAATATGCCCTTGGGCTGACGTGCTTCACTTGCACAAGCCAAGACCCCAGGACCTCCTCCGCATTCGTACACCTATGAATTCATACAGCACTCTTAACAACCAAGGGAAACTTCTCTGCTTTCATCACAATCTTCTTGTCGTGCAGGTGAGCTGGCTGTCTCAAAGGAACTGGCCATTCTTTTGAGTTAGTTTTAGTGTAAAATCTCTCTATGTAAGATTTCAGATAAATCATATTTCTTATTTCTTCTTTTAAGTAATAACAGAAACCAGATTTATCACCTTATGCATTACTACAATGTATTTCTCATTTACATTTCCTATATGTGTAATCTGCTTTCAACCTCTGACAATATTCAAATGGCTGATTCTTTGCAGTGCTAATTTATTTTAACTAAAGCTGTTCAAATTATCTTGCCTCTGTGCTGATTTCCTGTTTAGGGAAGGAAAGAAGTCAGATGCTGCCTAGAATCTTTTTATGGGAATGTTTACCTCTTAATTTTAATCCCAGGGTTAAGGGTTAATTCTCCAGCGAGAGTCCCCGGCTGAACATAGCTGAGCACCCTAGTTGGGAGGAGACTGCGTTGTGGCTACGATGAGGCTGAAGTTAAAAAAAGACCAGGGAATTTCAGAAGGTGGTTAAGAGGGAGAAAACTGAGCTGGCAATGGAGTGGCTTATTCAGCTGGGAGGGGGCCAGCCTATGGCAAGATCTGGAGTTATCCTTCCAGGATGAACATTCCTTGAAGAGGCAGCCTAGCAGCAGGGGCTCTAAAAGAGGGGATGAAGTCAAAATGTACACTGTGTGCGGTTTGTAGTATGAATAAACCCTATGGGAAACGGTAATGAACCTGGTAAAGAGAGCTGGTGTATGATTGTGTAAAGGTAATCCGGCTACACACTGCCTCTGCCCTGTAATGCTCATTTAAACACCTAAGTTCAATTTTTTTCCCTTGGCAGCAGCACCCTGCTGATTTCAATTGGAAACATGACTATGGTACATAGAAAGGAAGCGCTGTGATAGTGTACTGTCAAGGGAAACACGTATACTTATAAAAAGTGGGCAATAATACTGTTATTTCTGTAGAAACCACAAGAATTATTATTTTAAAGCTGCGATTTTCAAACTCCCATCCATGAAGTAATTGTTGGTGGTCTGAGGAAACATTAATGGCTATGTGGAATTTGGGGAAATCACAGATTGAGCTACCCATCTTATCCTTACCACCTCCTTTTGTTCTTTCCAGCTACTAAATCCTAATGAAAGATGAATAAAAATGCATCACATATGTCCCCAATATTACTGTTACATGCAAGGAATCACTGTAGTTGCCATGTTGAATACAAATGAGAGAGAATGTAGTCTGCCTAGCTATGGACTGGTCTACAAGACATATTTTCTACTAAAATTCTGGTTCTGCTAGTGGAAGTTTAACAACTTCGTTTCTATTGGATGTCTACTACATACAGATATTAGTATGGTGAGGCTTTGGTAACTAGACTTAAAGTTCAGCATAAAAACAATGGACTGGATCATTCCTACAACCATATTGGCATGAAGAAGAAAATGCCTGAGTTCACCAACCATCTGACTTCACTTCTGATACTCCTACAACAGGTAGCTTTTAGCTTGAAGAAGAACAGGGTCCGGCCCTACTGCAGGGCAGCTCAGGGTGACTGCCCTGGGTCCCGCTTCTGGGGGGGGCACACTCAGGGTCCCCAGCTCCTGGCCTTACAGTGGCCAGGAGATGGAGACCCCGAGCGCGGGCCCCCGGCCGACTTCGACTGACAGGCAATGGAGGGGGCCAGCAGTAACACTCCATGCCCCCCCCTGCTGCCTGTCACAGTCTTAGCCAGGGGAAATGAGGGAGAGAGAGGCAGAGGCCTGACAGAGAGACTGACAGGCGGGGGGGCACCCATGGAGTGAAGGAGAGGTGGGACCTCTGCTTCTTCCCTTACTTCCGCTGGAAGTGAGGGAGAAGCAGGCAGAGGCCCCGCCTCTCTCTCATGCTGCTGGCCCCCTCCATTGCCTGACTGTTTCGGCCAGGGAAAATGAGGGAGAGACAGGGCCTCTGCCTCTCTCTCCCTCATTTCCCCTGGCGAAGACTGGGACAGGCGGGGGGGGCAGCAAAACTTCCGGTGGTGGTGGGCAGCACAGTGGTAGGTTTTATCTGCTGCCATGGTGCCCGCCCTTTCTGAAGCTCTGAGCCCAGTGTGGGGACCAGGCCGGAGGTGGCGGCGGCGATGGCGGTAGTAGTGGCAGCGGCGGCAGCAGCAGTAACAGCACATCAGGTAGTGATCCGAATGGCCGCTCAGGCTTGGGGATGGGTGGAGGGGAGTGCCGCTCCGCCCATTCCTGAGCCCAGGCCCAGGTAGCGTGCTGCCCCCGAGCCAGGAAGCACACCCTGAGCCCCGCATTTGTTCCCTGTCCTGGGTCCCGCTTAGGCTAAGGCTGGCCCTGAAGAAGTATGTACCAATCCTGGATTAAGTTCTTTAATTAAAGGCATCCAGAAGGGGTAGACCTCTTTAGCTCTTAAAGAACACCCTTTTGAATTTTAGACGAGCCAAGTGTAGCTCTATTCAGGGGTCTCCTCTATCTCTCTCTCTCTCTGGCAGTATCTGTCACATCCCAGTGCTGCTTGGTGCAAAATGGACTTGCCTGAAATTCAGATTAATCATTTCTGCCTTGTTAGGATACAGACCTAGTCTACGAGTGAATATTGGGGGCTGGTACCCCAATATCGAAATGACCTCTTAAATTTAAGGGGAATTAGTCAAATTTATTTAAAGGGCCTGCACGTGTCCATTGGGATCAGGCAGATGATGTGATGTACTGCCAGAAGACTGGAATTTCCCTCCCATACTCCAACATTGGGTGTACCGTGCACCCAATTGCCCGGTGGCATCCCTAACATGATTTTGCTGAACTGTGGTCAGACGTGATCCTCCAGACCCCTAGATTATTGGTCCTGGGGGATTTTAACATCCATGCCGACATCGATCTTGGAGGAGGAAGGCATGAGTTCATGGCCTCCATGACAACCATGGGCCTATCCCAAGTCATCTGTGGCCCCATACATGAGAAGGGACAAACACTGGATTTGGTTTTCTGCACCGGCCTTGAGGCAGGGGGTCACTTAGTAGGAGTTACGGGGGGGTAGAACCTTTGTCATAGTCTGACCATTACCTCCTTAAGGCATGCATCCTGGTGCATATCAGCCCCCAACAGGGTGCAGGACCTATCAGATTGGACCCAGATCGGTTCCGGAATGCTCTGGAGGAGTTTCCCCTGGACCTTGACACACGCTCTGTCGATGATCTCGTAGCCTTCTGGAACACCTTGTTGGTCGAGACCATTGACAGAGAGGGTCCCAGGCGTCGGCTGCCCTACCAAGTCTCCCACAGGTCTCCTTGGTTTACTGAGGGCCTGCGGTATTTGAAGCAGGAGAGCAGACAGTTAGAGTGATGGTGGCACCGGACTCATGATGAGTATGATCGATCGAAGCATAAGATCAGTTTAAAGACCTATGCTGTGGCAGTGCAGACAGCAAAGAAGCAGTTCTTTGTTGCCCTCATTGCATCTGCAAAGTCACGTCCAGTGGAGATTTTCCAGGTGGTGAAAGGCTTGGTCAGTCCTGCCTGCCTCCACCTCGACCTGGAGCAATTCAGTGACTGCTGTGACCAGTTTATTGAGTACCTTGTAGATAAGATCTCTCACATCCGCCACAATTTCGGTACCACAGTTATTGCAGAAGATCATCTTGGGGCTATGGATGCCCCGTCCTGTTCTGTTTTGTGGGATCAGTTTCAGATGGTGTTGCCTTCCAATGTGGAGTCCTTGTTGGGATCTGTTCATACCACTATTTCCGAACAAGATCCATGTCCGTCCTGGTTGGTGAAAGCCAGCCAGGAGATGTTACGGCCGTTGTTGGCTGGGGTGGTCAGTGCCTCCCTTCAGGAGGGCAGGGTGCCTGATTGTCTGAAAGAGGGTGTGGTTAGGCCTCTGCTCAGGAAACCATCTCTTGACGCTGATGGTCCTGTCAGATATAGGCCGGTCTCTAACCTCCCCTTTTTAGGGAAGGTTATTGAAAAGACTGTGGCACGGCAGCTCCAGGAACATCTGGACCGCATCACGGCCTGGTTATGGTATGGACACTGTGGCCTTGGTCGACGATCTCCGTCTGGCTTTGGACCAGGGTCATCAGATACTGTTGGTCTTGCTAGATCTTTTGGCTGCATTCTACACTGTCATCCATGTGGTGTTCGTGACCCACTTGCGAGACTGTGCCAGGATTGGCGGGACGGTCTTGAACTGGTTTCGTTCATTCCTGACTGGGAGAACTCACCAGGTGGTCTTGGGGGAGTGTACATCTTCCCCCCGGGACCTCACATGTGAAGTCCTGCAGTGTGCTATTCTGTCCCCCCTCTAGTTTAATATCTATATGCAGCCATTAGGGGAGATCATGAGAGGGTTTCAGGACATGCAGTGTCATCAGTATGCTGATGACACTCAGCTCTATCTCTCTTTTTCTACCGACCCAGGTAATGCAGTCTCCTTATTTTCCCAGTGATTGTCTGCTGTGGGGGCTTGGATGAGGTTGAGCCATCTGCAATTGAATCCTGACAAGACCGAGGTGATGTTGGTGGGCGAGGGCTTGGGGGGGCTGGGGGTGGTTGAATCTCCTCTTCTTGGGGGGGTTCACCCTCCCATGGTCTCTCAAGTGCGGAGTCTGGGTGTGCTCCTCGATTCACAGCTCTTCCTGGAATCTCATGTTGTGGCTGTGGCAGGGAGTGCGTTTCGGAAGTTACATCTTGTCCGGCGGCTTTGGCCATATCTCTCAGACTCCAACCTCGCCACTGTCATTCATGCCTTCATCACCTAGAGGCTGGATTACTTCAATGCGCTCTACATTGGACTGCCCGAGAAGCTGGTCCAGAGACTGCAGCTGGTGCAGAATGCCGCGGTCCGTCTCCTTACGGGGGTGGGCCGCAGGGAACACATGACACCTGTGCTCTGGGCTCTTCACTCGCTGTCTATAAAGCACCGGGCTAGGTTCAAGGTGCTGGTTTTAACCTTGAAAACCCTTCACAGCCTGGGCCCTACTTATCTATGGGACCGCCTCACTCCCCATGTGCCTTTGAGATTATCCGTGGGAGCCTTGTTGGAGGTTCCCCGGGCGAGGTGGGTGGCCATTGATTTTAGATCTTTTTCAGTGGCCACCCCTGTGCTGTGGAATTCACTCCCGGAGGAGGCTCAGTTGGCCCCCATTCTCCTGTTATTTCAAAATGTATGTAAGTATCTAGTTGTACCCGGCTGCTCCTTATTAATCTTTATGTCCCGCCCTCTGCCTCAGCTTTTTTCAATCCTGTTTTTTGGCTTAGGTTAGATGAGCTCCTGAGCCAACTGGAGAGAAAGTTCCCTACAGAACTGCTTGACATGGCTGGCGATTGGAATGCCAGAGTAGGCTCACTATCAGATCTTGAGTCAGCCGCGATCCTGGGCACTTTAGGGTGGTCTATGGCAGAAAGATCCAAGGAATTGGTGAGGAATGAAGCAGGCATTTCCATGATCAGCTTTCTCCTAGCAAATGGGCTACTGATCCTTAATGGAGGTGACCCAAAGGATTCTGAGGGAGAATATACATTTTTACGCCAATGGTAGGAGTATAGTGGATTATATAGTGACCCAGGCTGACTCCTGGAGCAGATTTGAGAATTTCGCAATAGTTTCTCGCCCAGAAAGTGATCATATGGCACTAACTGTCAATATCAGAGAGTGCCTCTCTGATGATCTGCCCAAATCCCAGACGAGGGAAATTGCAAAGTGCCCTTATAGAGTTCGGGTTAGATGGAAGGGCTCTTTAGTGACTGATATACTGACTCTGCTGAGAAGTCCTGACTTTTCTCAACTCTGTGATTCCATGTTGTTGGCAGGCGCTAAGGAAATAGAAGCACTCAAGAAGAACTATTCTTTCTTAGTGGAAGCACTAGCTACCAATATACTATCCTCTGAGAAGAAGTCAGTTAAGTGCCAATCCTGCAGCTGGTTCGATCAGGAATGTAGACTAGCCAAGTGCAGGCTGGTTTCCGCAAAGTTAGCTTGGGTGAAGGATTACTCAATTTGCTCCAAATTATGATTCCAGGAGATGAAGTGCTATTACAAGGCCCTAGTGAAGGGGAAAAAACTTCACTATACTCGCTTGATTTGGGCCAGAATCCAGGTGGCAGCCTCACTTAGGGATTCTAGACCATTCTGGACTCTGATTAACAAGGGGCTCCATAGTAATTTTACTAATCAGCCAGCTTCCACTAATGAGGAAGGTTGGGTACTTTTTTTTTAGTCGCTTTTCTCCTCCTATTCTGAGGAGGCAGATCCCGATTCTATTAATTTTGCCAGGTATCTTCAGACATCAGGTATGGGGGCTTTAGATCCATATGTGAGTGAGGCGGAGGTGAGCCTGGTACTTCAGAGCCTCAAACATGGCAAAGCGCCTGGCAGTGACTTTAAAGTTGCAGAGGTCCTACAAGTAGGCCTGGATTGGTGGTCTCCATTATTGGCTAATTATTTTACCCAAATTAATAATACTATGAGAATACCTTCCGAATGGGGCTTATTTATAATTGTGCCGATCTTTAAGAAAGGCAACCCCAGAGATCTGGAATGTTATCATCCTATCAGTCTTCTCCCAGTTATAGGGAAAGTATATTCCAGATTCCTTTTTGTCATCTAGCGGCCTGGGCTTATGGACAGAATATTATCTCCCAGGAACAAGCTGGTTTCCTGAAAAACGCTTCCATCTTGGATAACTGCTTTGTTATATCCCATGTAATGGCCAAATACATGAAGATTAGAGTACGAAGGCTCTTTCTCGCATTTATTGATTTTCGCAAAGCCTTCGATTCGGTTCCCAGACCCAAATTGTGGAGCAAGTTACACAAACTGGGTATAGATAACCATCTCCTGGCCCTTCTTATTTATGTTCATGCCACTAATTTTGCTAAGATCAAGTTGGGATTGGATGGGAAACTTTCTAGGCCTATTCGTATTCTGTGGGAGGTTAGGCAGGGATGTGTCCTCACCCCCATTCTATTCAATCTCTACTTAAGTGACCTTATAATGCATCTATTGGCATCTGCTGGCCACCCTCCTAAGGTTAAGGACAGACCTTTGCCCGCATTGATGTATGTGGATGATATTGTCCTAATGTCGCAAACTAAAAAAGGACTGTGTAACCAGCTGGAGAGCCTGATAACTTACTGTGTGGAAAATGAATTGGAAATTAATCTGCAAAAATCACAGATTATGGCTTTAGGCAAGAAAAAAGTGTCCAAGTATAAGTGGATTATCAAGGGAAAGGAATTTTCCCAGGTTATCTCATATGTGTATCTTGGTACGGTGCTTACCGATAATGGGTTATGGGGTAAACACAAGAGGCTGATAGTCCTAAAGGCTAGTGTAGTCGCTAACGGGATTTCCTGGCTTGCAGCGAGATCTCCTGGGGTTCATATTTCATCTCTCTTGAATGTTTATAGAGCCATGGTGCAATCCCTACTGGTATTCGGCTCTGAGATTATACCTGGCTCAGATTTCCTGACTCTGGAGGTTACCCAAAATAAATTCTTGAGGAAGCTGTTAAAGATCCCACAGAGTGTTCCAGCAGCCATTGTCAGGGTGGAGACAGGCACCCTGGCAATTGACTGCCTGGGCCGGCAAGCAGCCCTTCGGTACTGGGTAAAGGTGGCTAACCAGTCTGAGTTATCACTACGTGCCCTGTGCCTTAGGGAGGAACTGGAGTTGCAGGGCGGCCTTTTATATCCTTGGATCTCTCAAATATTCCATTATTTGAGGCAGTTGGGGCTCTCAGTCTCCTGTTTCTGGGGGAAGAGTATTGCCCTGAAGAAAAACCTTATTAAGATCAGAATAGGCGATATTTCAAAGCGGGATGATCTGGTGGCAATTTCTGCTTGGAAGGTGGCACCATGCTTTCAGCGTATTAAACTCCTGCATAGATTTGAAACTTACTTGGATGGTTTGGTGGAACCTTTGTTACATAGAGCTTTAACATTGATCCGTTTCCAACTGTTTGACTCTGCCATTGTTCAAGGAAGATACTCTAATGTCCCTTACGAGAATAGGTTGTGCCCACGTGAGAACTTGGTAGTAGAGGATTTAAAACATCTCCTCTTTGATTGTCCCTTCTATGAGGAGTTAAAGCAAACATGACTTGTCCCAATCTTGATGGGGAGGGAACATCTTCCAACTCTCCAGAAAATTGTACTATTGCTAGCGATCAGGAGGAAGTTACCATAAAGGCAATTGCTTCATTTGCCTTTTTGGCAGCCAGGATCCATAGCAGCATGATTTTTTAGTTCTCCTCTCCTCTTGACTCTGCCCTCTGCACCCCTTATTTTTTATTTTTTTTTGTTTTCTGTGCTCCTTGTCGGAGACCCTCTCCTTTTATTGTGTATATCATATTTTATTGTTTAGCCTTGTCTATATTTTATTGCCTATGGTGAAAGCTGACACCTAATAAACGTATTATTATTATTATTAATAATAATAATAATAATAATAATAATTATTATTATTATTATTATTATTATTATTATTATTACCAATCCAGTCCTGTTGAAAAGGGACAGAGAACCCTGTAGATCCAGTGGCGTTTGGGGGGGGAGGGGGGAGAGGCGCTGGACAGCCCGGGGTGGGAGTCTAGGAGAGATTCTTGAGGTAAGCACGTACAGAGTAACCTGCTTGTGTCTGCGTTCAAGAATAACCCAATGTGTTCATGGGTGCAAGGGCAGTTATAGGGTCCTTAGAGGCGGGGGAGGAGGGTTTGCACAAAAGGGGGATGTCAAAGGTATCTAGGAACCTTTTGAGCAAAAGGGATCCCAGAGGTGCTCAGGAATGCTAGGGTGGAATGAGAAACCCTTGTCTGATGTTTTGGGGAGAATAGAGATTTAGACGATTTCAATGGGAGTCATGGCCAGATGAACAAGAGGGAAAAGGGGAGTTTCTATAGACAGGGGAAGAAGACTATTTTTAGACAGGCATGGAGCTATCCTAACGATCAATTTATTGCTTGGTCAGAGTTTTAGGCAGCCATGGAGGGCTCATCTCAAAAGAGGGGGGGCTACCTATTTTGACTGCTCCATTGTTTACCCAGGAACCTCCCTTGTTCCATTCTCTTATCCTCTCCGACCAGACCGGTTTTGCATGAGGCTTTTCTTTCCTTTTTCTCCTTCTGTTCGCCTGCACCCTTTGACCTGTGTCTCATGGGGTGCTATCAAGGGTTGTGGGGGGTGGGTGGGAATGGTGTCGTTCCTAACAGCCTGAGGTGTGTGAGTTCATATTGAAGGCTCTTCAACCCAATTTAAATATTAAAGTCAATATTCAACTGTTGTTTCAACTATTTCAGACTACTTCTCTGTATAAAATCCCCCTTTTGTAATACCCCTTGTAAAATCACCCTTTCATAAGCTTATCCTCTGCTCCACTCCATGGAGATAAGTGCAAGCAATTGCACTGTTCCTGGGGGCTCTCTGACAGTTGGGACGGGGAGGGGTGCCGACGATCTCGCTGTCTCCTGACCACCCAGGACAGCAAGATCACTGGAGCAACCGTGAGGAGAATATGCTAGCACCATCTGTGGTGGTTAGCGCAAGTCCACAAACTTCAGTTGAGAGCCCCAATTGAAGGACTCTCAACGCTGCCGATGGGGGTGGCAGTGGCATGGGGACTCCACAGACTGAACACATTTTCCGACTGGCTCTCTTCCTGTGTGCTAACACACAAGTAAGTCTAGTGAACCCCATATACTCACATACCATGATAAGGTGTCCACATGGGCTTCTAGTCTCATATTAGGGGTGTGCAGTTAGACCCAAAAATGAATGATTAAGCAAATTATATTTGTTTGCTTTCATTTGTTTTAATGTTTATATTTAATTCAATTAAAATAAAATTTTAAAATATTGTGCAGGTGCAAAAATGTCCACTGGACTATTCTATGCATGCACACATTTTTTAAAATGCCAAAATCAGTGTTGCCACCATTTTGGGAAAGGGCAGCTGGTCTGCACAGTCACAAAATATTTGCTGCATATGAACAGATTGACTGCCCTTTTCCAGATTGGTGGCAACACTGCTGTTGTCGTTTTGGAAAAGGGTGTACATATACAGAATGGCCCAGTGGCCATTTGGCACATGCACAATGATTTTTTAATATTTTAAAAAAATTAAATTGATTTTTATACGAATCGTGTTACAAAAATCAGTGAGTTATTAAACAAAAGATGAAGATGAATTGATTTTTTAAAAATGAAAATGAATGTAAAACTAAAATGAATTCAATGCTTTATGCATACCCCTATATCATATACAGCTCCTGCTGCTTGTTGGGTAAGAGGTAGGGTGGGTGGGTCCTAGAAATCATGCCATTGATCTACTTTTGTTATGGGGACCAAGAGATGAGGTTAGCTCCTTTCACTAAGAGTCCCTCTACCTTTCCCCCATAATTCAAATGCTAATTTCACCTACTCACAATTCACTTCTCTGTTCAACGGGTAGTCTACATATGCTAGCTAACATCAAGGAAATTTCGAACCATGAGGTTGGAAGGGAGAGAACTAAAAGACCATCTAATCCAACAGTCTTCTCCAAGGTATGATGCCTTGTATCTACAGCATCTTAGGATGTTAACAGCTGGGTTGGGGGTCCCTATTTGCCCTAAATTTACCTCCCGTGTTATGGGTGCCTGCCAGCTAAAGCTGAGATGAAAATAGGTATTCTCATTCCACAGGGAATATTGACCTTTCAGGAGCACTTCCAAGTGTACATTGGTACTTGGTAAATTTCCAGTGATTCTGTGCTTTTGTTGTTATCAACACCTATGATTTTCCATCATTTCCTCTCAGTTTTATCACTTTTTGTCCCTTTCTGACATTTAAAAATATTTTCATCATTTTCATCACTTTTTGTCATTTTCATCATTTTACACCCCCCCCCCCCCCCCCCCGGGTTTTCTGTACTTTCCAGGCAGTTTTACAGCACTTTTATGGCACTTCTACAGCAATTTCTGGCACTTCCCCAGCACTTAGCTGATATTTTTGCATCTCCACAGCCCCCAGGTGTGTGGGAGAGGTGCACACAGGACTTGGGATTGGCTCCATAGGAACTCTGTTGAAATCCTGAAAAATAATGACAAATGGCAAAAACAGCTGTAAAGCTGGTAAGTTTCAGTGTCTCACAAATGAAGGCAAATTATGTGTTTTCTATGGAAACAACATTTACTGCTATTTGTCATTTTAGGCCTACCCTGGTTTCGTAGGGATGTGAATCTTGATTTCGGTTTGGCCCGGAACAGCTGAAAATGGCTGTTTTAGTTTAAAACCAAAGGAACTGAAATCGGAACAGTTACAGTTTGGTTTTTGTATCTTTCCTTTTGACGTCAATGAGGAATCTTCCCATTGACTTAAATGGGAAGCAGAATAAGACCAAAACAAGAACTGAAGTCATGTTCTGTGCCCAACATGTCACTAACCACTACCCCCTCCTGATGATCCCCTAGGACAGGGGGTTCCATTCCCCAGGACTCCAAGAGGATCTGCTACCCTAACACCCCCATTCCCACACCCTAGGTGTCTTTCCCCACTCTCCAGAGTGCTGGTGGCTGGCATGTGTAATTACTGGACCTGGAGGATGGTGAGAGGAAATATATATATATATATAAGTATTTTCAAGTTTCCAAGAACTGGGTCTGAGTGTTCATCCAGTCCTCAGTAACATGGCCAAATACTGAGTATTTGGTAAAATACTTGGTAGAATACTGAGTATTTTCTAAGTACTGAGTATACAGGAGCAGGAAAAGCCCCTGTAAGGGGATATGTGCCCCTGCCTCCTCTTTCTGCCCATTTTTTTCCAGCATGAAACCACTTTGAATTATTTGTTCACTCATCATCAGATGTATTTAGTAGCAAATCAATTTTGCAATGGGCTGGAAGATAATCTTTCCTTCCCCATATTGGCTGCAACCAACTTTGTCTTATATCATTATACAGAGTGCAATCTAACAATTTTTTTTCCAAATCCTCTACCGCTTGGATCCTACATGGGCAAATTCGACTCTCATAAGGTGTCTCATTATACTGTTCAAGTGTAACTGCCAAACTAAATAGCTGAAACCGTAGTTGCATGAATGTCCTACGTGATGTAAAATCTCTCAGTTTATCCAGGTATCCTTCAAATTTGTGCTGGCATTTGAGGAGGTGAAGCCAAGGTGCAACCTTTCAAGATGCCAAAATTGCCAAATCCTCCTGCCTAGCCATATCCGCCACCCTGAGGGTTACCAGAGATCTCTGCTGGGCTATTTTTTCCCCAAAAAAACAGGAGAACAACAAATAAACACAGCCTTCTCATCAAGATTGACATTTGCGTCAGCCAGGGATAACAGGGTACATCAATATAGTCTAGTTCTTCTCTCAAGCATAGGGAGGACAAATCCACAACATTACGGCTATGTAGCCTGATCCAATATTCAAGGGAAGCTCGCTTTCCTATACAGTCAATAGGCAACACACCTGTCTCGACCCTAACGACTGCCCCAGGAACACCTTGGGCAGTTTTCAGCAAGGTTCTCAAGAACTTATTCTGAACTATCTCAAAATCTTTAAATTCATCCCACAGCAATACCTCAGAGCCATAAGTGAAAAGCGATTGAACCTTGGCCCTAAAGACAGTCAGGATAGAAGAAACAATGATCCCAGATGACCTTGCTGCCCGCCTCAGAATCCCCCTGGCTGCTGCATTGGTTTTTAACACAGTTAGCCGTTTATGTTTTTCCCACGATCCATTGCTGGCAAGAGTAATTCCCAGGTATACATAGGAATCCACCTGGGTAAACTCTTCACCTTTTATGTTCCATTTACATTTTAGGGCATTTCCCCCCATAATCATAACCTGTGACTTCTGAAAATTTACATCAAGCTCTGATCGCTGCAATGTTCCAATAAGTTCTCTAACTGAATGCACAGGTCCCTTTTAGTTTGAGCCATCAGAACAATATCATCTGCATAAAGGAGAGCTGGCACCATCCCATCCTTGAACTTAGGTGACTGGCTCTCAGGAGTCAGCATTTTCTTAATGAAATCACACAAGTATATACTAAAGAGTAGGGGGGCTAGAACACATCCTTGTCTAACTCCTCTTAGAATAGAAATTGGTTTAGATAAATTACCACAGAGGCGCAGTCTTATTTTTGCCTCATTATTGTTATGAAGCTGGATTATTAGGGCTAACAAGTTCTCATCAATACCTAAATGACGCAATTTGGCCCACAACTTGTCCCTTGCTACTGAATCAAACTATGAGGGTGGTTGCTTCCTTTGCCTTTTTTGCAGTGCGGATTTGGGAGAAAGTGATGGAGACAATGTAAGAAAATAGGTGGAAGAGGTAGGAAGGTTTACTATGCAGAGTGTTAATTTTGGATCTTCAGCTCTGCTGGCCCAAATCATTACACTGCTTTTTGGATGTGTCCGGGTATTTAGGTACCATTTCCTTAGGTACTATTATGTACTTAGGCATTATTGTGCATTTAGATGTCACCAAGTATCTAGGTACCATAAGGATTCGAGAGGAAGTAGTGACATTATAAACATTTGTATAGCACCAGCCGTGTACCTGGTGTTTTACAGAACAAAGATAAAGACGTGGTCCCTGCCTACGACTTACAATTTAAAAGACAAGGAGGGGGCAACAAGGACAAGGGGACAAAGGGAAGACAAGGGAGAACCAAACAAACATGCAAGTAGCTGCGAAGTCTCAGGTGCATGTGCTTGGCTTGGTTACAGTTAGGCAGGAGTCTGCAGAGGAGGACAGACCATAAGAATTAGGGGGAAAACAACTAGCAGGGTTTGGGAAAGGCGGCACGGAAGAAGTGGGTCTTGAGGAGGGATTTGAAGGTGCATAGGGAGGAGGCAAAGTGAATGTGGATAGGGAGGGAGTTCCAGGCATGGGGGGCAGTGAGGGAGAAGGGACGAAGGTGGTTAGGGGAGCATAGGAGATGGGGGAGAGTGAGGGAGGGGACAGAGGAGGAGCGGAGGGCGCATGCAGGAGTGCTTAAGGAGATTAGGGCTGAGAGATAGGCGGGAGCTTGGCTGTGAAGTGTTTTATAAGTGAATACCAGGAGTTTGAACCGGATGCGTTCGGGAAGGGGGAGCCAATGGAGAGAGGAAAGGAGAGGCTGCACATGGTCAAAGCGATGGACTGAGTGGATGACCTTGGCAGCAGAGTTTTGGATGGTGATAAGTGGGGACAGGTGAGAGCGAGGGGGGCCAGCGAGGAGAAGGTTGCAGTAGTCAAGGCAAAAAATGACCAAGAGTTTTGGCAGAGGAGATAGAGAGAAAGGGGCAGATCCGAGTGATGTTATGCAGGGCGAAGCGGCAAGACTTGGCAACAAAGTCAATGTAAGGCTTAAAGGAAAGATGAGTGTCAAAGATGAAGCCCAAGCTACGGGCTTGGGGAACAGGATGGATGGTGACTCCATCGATGTGGATGGACAGGGAACTAGAATGGGTATATAATTAAGGAGGTTTATGTGATCCTCCTTTGTTAGGAAATAAATGAAGTGGCGTGACTCAATTTACCCCAAACGGGATCGAAGGTTGCCAATAAACAGGCCAAAGTATGTGGGTACAACTCTATTTTATTGGATAGACACTTAACATCTGGACAGGACAGTGTTCTCAGTTACAAACCCCAGTAACCCAGGATATTTTATGTGTCAGAGGCACAGTCCGAGATGCAGGCTGATTCAGAGGAGAGGTGGAGGTGACCCAGCAGGCAGCTGGGCAGGAGTCTCTGGATCTTTGAGAGCATCGGTTAGGATCAAAGACCCATGCGGCTCACTGCAAATGCTAGTGGCCGTTAGCATCAATGACAAATGGTAAGGGGCTGGGCTTTCTCTTTTATAGCTTTATTTATTAGGGATACATGTTGCAGGGTCCCCTCTTTGATCCTACCAGGTGCAGGAATAAGATGACTTCATCTCATTAAAACTACTTTCACTTTTGGGGAGTTATCCATCTCCACTGTTAATTGCCAGTCTGATCCTTTGAGGTTACTTCCCTATCTCTTGCAAACCTTCATTTTTAGACATAGTGACCATCTGGCGTACTTAGTACGGCCTTCGAAATACATTCTTCCTGCTAGAGTGTGAGTTATTTATGACTTCTCCTTCTTATGGGCCTCTTTCGTCTGTGCCAGCCTGAGGCCTATGTTTCAAGTTAGCTGGTTCACTGTGTTTGTTCAGGCCTCATGCAGTCTGTGTCTCTGACCATGGTCAATATTGCCTAATTAATTCATAATAGCAAAACTGCTTAATCAATTCCCAATACCTTCTCCCTTTGTTTTTTATATTTGGATGTATGGTACGTGAGCATGGAGAATGTATAGTAGATGATCATATGCATCTGGGTAATTCATGAGATGTTTATTTTCGCTGTACTGTGTTGTGTTTTATCTTGGTTCTCCTTTTGGCCATGGTGAAAGCTAGAGCCTAATAAAATAAATCAAATTGAATATTTGTTCACAGAACAGAGATGCTTTTTGTAGACACTCATAATTACCTACCTACCTACCTACAGTGGATGTTGATTTAGTATCAAATGCCCTTTAGAAGAGGGAAAAACGCAAGTTAATTTATTTACTTTCCTTGGTGGCGGGTTCAGACCCTTTTCTAAATTGTACCTGGAGCCCCTCCTGCCCACCTTTCCACGGACTGGTTGCCCATTGCCTCTGGTTGCTGGCTGGGAAGGAGACACTGGGACCCCAAGCCCGACTCTGATGAGGCCCCCAAGCCCCATGTTTCACCGCGAGCCTCCCAACCATCATTGGAAGCAGCTGTCAGCGGTGAGGAGCTACATTGCCGGGAGCTCTCAAAACTACTGTGTCACCCGGCGGCGCTGGAGGAGCCAAAAAAAATTTGCCAAATTTAATTTGCCAGATTAAAAGATGGCTGACACCAAAACAGTCACTCTGAATGTCAGAGGCCTAAATTCCCCTCAGAAAAGAAAGAGGGTCAGGGATTTTGTGGAGGAACAGGGGGCGGATATATTTTTTCTGCAGGAGACACACTTAATAGCAAAGGATGTCCCTAGATTTATGACTGGATGTCCCAGAATAGGAGGTTTATGGGCCTCCTGCTCTAAAAGGAAAAAAGCAGGGTTTATCATAGGATTTACCAAGAAGAAAAGTTTTATACTAGAAAAGAGCATAAAGGAGAAAGAGGGAAGATTTCTGTGTTTGGTGGGTAATCTGAATGGATGGCACGTGACATTAGCAAACGTATACGCTCCCAATGCTGGTAGGGTGAAATTCTTCAAAGATTGCTTCGAGAAAATTGCTCAGGTGTCCAAGGGTTCAGTAATAATACAAGGTGACTTCAATACCACCCTCACTGACTTGGATCATTCCAGGTTAGGAGGGACGAAGGGGGAACAGAGGGAATTAAATAGGATGCTAGAGCAATTTGGATGGATTGATATTTGGAGGCACCTAAATGGAAAGGAGAGGGATTATACTTTCTTTTC
>QEPC01010723.1:400891-421136 GCA_003113815.1 Sphenodon punctatus
CCCCCCCCCCCCAGGGATTCAAAATCTTGTATTGCACATCATATTTCTGTAATTTTGGACTGTTATTTTTTTCCGTCCTATATAACTCGTTTTATCTATTTGCCAGTTAGGGGCCGTGCTTAACGGGTAGTCATTTATTTTTCTTCATCTGGTATAGCAGATTGGCTTCTCTATAACGTCTGTCTCCTCAGTCTATGGGGGGTTCATGTGGCTAAAGTTTATGCCAAAAAGGGAAGAGTCCCATTGTTGCCCCAAGGTCTGTCCACTATCTCAGTGCTTCGGGAGGGAAACTCCAATTCGTTTCAATTACGTAGGAGGAAGTCAGGTGTTATATTGGATACTTCTAATGCCTGTGGGTTTAAAAATCTGGCTGAAACTGAAGCCCTGCCTGTTTCCCCTATTTCAGCCCCGGTTTGTGGGTCTCCTATTATTGCGGCTACGGCATCATTTAAGCTGGACCACTCTCCTCTTAGGGTCTCTGCTTTGGTTAGTTCCAGGGTGCCCCTGCCTGTGGTGATAGCCTGTCATACCTCTCTAGGGACCCAAGCAGATAGTCCATCTGTAGGCCAGGCTTCCAGAACCTATGTACGTCCTAATGTTCTTTCATCAGTAACCCAGGTTCCGCAGCCTCAATGTCCAATAGTTTTGAGTCCTGGTCTGGATAATCATGGGGTTGTCAAAAATAAGTTGGGTTTCCCTTGTAGAGGGGCTTCAATTTTTGAAGAGTTGATGGCTGTTGATCATGCATGTAGATCTATCGTTTGTGGGTCCACGAGCAATTCTAGTTGATTATATGTGGCAATCTTAGATTAAAAGCCGACATGTTCCTTAGGGCTTATTTTTTAGGAACTGTTTTATAGATTTATGTTTGATACAAGTAGGGCCCAAGATGGAATGTTCCCAGGGTCCTAGGTAGCGGTTTACATGATTTGTATTTGTGTGTTTGGTTTAAGCAATGGCCTATGGCTAAGCTGCAATAAATTCATTCATTCACAACAGAAAAAAAATAATAATTGTACCTGCTTTTCTCTAAACAGTTTTTCCACAGCATCCTTTTATCTAATGCCTTAGTGCTATTACCAGTGGGACATAGTGACTTTTCCATGAACAGCATCAGATGCATCGTTAAGAGCAGAAAAAAAAGCAGTCCCACATACATATTCTATGTTAAAAGATGTCACCACCTCAACAACAAAACATTAACCTACCTGGATCTCTAGTGCTCTTTTTAAAGAGATTATTGTTAACATTCAGCACAAGTACAAGGAAAGTGAACTAATATGTTCAGTCTGAATGCAATGTAGTCATCCTGCAGTGGAAGTTTCACACTTAATCTAAAAAGTCATTAATAACTTGAACTGGAAGTGATGATTAAAGGGTTATTTGGAAAGAATAGGTCCAATTCTCCAGGCTGCTCTACAGAGATTGGATTCTGTGCCATTTACTTCAATACAACTCTGACAAATGCAGTGGTTGTGGGAAGGGGTGTGGCAGTCCACATTAGCACAAGGAAGGAAAGACCTAGGCTGCATTCAGATGTGCATTTAAATCACACAGCGGTGGCGGCAGCATCGTGCGATTTAAAGCAACGCGCACTTCTGGGTTGGTGTGAATGCACCGAGTGCACACATTTCAGCGTAATGTGAACTGTTGGAGTGCGGCTTGAAAAGCTGCTCCGAGCAGCTTTGAAAACCGCACTCCAACAGTTTGCGTTATGCTGAATTGGTGCATTCACACCAACCCGGAAGTGCGCGTTGCTTTAAATCGCACGATGCCGCCGCCGCTGCTGTGCGATTTAAATGCACATCTGAATGCGCCCCTAGGTACTTGCCTCAGGACTAGATAGGGTGAGAATTAGGGCTGAAACATGCTCTCAAAAATCTCAAAAATCTTGGCGAGAACCAGGTTCTCAATGAGTTTTATGAGAATGAGGATGGGTCAAGAATCAGTCAATTCTTGACCCATTCTCACGCGAAACTTGTATGGCTGAAACTTGCACTGCGCATGGACAAAATAGATGCTGCAGCCATTCTACACATTTGTGACCCCCAGTGGTCATTTTGCACATGCACAGAACATTTTGGGGTTTCAGGACTCTCACAAGCATCTTGAAAACCCTCAGTAATGCTCTGTGCATGTGCAAATGGCTGCCAGTAGGCTGCGCATGCACAGAATGGCCATGAAGGCAATATTGTGCATGTGCAGAGAGCATCTGAGATTTTCAGGAATCTGACAAGATTCTCAAAAATCTCAGTAAGATGCCATGAGATCTTTCCGGGTGCTGCAAGAATCTTGCCTGTTTTTGTGAGAAATAGGGGTGTGCACCAGCCCCCCATGTCGTTTTCGGTTTTTGTTTTCATTTTAATTATTGAACAATGTTGTTTTCGTTAACATTATTAATGACAATGTCATTTTTGTTTTCATTGTAATTATTGTTTTTGTTATCATTTTTGGTATCGTTTTTTATATCATTTTCATTATCCTTATCGGTATCGATATCAGTATCAATATTTGTTATCATTATTGATTTTGTTATTGATATTGGTACCATTTCAAACAAAGATTTCATCATCATCATCATCATCATCATCATCATCATCATCATCATTTTTTGTTTAGCCTTGGGCCATAACAATAATACAAAATTAAAATACGACAAACAAGGAAGAGCAAAGATAAAATACAACAAAATATAAAATAAACAACATAAAATTCACAAGATACATTAAATCATTATATTCTTCATGATCATCAGATACCTTGCCCTCCCCGGGCTGTGTCATCATACTTGACCCCTATAAAAATACCTCAGCCAGAGCACATAGTTTATGGCTAAACAGAAGAACACACATTCCTAATCAGCCTCTTTTCTGTAACATACAGATCCCTGGAGAGGCAATAAATGCCTTACCCTTTCCGGGGCTTGTGGTGGCACACTTGACCCCTGCACAGCACTTGAAACAAACAGGGGCAACGTATGGCATAACATTGATGGGCTCCAAGCAGAATCCGCTCTAGTCCAATTCTGCCACCCAGTATTGCCCATAGCAGCGGGAAAGAGGGGAGAGAATTCTCTGGACAAACCAGCTAAGGCTGACCCTCAACAAATTACCCCATAGACACCCTGAGCCACAATGCCATAATGAGGATTCCCTAGGGATCCCAATTCCCAGGCAAAAATATCAATTCTGTTCTAAAGTAAGTTAGAGGGGTTCCAGTTGTTGCTTTCTGAATAATTCCAGTTGGAATACCCCTACGGCAGTTCGCCGCACAACTGTCTTATTCTGATTAGCGAGGATGCACTGAATCCTCCTTTGCTGGTCCCAATGATCCCTACCTACAGACCAGGGACTGAAAAACTTACTTCGGATCCCGATTTTATTTTTGGTATGAGTATCATTATTGATTCCTGTGCATAACTAATATTTATCTAAATCTAAAGGAGACAGCGGAAGGGGAAAGGAAAACTATCAATTATCTAATCAATTATCTATATAACTATTCTTATCTGATCTATATGTCTATAATATATATATCTATATCTAATCGATACTACCTATCTCTATATAATGTACTGGGGGAGAAGGGCAAGGAAAGGGAGAAGGTAAAATGTAGGGTATGAGGAAAGAAAGGTATTGGTGGGAATATCGTATAAATAAATAAATAATACAATTAGGGCTAGGGAGGATTTTTTATGTGCAAGCACCACAGTTCTGTAAACGCAGCCTGACAAGCAGAGCTCTCACACAATGGAGAAAAAAACCCTGGCCCTCCTATTATAAAGGGTTGCAGTGTCCTCCACCAGAGCTCCCCTGATTGGTTGTGGGAGGCAGCAGGCATTGAGCAAACACGGAGTCCCATGACACTGGTGGGGACTGATTGTGCTGCTTATTGGCCAGGGATACATCCATGAGATACTGCTGAGCTGCTCGCCCCTCCCAACACAGGCACAGTTCAAGAGTTCAACCCTGTTAAGATTCCGAGATGTCTGATCCCTCCTCCCCTATCTACATTTCCCCTCCAAAACCCAACTGCCACAGCACTAATAATAACAGCAATAACAACATTGTCATTTTTGTTTCTTGTTATTGTTTTTGGTATCGTTTTTGGTATCATTTTTGTATGGTTTTTTATATTGTTTTTGATATCAGTATCGTTACCATTATCGATACCGTTATCGATACTGTTACCATAATTGGTATTCTCAGTTGTCATTTTTGTATTCTCAGTTGTCATTGTCATTATTCTTGGTTGTGCACACCCCCAGTGAGAACGCGTATGATTCTCATTTCAGCCCTAGTGAGAACCAAAGAATCAGGAGGGAGGCAGTAATCCAAAGTGGGACTATGAGATCACATAAAATTCGATATCTTGGTTACACTAAACTCGCTTTGACCACATTCAGCCCCTCCTCTCTGCTCTTCACTGGATCCCTCTACAAGAACGCATTCACCACAAATTCCCACACACATTGGAGGACATACCCTAGACATGATCTTTTGCACAGGCCTTGAGGCAGGGGATCCGCTAGTGGGGGAGGTGTCAGCAGAGTCTTTTTCATGGATGAATCGGATCATTATCTCCTCTGGGCCGGTATCCTGGCACATGTCAGCCCCCAGGAGGGTGCAGAACCAGTTAGGATGGTTCATCCCAGACAACTTATGGAACTCAGAAGGTTCCAGACTGCTTTATGGGAAGTATCCTCTGATCTCGATGGCTGATCGCTCAATGACCTCGTGACCAGGTAGAATTCCTTGTTGGTGGAGACCATTGACTGGGTGGCTCCCAGGCGTCCACTCCCAAACCGTTGACAACACAGGTCCCCGTTGTATATGGAGGAGATGTAATGGATGAAACAGGAATGGCGGCGGTTAGAACAATGGTGGCATTACTCGCATGCTGTAGCTGACCGATTGTGGCCTGGAGTCTGGTTATGTACCTATACTATGGCAGTGCGGGCAGCAAAGAAAGTTTTCTTTGCTTCCCTCATTGCGTCTGCTAAGTCACACCCAGCGGAGCTTTTCTGGGTGGTGTGGGGGCTGGTGAGTCCAGTCCCCACACCACCTGGATTTAAAGTCATCAAATGCCCGCTGTGGTTTGTTTGTGGACTTTGTTGCAGATAAAATTGCTGAGATCCACCACAGTTCTGATGCAAAACTTTTAACCCGCTGATCTCTCCTTCGATCCTCATCCTATATCAGACCACTTCCTTGCCTCTTTCAACATTTCCCACTGTCCCCCCTCCTCTTCCCCTTCTCTACGCCCCTTCCGTGACCTTCAAGCTATTGATCCCCTGGACTTTGCCTCCTCTCTCTCTCCCCTTCTTCCTACAGTCTTCTCTTCCTCCTCCCCTGACTCCGCTGTCTCTGCTCTCAACGCCTCTCTCTCCTCCACACTTGACTCCCATGCCCCTCTCTCTTCCCGCCCTGCCTTCTCCCACAACCCCCGTCCTTGGCTCACCCCTAGTATCCGCCACCTCCGTTCTTGCACTCGTGCTGCTGAACGACTCTGGCGCAAATCCCATTCTCACGCTGACTTCCTTCACTTCAAATTCTGTCTCTCCACCCTTACTTCTGCTATCTCCCTTGCTAGACAACACTACTATGCCTCCCGCATTGAGTCCTGTTCTCGGGACCCTCGCCGCCTGTTCTCTACCTTTGACTCCCTCCTCAAGCCTCCCTGTCCTCCCCCTCCTTCTTCCCTTTCTGCTCAGGATCTTGCCTCCTTCTTCACCTCCAAGATAGACAAGATCCGCCTCGACATCGCTTCCCACTCCTCTCTTCCCACTCCCACCCCTCTCCCTCCTCCCCCTCCTTCTCTCATGTCCTCCTTCTCCCCTGCCTCCCTTAAGGAAATCTCCTCTCTGCTCTCCTCCTCCAACCCTTCCACTTGCCCCCTTGATCCCATTCCTTCCCGCCTCCTCACCTCCATTACTCCCACTGTCGCCCCTTCCTTCCTGCACATCATCAACCTCTCCCTCTCTACTGGCTCTTTCCCTTCTGCCTTCAAACATGCCACAGTCTCTCCTATTCTCAAAAAGTCCACTCTTGACCCCTCTGACCCTTCTAGCTATCGTCCTGTCTCACTCCTTCCTTTTGCTTCCAAGCTGCTTGAACGTGTTGTCTACTCCCGCTGCCTTGACTTCCTATCCTCCAACTCCTCCCTTGACCCCCTCCAATCTGGCTTCCGCCCCCTTCATTCTACTGAAACTGCTCTCGCTAAGATCACCAACGATCTTCTGGTGGCTAAATCTAAACGTCTCTATTCCATTCTTGTCCTCCTTGATCTCTCTGCTGCCTTCGATACTGTTGACCACTCACTCTTGCTGGATTCCCTTCACTCCCTTGGCTTTTGTGGCTCTGTCCATAACTGGTTCTCCTCCTACCTCTCTGACCGCTCCTTTAATGTGTCTCTCTCCAACTCCACCTCCTCCTCCTTCCCCCTCTCAGTTGGTGTTCCTCAAGGCTCTGTTCTTGGCCCTCTCCTCTTCTCGATCTATACCTCATCCTTAGGCAAACTCATTGCCTCCCATGGCTTCCAATACCACCTCTATGCTGATGACACTCAACTCTATCTCTCTACTCCCTCTCTCTCTCCCTCTGTTCAAGCTCGTCTCATCAACTGTCTCTCTGACATCTCTACCTGGATGTCTCAACGTCAACTCAAACTCAACATGGCTAAAACTGAACTCCTTATCTTCCCCCCTCATCCTTCCTCTCCTTCCTCACTGTCAATAACTATTGATGGAGTCACCATCCTGCCTGTCCCCCAAGCCCGTAGCCTAGGCTTCATCTTTGACTCAGCCCTTTCTTTTAAACCCTACATTGACTCTGTTGCTAAATCCTGTCGCTTCTCCCTCCATAACATTGCTAAGATTCGCCCTTTTCTCTCTGTCTCGTCTGCCAAAACTCTTGTTCATGCTCTGGTCATCTCTCGCCTCGATTACTGTAACCTCCTTCTCACTGGCCTTCCCCGGTCTCACCTTTCTCCCCTCATCTCTGTCCAAAACTCTGCTGCCAGGGTCATCTACCTCGCCAGTCGCTTCGACCATGTGCAGCCCCTCCTCTCTTCGCTTCACTGGCTTCCCCTTCCTGAACGAATCCTGCACAAGCTCCTAGTCTTCACCTATAAAGCTCTTCACAACCTTGCTCCCCCCTACCTCTCTGCACTTATCGCCCTCCATACTCCAGCCCGTGCACTTCGCTCCTCCTCTGTCCCTTCTCTCACCCTTCCACGCCTTCCCTGCTCCCCTAAGCGCCTTCGTCCCTTCTCACTTGCTGCCCCCCATGCCTGGAACTCCCTCCCTGTCCACATCCGCCTTGCCCCCTCCCTTCATACCTTCAAATCTCTCCTTAAAACTCACCTCTTTCGCTCTGCTCTGTCTGACTCTTTATCCTGCTGAGCCACTATTCCTATACCTACGATCGGTTTACCCTTATCCTTGCAACATGGACCTGCCTGCTGTCATTCTCATCGTAACCAAGCCAAGTACGTGCACTTGAGACCTCGCATCTTCATGAATGTTAGACCCCTTGTCTCTCCCTCTGTTCCCCTTCCTATGTCTCTCCCCCAGCTCCTGTCGCTCAGATTGTAAGCCCTAGGGGCAGGGACCGTGTCTATTTTATTACTTTGTAAAGTGCCATGTACACTGCTGGCGCTATATAAATGTTTGTTAATAATAATAATAATAATAATAACCCGCCTTGTTCTATTTTGTGGGATGAATTTCAGAATGTGTTGCCCTCAGATGCAGGGGATGCCATGGGTCTGTTTGAGCCACTTATTGTCAATTAGACCCATGCCTGTCCTGGCTGGTTAAGGACAGCTGGGAGAAATTAGGGCCATTGCTGATTGGGACTGTCAATGCCTCCCAGTGGGAGGGCAGGGTGCTGGACTGCCTTAAGGTGGTGCTGGTGCAGCCCCTTCTCAAGAAGCCATCATTGGACACTGGCGTCCTGGCCAACTATTGGCCAGTCTCTAACCTTCCCTTTTTAGAGAAGGTTATTGAGCGGGTGGTGGCTCGGCAGTTGCCGGAGCATCTGGACCGTATTAACTTTCTTGATCTCTCGCAGTCAGGTTTTTGCCCTGGATATGGCATGGATACTGCTCTTGTGGCCTTGGTTGATGACCTCTCCCGCAAGTTGGACCGCGGTCTAGGTATATGAGAACACGGTTCGGCAGTTAGGTGTTCAGCCCAAACTCGTCTCGTTAGGACGTCTGAACCAAACGCCCGAATTAAACACCTGAATCCCTGAACAGTTCAGTCCTGTTTGGATGAATTCGGGCACGTTAGGGTGGGAAAAACAGGACTGGCAGGCCCAGGGAGAGGGGGGGCAGCTTAGGACCAGACGTCATGTAGATATTCCATCTCTGATTCCCTTCCCCTGTTTTTGGAATTATTTAGAGTAGCAATAGATTGATTTAGCTTTCATTTCAGTTTTGTACTCCTCCCTGTGTTTTTGTTGTGAGCTGTCTGTGCCCCCACCATCCCTGTGTAGATAGATAGATAGATAGATAGATAGATAGATAGATGTAGGAGTTAGTTTAGTGATAGAGATAGAGATAGTGTGTAGTGAATCAGTTTTAATATTTAATAGTGTGTTTGTAGGACTAGGCCTTTGTAGATATTAGATAATATTCCATTTAGTTCCATAGGCTTTAGAATACTTAATAGCAGTTAGAGTTAGTGTATATATATATAATATTAGATTACCAATTTTTATAAATAAATAAATAAATATATATATATATATATATATATATATATATATATATATATATATATATATATAAAATCTTTGTGTGCATTAGTTGGGTGGGAGAAATGGATAAGGGACGCAGAAGAGGCCGGTCTGCTGCCCATAAGGTAGGCAATTGGGCACGTGGAAGAGGTGGCAGGGGCCATGCCAGCGGAGTGGCAGCAGGCATCAACAGCAGCCCGAGCCCATCAACACGCTCCAAGTAGCACAGGTCTGATTTTGGCAGTCAGGCTTCCGAGGCTCCCAGCAGTGGCACTAGGGGTGTGATAAGGTTCGGTGTTACCTCCTTCCAGAGTCGTCCACTGCCATGCAGGGCACTGGAAGGACTGCAGTCCAGGCGGCCATGGCTGTCTCTGCTGCAGCTGCAGGAGTAGGTGCAGGTGCTTCGGGGTAAGATGTTCCTCCAGGCCACCAATGTCCTCGACCCCCATTATTGAGGTGATCCCCAGCAGCCCAGGACTGGTGGATCCCACCCTGGGTGCAAGAGGCAGGGCCTGATCCCTGGGCAATGGCAGCCGGGAGAGGAGCAGCAGTAGCAGCAGCAGCTATAGGGGTCACAGGGAGGGTTGCATCAGCATGTTGGGCAGTCGATCAGCCTCAGGATCCCAGTACTCTCCTTCACGGGACATCACTCAGATTGGGAACAGCGAGGCAGACACTAGTCCTGTGGAGTAGGGATGGACGAACAGAACGGAGTTCAGAAATTTGGTTCGGTTCGGTTTGGTTTGAAATTCGAGTTTGGAAATTCGGTTCGGTTTGAAATTCAAGTTTGGTTCGGAAGTTCGGTTCGGTCGACAGAACAGACCAAGTTTGGTCGAATTCCCAACTTCCGAACCAAGTTCGGCTATTCAAAAACAGGTTTTAAGGGTGTGTGTTGCCACTAGGGATGGGTGAACAGAACAGAGTTCGGAAATTCAGTTCAGTTTGGTTTGAAATTCGAGTTCGGTTCGGAAGTTTGGTTCGGTCGACTGAACAGACCGAGTTTGGTCCGAACTCCGAACTTCTGAACTGTGTTCGCCCATCCCTACTGTGGAGGAGATGTCTGGTGCTGAGGCAATGGCTGTCCCTTTGAGAGCTGTGTCGCCACCATGTTCTGCTCCTCTCAGCAGAGCTGTCAGCAGTGCATCACCCGGTGCAGGCCAGAAAGCAGGAGGGGGCAAAAAATCCTCGGTCTGGGCACATTTTAAGTTGGTGCGGGCAGATGATCCCAGGGAGGTGCAGTGCGCTTTGTGCCAGAAGGTGGTCAAGCATGGGCAGGTGCTCACCAACCTTGGCACAATTACCATGGCAAAGCACTCAAAAGGGATGCCACAGTGCTTTGCTGCTAAGCGCGCAGGCAGGGACAGTGGACACCAGGGGGTTCCCAACTGCAGTGGCCAGTTGTCCGCCTCCATCAGTGGGCAAGCGTCTTGTTTGAACAGCTGCCTCTAACAGCAGGAGCGGTATCACTGCTAGGGGGGAGCAGCAGCATCAGTGCACCATGGAGGAGCTGGGCTGGGGGCAGCTGCCAAGTCCATCTGGAGCTACAATATGTGGAGGGTGGTATGGCTTTCAAAACAAAGCCACTCGCATGTAGGAGGAAATGATTGTCCTGAATGGGCAGCCCTTCTTAGTGGTCAGGTACATGGGTAGGGATGGGTGAACAGAACGCCGTTTGGATGTTCGGACATTCAGTCGTTCAGTTTGAAACCTGAGTTCGGGTTCGGCTGTTCAGTTTGGCAGAGTTCAGTTCATCCGAACGCAGCTGAACATTCAAAAAAGTGCTATCGGTACCAAAACCAAAACCAAAATTTTTTCGGTATCGGTATTTTTGGCCATGAAACCACCCCTGGTGTCCACCCCCCTTGCCAGGAAGTCTGCTTCTCGGCTGCCTCCCCCTTCCAGTCACATTTTTCCTGCCCAAAGTTGCGTTTTTCCCGCCTCTGAACTCATCCAAACTCATCCGAACTTTTCCAAACTGTTCGGAAGTTCGAGTGTTCAGTTGGGAAGTTTGGTTCAGTCATCTGAACAGGCCAGGTTCAGGCCGAACTCCAAACTTCCTATCCACGTTTGCCCATCCCTAGACATGGGTTTTAGGCACCTGATTGAGTTCCTGATCCCCCAGGTCAAACTGCACTCACGCACCACCATGAGTCGGCAGGTGGTCCCAGCCCTGTACCCAGTCCCAGTGGGTGAGGAAGCAGCTGGCAAGAGCTGGGGGTGCCACCATCCACTTCGCAACAGACCTATGGGTGATCAGGAACATGCAGCATGCCTACTAGCAGTCATGGCGTACTGGTGCCAAGACCCGGAGACAGCGTTTAGCAGTGGCAGCAGGAGGGGTCCTGAAGCAAGGTATAGGTGGGTCCTTCTTCAAGTGGAAGTAATGGACAGCCCCCACACAGCTCACAACATTGAGGAAGCCCTAACCTCCCTGGTGAGGGAGTAGTATCACCAGCAGCAGGCTGAGCAGCAGCTGTAGCAGAAGCAGCAGCCCTATTGCCAGCAGCAGTAGCTCATATGTGCAGGGCACTCTGGCGAGCATGGGCTCGTGCACAGCAGGGCAGACAGTGTGGGTGAGGGCAGTGGTGGAGGTGATGCCCAGTCAAAGTTACGTGAGGGAGTACGACAGTGCCTCAGCAGCAGTGGAGAGCTACCTGGAGGAGGGGCCATGCATAGAACCCAGTAGCGATTCCTTGGCCTACTTGGCCAGCAAGACAAACATGTGGCTGGCCCTGTCCAAAGGGGCCAAGGGTCTCTTTTCCTCCCCACCAATGAGTGTCCCAGCGAGTGGGTGTTCTCTAGGGGTGGGACCCCGGACCCATTACCGGCTACCGGATTTACCGGTTACCGGTTCTGGGAAAACCGGATTCCCGGATTAAATCCGGTATACCGGTACCGGATTTAATCCATTGGTTTCAATGGGGCGCTGTGTCCCCATTGAAACCAATGAAATATCCCTCCCCCTCCCCCTCCCAGGCTGCGCGGGTGGAAGGGGGGACACCCCCCACCCACCCTGCCCAGCCTGGCTTTTTGTTTAAAAAAAAGAACAGAGTCAGACCCGGACCCGGACCCGGAGGCGAAGGCGAAGGCGAGCCCACCCCCCAGCACCAGCGGCCGCGGCATCCCCGCAGCCGCCGGTAAGTATGACCCGATCCCTGGGGGGGGTGTTTAACACCCCCCCAACCCCCCAGGGATCACCCCTACTAAAGTTCAGTGCGCTTACCTTGCGGAGCTCCGGCGGCGGCGGCGGGCGGTCCGGCGGCCTCAGCGCCGGCTGTGGCTGCCGGCGTCAGAGACGCTCTAGGCCTTCCGGGGAAACCCGGAAGTTCCCCGGAAGGCCTAGAGCGTCTCTGACGCCGGCAGCCACAGCCGGCGCTGAGGCCGCCGGACCGCACGCACGCCGCCGGAGCTCCCACAGGTAAGCGGCAAGCGCGCTGTAGGTGTGATCCCTGGGGGGGTGGGGGTGTTAAATACCCCCACCCCCCCCAGGGATCGAGTCATACTTACCGGCGGCTGCGGCGACACCGCGGCCGCTGGTGCTGGGGGGGTGGGCTCGCCTCCGCCTTCGCCTCCGGGTCCGGGTCCGGGTCTGACTCTGTTCTTTTTTTTAAACAAAAAGCCAGGCTGGGCAGGGTGGGTGGGGGGTGTCCCCCCTTCCACCCGCGCAGCCTGGACTCGGGGAGGGTTTTTCTTTTAAAAAATTGTTTGGCTGGGGATTTAAATTTTTTTACATTGCAGCCATTTTTAAATGGCTGCAATGCAAAAAAATCCGGTACCCCCGAATCCGGTACCGGGCCCGGATTACCGGGCCGAATCTGATAATGCCGGTACACCCAATACCGGCATTATCGGATACCGGATTCTACCGGTTTCCCACACCTAGTGTTCTCCATGGTTGGGGACATTTGCTCTCCGCATTGGTGGAGCAGTTGCTGTTCCTAAAGGTGAACCTTCAGCTGCTGGGATTCCCCGAGCTGCCCCTGGAAACAGATTGATGGTGCAGTGGCACATGTCATCCCATACGAGGGGCAGTCTTGGGATGAGGCTCCTTCTCAATCTGAGCTGTAGCTGCTGATGCTGAGCTGCTGTCCCTCCCAACGCCCGGCATCTGCCCTGACTCTCTCTCTCTTTCACTAGATGGTCTCAGCTGACCTATCTGACTGACCTCATGACACAGTGTGGCATTGGGAAGCAGTAAGCCTGCCAACCGGCCTCTGGCTACACGATCTCAGCCCGCCTATCTGACTGGCTCTCTCGCGCGAGTGCGCTGCACAGTCTTCTCCACCCTATCTGAATGCCCTGCCAATGTCCCAGCCTGCCTTCCCTACTGCCTCTCATGCCACACTACCTGTCTGCCCGCCCGTCCAGGTTGTCAAGATCAAACCCTGCCTCAGTTTGCCTTCTGCTAATGCCACACTGCCTGTCTATCCCCAGGACCCACCGTCAGGGTTCTGGGACCTACGTTCCAGGCAGAGAGGGCTGTCATTCCATTTCATCCAGAAGCTTCCACTCTAGTCCCAGGACCCACCATCAGGGTTCTGGGGCTGTCATTCCTGCTGCTGGTGCTGCACACTCTCCAGAGCTCTCCCTCTCTGCCTGCCAGATCCTCTCCAGCAGCTCACTAGAGATGGGTGAACAGATCGCAGTTCGGGTTCGTCCGTTCGGTTCGGCTGCGTTCAGTTCATCCGTTAGGTTCGGCAGTTCGGCTAGTTCGTCGAGTTCGGATTCGGCTGTTCGGTTAGGTCGTCCGAACAGGCCATTCGGTTAGACCGTTCGGCTGTTCAGTTCAGCCATTTGGCCGTTTGGGAAATGTTGTTATGGGTGTTTTTTTATTTTTTATATGGTTTCTTGGTTTATTATTGGGTTTTATATGATTTTCTTTTGTTTTGTATTTGGGTTTTTTGTTTTTATATGGGTTTGTTTTTTTTAATCTAATATTATATCTATCTATCTACACTAAATCTAACTGCTATTAACTATTCTAAATGCTATGAACTAAATGGATTATCTAATAAGTACACAGACCTACTCTTACAAACACTAAAACTAAATCACTAACGCTATCTCTATCACTAAGCTAACTCCTACAACTCTCTACTATCTATCTATCTATCTATCTATCTATCTATCTATCTATCTATCTATCTATCTATCTATCTATCTATCTATCTATCTATCTATTACCCCCATCCCATATATATGGGATGGGGATCACAAACAACGCAAGGTTTCAGTTTAAGGTTAAGTTTCATTTCAGTACAAAACTGAAATGAAACTTAAAGCAATCTAAAAATCCTACTCAACGCCTGCTGTTCAGGAACAGTGACTAGCTCAGAAGGTGTTGGGAAGGGGGGAGGCAGATAATTAGTTTCGTTTCTTGCAAGCCTCTCCACCCCTGCTGCCTGGAAGTCTGCTCCTCAGTGACTGACACCTCCCTATCATGTTTGACCTTCCATTGAACCTTTTTTTGCCACCCGAACTCACCCAAATGCGATCCGAACTGACCAAACTGTTCGGTCATTTCGCTGTTCGGTGTTAGGTTTGTTCGGTATTTTCGCGTTTGGGTTCGTGTTCAAGTTTGGTCATCCAATCAGGTTGAGTTCGGGCCCAACTCCGAACTGCCGAACCGTGTTCGCCCATCCCTACAGCTCACCCTTCCAGTGGCCATAGAGTGGTGTCTGGTGTGCCATGCTGCCCTTGACCCTGGGGTCCAGCATGGTTGCCTGCCAACTCATATTCCTCCTGCTGCAGGGGCTCATCAAACCACGCCTTCATCCCTTCCTTCAACTGCCACACCAGGGCAACCACCACCATCTGCCAGCTTATTGTCCTGAGGGCCACAATCCCGCTCCTGGAGAATCTCCTCCCGTCTCCTGAGGAGACTCTGGACCAGAGGGATCACCTAGCTAATGGTGGCTGTGGAGGAGCTGATGGTCTCCATAAAGACCAGGAACGGTCTCAGAACAAAGACCATGTGAGCCAGGATCTCCTATTCTGCCCCATAGTACCCTGGAGGTGCCCCACTGTCTGACACCAATTGCATCTGATGCAAGGCAACTTCCTGCTTGAGAAGCTGCTCGAGCATCAGGAACGTGGAGTAATTCCACTGGGTGGACGCATCCTGCACTAGCTAGTGCACTGAGGATCCTTGCTCAGCCTGCTTTTCCCAGAGGAGGTCGCTTTCCATCACGCCCTGGTTAAAGAAACCAGCCAGCTTCCTCCCCCGCTCGATCAGGGAGATAAGGGTGCTTGCCCCAATCCCATTCTCCCCCAAGCCCAGACCACCCCTGACTACCAGGTGAAGGGATGCTTGTGAAGGGATGCTTGTCCTCCCCTATGTTGGCTGTGTTGTCCGTCACCACGCACCCCTTAATGAAAGGGTGCACCTGGCATGACCCACTCCCTCACCATGGCAGTCAGGGGTGCCTTGTTGTTCTGAGAAGTGTGGGGGCTGCAGCATTCATGACTTCCACCTGAAGCAGGGCCCTCCTATACCCTGCTTCAGGACCCCTCCTGCCACTGCCAAATGCTGCCTCCGGGTCCTGCCACCAGTGCGTCGTCACTGCCAGGTAGGCATGCTGCATGTTCCTACTCGACCACAGGTCGGTGGTGAAGTGGACAGTGGCACCCCAAGCCCTTGCCAGATGCTTCCACAGCCTATCCTTTAAAACCCAGTACAGGGCTGGCACCACCTGCCAACTCAGGGTGGTGCTGGCAGGCCTCCAGTTCTGCTCGCTCTATGCTGGGTTCTCCAGTTCTAGTCACCATCACATCTGGGCATTGCAGACTGCCAGGCATTGATGGAGCAGCAGCAGAGGCCCGTCCAGGACTGGGTTGCTGCCACCCCTGCTTGGCCGGGCATTGCAGGCTGCCAGGCATTGGTGGCAGTCTGAATCAGGGTGGTGTGCGAGGGCAGCTTAAACTGAGAGGCCAGGAAGCAAATCAGGCATCTAAACCCCATGTCCCTGACCACTGAGAAGGACTGCCAATTGAGCGCAATCATTTCCTCCAACATGTGCTTAGCTTTCAGTTAAAAGCCACACCGCCCTCCACATCCTGAAGCTGCCGATGGACATGGCAGTTGCCCCCTCCAGCTCCTTCATGGTGCGCTGACACTTCTGGGCCTCAACTGGCTGCTGCTGGTGCACCACTGACAGTGTTGATGGGAGGGCAGAACATGGTGGCAACACAGCTCTTGGAGGGACATGTGGCTGGCCCTATCCAAAGTGGCCAAGGGTCTGTTGTCCTGCCCACCAAGGAGTGTCCCCAGTGAGCGGGTGTTCTCTATGCCGGGGCACATTTGGTCGCTGCACCGCCTGAGACTGGGGGCCAAGTTGGTGGAGCAGTTGCTTTCCATCAAGGTCAATCCTCCGCTGCTGGGATTCCCTGAGCTGCCCCTGGACATGGATGGTGCAGTGGCACATGCCATCCCATACCAGGGGCAGTCTTGGGATGGGGCTCCTCCTCAATCTGGGCTGCTGCTGCTGAGGTGCTGTCCCTTCCTCCCAATGCTCGGTGCCCGCCCGCTCTCTCTCTCTCTCTCTCTCTCTCTCTCTCTCTCTCTCTCTCTCTCACTCTCTCTCATACTAGATGGCCTCGGCTGGCCTATCTGACTGACTTTCTCTTTCACTGCACAGTCTTTGCCACTCGCCAGTCTATCTGAGTTCCTGTCTCTTATACACATCTAGATGTGTATAAGAGACAGAATCTCGGCTGCTGCTGAGGTGCTGTCCCTCCCTCCCAATGCTCGGTGCCCGCCCTGCCCCCCCCTCTCGCCTTGCCGGGTGGCATTGGGAAACTGTAAGCCTGACAGCCAGCCTCTGGCTAGATGATCTTGGCCTGCCTATCTGACTGACTTTCTCTCTTGCGTGCTGCACAGTCTTTGCCAGCCTATCTGATTGCTCTGCCAAGGTCCCAGCCTGCCTTCCCTACTTCCTCTCATGTCATGCTGCCTGTCTGCCCACCCTGGTTGCAAAGCTCGAACCCTGCCTCAGCCTGCCTTCTGCTGCTCATGCCACGCTGTCTGTCTGTCTGCTGCTGCCTCTGCTGTACCATGGGTTCTGCTACCGGGAAATCCAATGTCTCTCACTGCTCCACCGATGTCTGGCAGCCTGCAATGCCCATGCAAATAGGGGTGCCAGGCCTGCCACCAAGCCTCAAGCCTTCCCAGCCGCTGCTGCTTCCACTGGGTCTCAGATGGCCAGCCATAGCACCATGGGCACCCCCATGGGCCAAGGGCTGATTCTGCCTTCCCAGGCAACCCAGGGTGCCAAGCCCCAAGCCTTCCTGGTCTCTGCTGCTGTTGTGTCTCTGATGGCCCGCCATGCCCCACAGGCATCCCTGGAGCACCCCAAGCCTCTGCCACCACTGAACTTTCCGAACGTTCGGGGGGTCCGAACTCCTTGGGACCAAACCTGTGAACCTGAACTAAGTTTTTGGACCAAACAGCCGAACATCTGAACCCTGTTCTGTTCGCACATCCCTACTGGGGTAATTTTACCCTGTTGATCCTATTAGATCCCTTGACTGCATTTGATACTATTTACCATGAGTTTTGGTGGCTCAGCTGCAGAATCGGGCAGGGATTGGCAGGACCATTCTTGGATGGTTCCACTCCTTCCTGGCTGGGAGAGTCCAGCGTGTGGTCCTGGGTGATTTTTCATCTTCTCCCCGGTGCCTCACATGTGGAGTCCTGCAGGATTCCATGCTGTCCCCTCTCTTGTTCAACGTGTAGTACATGCAGTGTTTGGGGGAGGTTGTTAGGGAGTTTGGCGTATGGTGTCATCAGTATGCTGATGACACCCAGCTTTATCTCTCTTTTTCATCTGACTCAGACCCAGAAGTCTCGGTGCTTACCCGTTGCTTGGCAGCTGTCAGGGATTGGATGAGGTCGAGCCGTCTGAGGTTAAATCCCAACAAGATGGACGTGATGGTCATGGGGAAGGCCGAGGGAGTGGTGGCCCCCATCATTGATGGGGTCCGTCCTGGGTTGGTATCTCAGGTTCAGAATCTGGGGTTGCTCCTGGACCTGCAGGTCCACCTGGATACCCAGGTGGTGACTGTGGCAAAAGGGGCATTTCACCAATTACATCTGGTGCATTGGCTTCGGCTATATTTCTTGAACTCCGACCTAGCCATGATCGTCCATGCTTTTATTACCTCAGAATACTGCTAGGCACCCTACGTGGGGCTACCCTTGGTTCTGGTTCGGAGGCTGCAGCTGGTGCAGAATGCAGCGGCTCGTCTCCTAATGGGGATGGGTTGACATGAGCATATTACACCAGTGCTTCGAGCTCTGCACTGGCTGCCNGGCTGTGGCAAAGGGCACATTTTGCCAGTTACATCTGGTGCGGCGGATCGGGCTGTATGTCTCAGACTTGGACCTAGTCCCACCATCATCCATGCTTTTATCACCTCAAGACTGGACTTCTGTAACACGCTCTACATGGGGCTACTCATGGTCATGGTCCAGAAACTGCAGCTGGTGCAGAAGGTAGTGGCCCGTCTCCTAATGGGGATGGGTTGACATGAGCATATTACACCAGTGCTTCACTCTCTGCACTGGCTGCCTATAGTCTTCCAGGCCCAATTTAATGTGTTCGTGTTGACCTTTAAAGCCCTGAACAGTCTGGGCCCCACCTACCTTTGGAAGCGCCTCACCCTCTGGGCCCTGGTTCAGCCCCTGCGGTTGGCTGAGGGTGCCCTCCTTCAGGTCCCCTGAGTTCCTCGGGTGTTGACCTTGCAGAGGGCATTCTTTGTGGCCACACTGCAGTTGTGGACCTCCCTCCCGCTGGAGTTCCACCTGATTACCGACCTCCCCTCTTTCCATAGACAATGTAAGACCTGGCTGTTCTGCAGTGCTTTCCATGAGCAGGAGGGAGTGTATAGGGTGGGTTGGGGTGGGGGGTATATTTTTTTGTATATTGTGTTTTAATAGTGTTTTAAATTGTATTTTTGTTGTTTTGAATTGTTTTAATATGTTGTTAGCTACCCTGAGATGCTTGTAGCAGGAGGGGGTGGCATACACATTTTATTATTAATGAATTCATTAATTAATTAAATTTGCTTGTGTGCAGACTGACTTCCATTTTCCAAAATGGTGCTGATGCTGCCAGTGCCATTTTGGGAAAGGTTGTGTATTCACAAAACTTCCCCAGTGGTCATTTGCGCATGTGCATTATTTTTTAAAATATTTGCCTCCTCCTCACGTCCCTCATTTCCCCACAGAGAAGCAGAGTGTTGAGAGACACAGCAGTTGGAGCATCCAGGTGAGTAAATGACCTGGGGGGGAGGGTGTTTTTCAAGTGTGGGGGTAGGGTGGAATGTCTTGAGATTCTTGCTCTTTTCCTCAAGAATCCAGACATTGTTTTGGCTCATTCTCATTTGCAAGAATGAGCCGAAAACCATGATTCGTTCAGAGGAAAGCAAGAATCTAAGAACTGTGTTTCGGCACTACTGTTAATGCAACCAAGAATAGTATTTGTCTTTTTATCTGTAGGAGTGTGCATTTTCATTTATGTTTTCTGTTTAACTCAAACAAAATTTTGTAATTTTGTTTAAGGTAAAGAGAAAACATAAACAGAATTTTAAAAAAACAAAATTGTATTTAAATTTTGTTTATGTTTTGCCTGACACTGCCTGCTGCAGTGAGACTGTCAGGCAAAACAAAACATTTACCAATTCAAGTGTCATGTATCCTGTATATAGGCATATATGTTTGACCATCTGTGTTTCAATATATTGGAAATCAGAATTAGTCTCTCTGTATAACTTCTTAAAAGAGCTGTCCTATAGTGACCTCTCTACTGAACTCTTGACCAGATACTGGAAAATCAGCCTGTATCCTGGAATAGACGATGTAATCAAGTCTGTCTCTTAATGAAATTAACAGTTTCTGTTGATTAGAGCCAAAATACGTGAGTCTCAGGCAGGGCAGGAAGAGGCCTTGTTTGTTTGAAGTTTACTCATTGTTAATCCTATCTATACGGTAGCAAGCTGTTTAGTATGTATCAACAGGCTTCTTACTATGTATTTTGAGAAAAACCCTTCACTGTCAGCAGTTTTGACCTGACGTCATTTTTAGCTGACCTCCAAGCATCTTTCATTCTTTAAGAAGAAAGATGGATTTTTAAGAAAGCTTCCTTTCCTGAAGCTTTTCTCATGTCGTTCATCTGGCAGAATGGGGAAAGGACTGGATAATATGTTGTATCCTATATGATGCATTGAGTCAACCATAACAATAATACTTAGAGCATATTTTATATCATATAGCTGTTAAGATCTTTGAATTTGTAACAGAGCTGTTCTCTGAACAGAAATGTCTTTCTAAGTCATGTACTTTTAACTTACACTGTTTCTTTTGTACTATGTCTTTATTTGAACTTAAGTAAACTATTGCTTCATATTTTATAATATTCATAAGTCTCATAGCCTCATTTATATAAATGAATTGGTCTTTACAATACTTTGCTGAGCTGGCTGGCTTATTAGCAAAGTGTAAACTC
>QEPC01010723.1:435412-453583 GCA_003113815.1 Sphenodon punctatus
ATCTAGATTCCCCGCCGGGATCCCCCCGGCACGTCTGATATGGCGTTACGGGGCGACCCCGGGGGGGAATGAATCCGGTTATTTTGGTACGGGGCCAACGGGCCCCTTAACGTCTGAAATCACTGAAATATAAACAAATATTTATATAATTAATCATTTGTATTTCCAGCTGTAAGCATCCCTCATCAACGGCCAAGACATATTAATTATATATCCAATCAAATACCTAGTATCTGCCCCCCCGCCTCCTCACCTGCAGTCTTGAATCGTCCAGTCCTTTGTCTGGCTTCAAGCATTGGAGATAGCATACATCCAACTTCTCTCACTTTTTTTCCTCCCACGGCATACAAAAGAAACTGAAGTCGGCAGTTACTCGACCAATCCTTTTCCCTCCCAAGATTTTATCCAACCACCCATCCCTCACCGCATCCGTATACCAGCAGTCCAATATTACATGTTGTAGGTCATCAATTTGATCCAACCCACACAGGCATTTGCACTCTTTTCAGGGGATCTGGCCATATCGGCCTTCAAGCACTTTGGAAGGTATTAACTGAAACCGGCAGAGCGTATATACTCTTTGGATTTTAAAATTTCGGAGTTCAGTTAGGTATTTTTCTCTTCCCCAGGTCTCTTTCAGCTTTACATAAAAAGGGGCCACTCTACTGGAGGTAGATTGTGCAAGCTGTTCTTGCCCAACTATATCCTCCAGCCGTTGCAAGATCTCCACTCTGAGGTAAATAGGTATATGCTGGATCAGCAACAGGTACCCATATCCTAAGTTATTCAACAGTATAACCAGATCCTCTCTCCAGGAAGATCCCTTAGAAACCTCCAATGTTTCCAATCAGCAGATCTTAGGTAACGCATCCTCCTCCATATCCAACATCCTAAACCAATACCTGAGTAATAGGTCTTGTGCTCTGGCCTTGACAAGGAGTATTCCCAACTCTGTTCTCATTAATGAGATTGGTGTAGCCTTTGGGGACCCCAGAACCTTTCTCATATAGCAGTTCTGGAAGCCCTCCAGTTGTAAACCTACCTGGCCACCCCAAACCTCCACCCCATAGATAGCCTTGGGTATTAACTTTTCCTCAAGCAGCTTTACAGCTGGGGCCACCTGCCTACCCCCAAATTTATTCCAAAACTTGATTACCCCATTTGCTGTTTGTTGCAACTTCAATCTTGTTACTTCCCACAGTTTGTCCCACCTGCCTGTCACAGAAAATGTTAATCCTAGATATTTATATTGATCAGCCTGCTTCACCCTTCCTGCACCCAACCTCTATACATGCTGAATTTGTCACCTCAAAAAGACAACTACCTTGGTCTTTTCACTATTGATGACTAATTCATTCATCGTACAGTACTCCTCCAGCTGTTGTAAAACCCATCTCAGGCCCACCCGCAAGGTAGCCATGAGTGCCATATCATCCGCATACAGCACTGTGTTTATACTCCTGCCCGCCACATAGGCTGGGTGCAGACAATCACCCTTCAAATAATCTACTATGTCATTGATGAAAACATTGAAGAGCATGGGTGCCAGCACGCACCCTTGCTTCACTCCCTTTGTTGTATTTATAGGACCTGTCAAATCACCTTCATCAGAGATACAAACTCTAATTTCAGTATACTGGTACAGCCGTTGAATCAAGGACAACAACCTTGGCTCTATGCCCACGCATTATAACTTCTCCCACAGCAATCACCTATTCACTGAGTCGAATGCTTGCCGTAGGTCGACAAAGACCACATATAATTTAGAACTCCTAAGCCTGACATATTTACTAATTGAATGGGCCAAGACAAAACAGTGGTCCACTGTCGATCACCCCTTTCTGAATCCCGCTTGCTCACTCCTTATAATCGTATTCTCCTCCAACCACTCCTCTAAGTGGGCTTGAAGGGTCTTGGCATAAAGCTTGGCCGGGATATCAATCAAACTTATTGGCCTATAATTCAAGGGGGAAGCTCTAGCTCCCTTTTTGTAAATGGGCACTACTATGCTCAGATTCCATTTAACTGCAATTATCCCAAAGAGATTTATGAAATTAAATAATCTCTGTAAGATGGGGGTCCACCACTCAAAATTCCCTCTCAATAATTCTCCAGTCACTCCATCTTCTCCTGGCGCCTTGTTCCTTGGTAAACCCAGAATGAGATCCCTAATATCCTGGGCTGACAGCTGTGGCCAATCGGAAAGAGCCAAAATATCCTCTTCCATTAGCTTAGTGATAGAGATAGCATTAGTGATTTAGTTTCAGTGTTTGTAGGAGTAGGCCTGTATACTTATTAGATAATCCATTTAGTTCATAGCAGTTAGAATAGCTAATAGCAGTTAGATTTAGTGTAGATAGATATATATAATATTAGATTAAAAAAATTAAATTAAAAAACCCCATATAAACACAAAAAAACAAATAAAAAACAAAAAACCCATATAAAACACAAAAAAACAATTTAAAAAAGAAAACCCATATAAAACCAAATAAAAACCCAAAAAACCAAATAAAAAACAACAAAAACAGATAACAAAACACTTCCCGAATGGCTGAACCTGAACCGAATGGCCGAACCGAACGGCCGAACCCGGCAACCTAACCGAACTGCTGAACCGAACGAACCGAACGCAGCCGAACCGAACGGCCGAACCCAAACCGCGATCTGTTCGCCCATCCCTAGCAAACTGGTAACCGGTAAAACCGGTATCCATTTTTTTGCCTCAAGTCCCACCCCTAGTACCCTAGTTGCATGGGGATTGGATTTATGTGGTTGTCATGCCTGAATGCCACTGCATGTGCTATTTACCTCATTAATGAAAGTCTTCAAGAGGAAATATCAATTGCTTATAAAATTTGGAGCCTTTATCAAATCTTTCTACACTTTGTCAGAAATGATCCTGAAGCTCTGATATACAATTCTGCCAAATCTAATTTAAAATGGATGGAAATCAAAATATTTCACAGCCAGAAATGTACTTACAAGTAAATAGCTTATAACATTAGGACACTTTATCCAATATTTCTGAAATTTATCAGAGATAAAAAGTCTTGGGAGGGGCATACTCTTTCTAATTATCATGAAAATTGTTGGAATACAAAGAAGCTGGAGCCAAGAATGTCTGTGAAGCTTTTCTTAACATTACAATATTTAATTACATATAAAATAAGTTCCCTTTACCCAAGCTTTCTGAAATTTTGTACACGTAATACCCCCTTTTCCAGGTACAATCTACCCAGGTTTTATCAAAGTTGAATAAGAAACAAAAGTGTTATATCCAAAAATATGGTTTTCAGTGTTTTCCTAGTAACTCATAACAACAAAATGAAATCCTTGTGTTGTTTCATTATTATGTTCATTCTTTTTTCTTATTCAATAAAAAAAGTAAAATTGCCCTCTTTCATTTTCATTTTTATAATAAAGAAAATTAAATGCACACCCCTACCAGAATTTTCAAAATTTTCTGTGATTTTCTGCTATTTTCCACCACTTTGGTAATTTCCAGTAATTCCTAGTAATTGTTGGCAATTTATGGTATTTTTCGTATTTTCAAGTATTTCCCAGCATTATTGGTATTTTTTGTAATTTCCAGTAATGCCAGATATTATTGGGAATTACCGAAAATTACCAAAAAATGATGGGAAATAAGAGATGCCAATATCGACAGGGCCAGAAGGATAGAAGAGGGAAATAGCACCAAACTGCCAAAAGCAATCCTGAAACATCAGTATTTCCCGACAGAACGAGAGCACCTGTTCTCACTTCAACCCTAGTGCCTGTTACCTGATCTGCATATGGCAGATCAGGAAGTGCAAATTAGATAGGTATACCTGCTTTGGAGGGTACTCATTTCAGCTTTACCATAGTGTCAAGGCTTCATACAAATGAAAATGGCCTTGTTTGTATTCATTTGCTCTGAACTCAAAAGAAGAATGAGAATCCTGCTGAACAGCAAGGAAATGTGCTGTTATTTCCACAGTGGGAACACCAGGCCTTTCAGATGTGAGATGGATGATTTAACAGCTACATTGCATGAAGCAGCGTGCCAAGTTGCTTTGAACATCCTTGGTTGAAAGGTGCAGCCAAGGGAAAATTAAACAAAGATCAAATGCAGGTGGGAAAAAAACTGGTTTGAAGGTCACCGATTTTAGGACTGTCAAGAGGAAAATTTTTGAGCATCATAGCTGGCCTAAGATGAACATTTAACATGCTCCAAGATAGGAGAGAAGTCTGTTATATTTGTCACCACACCATGGAAAGGAGGCAAGGACACATTTATGGGGTTAAAAGGCTGCACAGTCTTTATTAACTGGTCAAACACTCTGGGGAGGGGATCCTCCCACCCCATAAAACTAGGTCCAGTGGAACTTAACAAATTAATGCTTGAAGGCCCTAAGGTACATCGCAGGTTCCAACCTCCATTGTGCAAAGCCCCTTAGACTTCACTTACCCCCAATTCATCTGAAGACTCCCAACTTGGGGTAGTCATGGTGGTGGTGTTCCTGGTGAGCCCCCTTAGTGAGGACCCACAAGCAGGGGAAGGGGATGCGCCACTACTCTTCCAGGACTGTGCCTGTCTTATATGTTGAAGAGCTTTAACCCCTTAGCCTCTGGGAAGGGTCAAGCACTAGGATGACCCCTGCCCTTGTGCTTCTTCCCTTTCCCATGCTATCACCGCCGTCGCTCCGCTGCTCCGTAGGATCCTTAGGACCTGCGGGAGAGGGAAAGAGAACTGTGAGCGCCGGGTGTGTGTGTGAGGGGGGACGAAGAAGCTGGTCATGAGGGCCAGTTTGTCCCCTCCCCCATCAGAAAGTGGCTGGGAGGCTATTAAGCACAGCTGCCAGCAGCTTATTTGCAAGAACTTACGTGTGCTGACTCCATCTGCCCATGGAGGTGGGTTTGCTGCCACTGCTGCTATTGTCGCAGTCGCTCCACTGCTCCATAGGATCCTTGGGACCTACTGGGGAGGGAAAGAGAGCTGTGAGTGCCAGTGGGGGGGGGGGGAGGGAGAAAAAAGAAGCTGGTCGTAAGGGCCAGCTTGTCCCCTCCCCCACCAGGAAGTGGCTGGGAGGNGGGGGGGGGGTGAGGGAGAAAAAAGAAGCTGGTCGTAAGGGCCAGCTTGTCCCCTCCCCCACCAGGAAGTGGCTGGGAGGCTATTAAGCCCAGCGGCCAGCAGCTTTGCCGCAGGCCATGGCCAAAGGGCGTGGCACTTCGGGGCACTTCGGGGCTTATGGGGACTCAGGGGGGTTTTATTGCTAGGTAGGGATTTCTTTTTCTGTGCAGGGCTAGGGAGGAAGGGTGAGAGTGTAGGAGGGGTGGTTAGATGGAGGGGGGTTGGTGAGGGTGTCCCAGTGCCAAACCCTGGTGGCAGCAGGGGGGGGCATTGGGAGGGTTATTGGAGGTGGGAGGAGGGTGCCCGACCCCTGTGAGAGAGGGAAGTCTGGCAGGGGGGTATGTTTCCCACCGGCCCCTGGTGTCAGCAGGATGGCCGGGGGGGATTGGGGGGTGAATCTGGGGGGGATGGTGGGAGGACACAGGGAAAGCAGCCAGATTTGGAGGACCAGGATTCGGTGGACGGGGGAGGAGGTGCAGCTATAGGGGTGGTTCTTGGGCATGGACAGTATGGTCCATGGTGTCGGATGGCTCATGCCCCTAGGGGACTTAGGTGCCTGAAGGAGGTGCGACTTGCCATCCCCCTGCTGGGGTGGAGGGAGGAGCCAGGTCCAAGGTCCACATGTGGGGGGCTGTTGTTGCTAAATGTGAGGTCCACTGTCAACAAGGCCCCAATTGTCCGGGATGTAATCTCGGATGGGGCTGTGGACCTCACATGTATTATGGAGACCTGGCTGGACGAGGTGGCCGGACCAACTTTGGCCGATCTCGTTCCAGCCGGGTATGCGTACAGCACCAGCCCCACATGGGTGGCCGGGGAGGTGGTGTAGTGATTATTTTTAGAGAGGACTGGCCTGTTAGGAGGTATCCAGTTCAGGAGATTGCAGGTACTGAGGCCCTCCTGTGGTGTTTGATTTGGCTGGGGGCAAGCTAGGGGTGCTGCTGGAATACCGGGCCCCTTCCTGTCCGACAGCATCCCTTACCGCTCTAGCAGAGCTGGCTTTGGAGGTGGTGCTGGGCTCCTCCAGGACTTTGGTCCTGGGGGACTTCACTATCCACACCGATGCCAGCCTTGTAGGAGTGGAGCAAGAATTCATGGCCGCCATGGCAACCATGTATTTGTCCCAGGAGGTCATCTGCTCGACCCACGTGGGGGGGCATACCCTCAACCTGATCTTTGGTTCTGGCCTTGAGATGGGGGGTCCAGTAGTGGGGGAGGTTAGGGCTGTGCCCTTTTCATGGACGGACCATTATCTCCTTCAGGCCAGTCTCTCAGTGCACCCCCTCCAGAAGGGGAATGGGCCAGTTAGGATGGTCCGCCCTCGGAGGCTGATGGAACCTCAGTGGTTCCAAGAGGTCCTGAGGGAATTAACCTTGGACCCGGATGATCACTCGGTCGATGAGCTGGTCCAGCATTGGAACAGCTTGCTGGAGGAGGCCATTGACAGGGTGGCTCTGAGACACCCTCTGCCTCGGTCTCGTCACCACAGGGCCCCTTTGTTTGCTGAGGGGCTGCGGTGTATGAAAAGAGTAGGCAGAAGACTGGAGCGACGCTGGCGTTGGACTCGATCTGACTCCGACCAATTTCTCCATAGGGCCCATTTGTGGTCCTATGTTGAGGCTGTGAGGACAGCAAGGAAGGAGTTTCATGCTGCCAACATAGCATCTGTGAAGTCACACCCGGGGGAGCTGTTTCGGGTGGTGCGAGGTCTGGTCAGCCTGGCCTCCCTCCGCCTGGACGGGGACTTGTCCCAGGCCTGCTGTGAGGAGTTTGTCACCTATTTCATAGACAAGGGGTATTTTCAGATGTTACGAGATCACGCTCAACCACAGTAAATTCCCTGTGGTGGGGAATGGTCCCGTAATGTCTGTTGGGGAACTGGAAGTCCCCCCCCAGATGATAGCCACGTTCAATCCCCACCGGGAATCACATTCACCACGCGATCGGTTGAACCCGCAGGGCCAGCGCCAGTCATGTGGTGAATGTGATTCCTAGTGGGGATGAAGGGGTCTGTCATGTCTGGATGGTGATCACGGCCCGGAATCCACACCAGGATTCTGGGCCGTGGTCATTTCGGGCGGGCGCTGCAGCCACATTGGGCGCGGCGCCCGCCCGTCTCCCCAGAGGGCGGGCGGTGGGGGAGCGTGGGGGGAGGGGCGAGACCGTGCGGCCATTGCCCTGCACGGTCCCGCCCCCTCCTCGATTCCCTGCTGGGATCCCCCAGCATGTCTGTTGGCCGTGCTGGAGTGATCCCGGCAGGGAATCTCTGGGTTGGTTCCACGACGGGACGAAGCCGCCCTGTCACGTCTGAAAATACCCAAGATTGCTTGGATTCAGAGTGACTTTGACACTGGATTAGGGGAAGTAGGAGGAGAGCGCGAGGGGGAGGTGATAGACGTCCCATTTGATCCAACTTTGTGGGGGGAGTTTCAGGGCGTGATGCCAGCCAATGAGGTGGATGTCTTGGGGTCTGTGAGAGCCACCTGTTGTGAACTTGATCCATGCCTGTCCTGGCTGGTGAAAGCCTCCATGGAGATTTGGGGACGGTGCTGGTAAGGGTGGTTAATGCTTCCCTGCAGCAGGGGAGGTTGTCACCTAGCCTCAAGGAGGCTGTGGTGCGCCCCCTGCTGAAGAAACCATCTTTGGATGTGGACGCACTCGTCAGCTACCAACCTGTCTCTAACCTTCCCTTTTTAGGGAAGGTTATTGAGCGGGAGGTGGTGATCCAGCTCCAGGTGCAGCTAGATGGCATTGCTTTCCTGGACCCTTTTCAATCTGGATTCTGCCCCGGCGATGGCACCTAGACGGCATTGGTGGCCTTGGTTGACAATTTCTGCCAGGAGGTGGATGCAGGATTTTCAACATTTCTCATCCTGCTAGATCTCTTGGCTGTTTTTGACACCGTGGACCATGGACTGCTGTTGAGACGGCTGCGTGACCTGGGGGGTCTGGACAAGACTGTTCTTGAATGGTTCCATTAATTCCTCTTGGGGAGAAGCCAGTGGGTGGTGTTAGGGGTGAAACATCTTGCCCCCGTGCTTTATTCTGTGACATTCTGCAGGGTTCCATTCTGTCTCCATTTTTGTTTAATGTATATATGCAGCCCTTGGGAGAGGTCGTGAGAGGGTTCGGGGTACGATGTCACCAATATGCTGATGATACTCAGCTGTACCTCTCTTTTTCAACTGACCCAGACCCTGCTGTTCAGTGCTATCCCAGTGTATGGAGGCCGTGGTGGAATGGTTGTGGCAGAGCAGACTGAAGCTCAACTCCGATAAGTCGGAGGTGCTGTTGGTGGAGAGAGCGATGGAGGTGTCGGCCCCTCTGATTGGGGGGGTTCGCCCTCCTATAGCTCAGCAAGTTCAGAGTCTGGGGGTGATATTGGACGTAGGTCTCCGCCTGGAGTGACAGGTGGAGGTAATGGCGAAGGCAGTTGTATCTGGTGCGGAGGCTGCATCTGTACGTTTCTGGCCTGAACCTGACCTCCCTCATCCATGCCTTCATCACCTCGAGACTGGACTACTGCAATGCGCTCTACGTGGGGCTGCCCTGGTTCCTGGTGCAGATGCTGCAGCTAGTGCAGAATGCGGCAGCCCGGCTCCTTTCGGGGAAGGGCCGTCGGGAACACATAATGCCTGTGCTCTGGACTCTGCACTGGTTGCCAATAGCGAACCAAGCCAGATTCAAGGTTTTGGTATTGACCTTTAAGGCCCTTCATGGTCTGGGCCCCTCATACCTCAGGAACCGCCTCACCCTCCATGCCCCAGATTGGCTCCTTCGGTCTTCCGGGGGTGCCTTCCTGGAGGTCCCCCATGTTAAGTGGGGGGCCACAATGGAGAGGGCATTCTTGCTGGCCATGCCATGCCTTTGGAACTCCCTCCCGGAGGAAACTCGCGTGGCCCCAAGATTTTTAACATTCCGGCAAATTTGTAAAACCTGGCTGTTGGGCAAGGCCTTTGGGGAGGGGGGAGGGGGGTTAGGGGTTTCTATCCCCCTCCACCCTTATCAATTGTATTATTTATTTTTATGTTCCCTGGTCCTGTTTTAATTGTTGTAGTTTTATGAGTGTTTTTAAAATATTTTATAGTTGTATAAAATCTCACGTGATGCAGTGAGATTCATCACAGTGAATCCCACCCCGGTGTCAATTGCTTCACCGCGGGCCGTGGTGAGCTGCACGGCCCCAACAGACGTGACAGGGGTAGCACCACCGCCTGGGGCCAACTGGAGTGAACCCGGGCCGGAGGAACCCAATAGACATGACACGGTGACGAGAACCGCGGTGGGAGCCCCACAAGGCACCAGGGGTTACATGGATGCAAAGAGGGCCGCCTGAGGGCAATTACTCTCTCTCCCTCTCTCTCTCTCTCTCTCTCTCTCTGTGGGAGAGAGAGTAATTGCCCTCAGGCGGCCCTCTTTGCATCCATGTAACCCCTGGTGCCTTGTGGGGCTCCCACCACGGTTCTCGTCACCGTGTCATGTCTATTGGGTTCCCCCGGCCCGGGTTCACTCCAGTTGGCCCCAGGCGGTGGTGCTACCCCTGTCACATCTGTTGGGGCCGTGCAGCTCAACACGGCCAGCGGTGAAGCAATTGACACCGGGGTGGGATTCACTGTGATGAATCTCACAGCGTCACGTCTGAAATCACCCTTTGTTTCTTATAAAGTATATTTATTTATTTATTTATTTAATTTCCTAATATGTCAGTGGTGTATTTTGGAAATTTAGTTGATCTATATTGAATTTGGTATTTGATATTTATTGATACAATTCTTTATCATTTCAGGCTCTGGATCAGAAGATGTGCAGAGTTTTTGGTTAGAACTCAAGGAATGCTTCCTCTATACTTTCCAGTTTGGTTGTTCTAGTTTTGTCTGGGAGGATAATAACCAATTTTGGTTGGTTTGCTTATTTGTAGTTGACCACAGGATTTGGGATATAATCACGTTGTGGTCTGATAGAAAATCCAGGTGTATGTCACTTTGTATGCATTTATTAATTTTATCTCTTTCAAGCATTATGTGGTCAATTTTTGTATATATGTTGTGCACATTTGAGTAGAACATGTATCCTCTAGTATTGGGGTTATTAAATCTCCATGCATCTAATAAGTCATGTTGTTCTTTAGATATATTCAGTTGGGATGTTTTCAATAAAAGACATGCAGAGTGGTCTAGGTGTGTTATTGGGGCATTAAAATCACCCTGTATTATTAGGAGTCCAGATGTATTCTGTGCTATGATGGTTAAATATTTTTGGAAGAATTTGTAGGTGCCTGTGTTAGGTGCATACATGTTGACCAGGGTTATTAGTTGCATGTTTGAAATGCCCTTTATGAGAAGAGAATCTGCCCTCTCTATCTGTTGTGCTTTTTTTGTAGTGTGAAGTTACTGCTGGGCGAAAAGCCTATAACCGCCGCTTTTTTGGTCCTTTTCACATGAGATGCCCCCTACATTGAGATAGGTGGAGGTGCCCATGTGAATGCCGTGAGAGATGAGTGGGGGTGCATGTGTGCTCCTGCACTACACCGACCTCCACCCATTTCCACCCATCACCCATGCACGGAGCAATGGACTGGGCTCCAATGCTCAATGCTCTGTGGGTGGAGATGGGTGGAGGTGGGTGTGTGCCCGTTCCCATGGGCACACACCCACCTCCACCCACCTCCACCCACAGAGACTTGAGCATTGGAGCCCAGCCCATTGCTCCGTGCGTGGGTGATGGGTGGAGATGCCCGTTCCCATGGCTACACATCCACTGTGGTCACACATCCATCTTCCCCACACACTGTGGTCCATTTAAAAACTGCCTTTATTTGGGGCACAGGAAGTATATATTTCCCCTATTCGTTTGCTAGGTATTCTAATTTTGTCTTTTTTGAGTAAATGTGATTCTTGGAGAAAAAAGACATCTATGGCTTGGTCACTTATCAGGTCAGTGACCTTTTTGCATTTTACTGGGTGATGTAAGTCCCTTAATGTTAAGAGTGAGGGATCTAAGTTTTGTTTTGTTGTTAGTATTATTGTGCATTATTTTTATTTATATGGTTATATGTTTCCATGTGTATTGTGTTTATACTAGCATGTTCAGAAGTGCTGGGTTGTTTCAGTGCAGTTATCTGAAACTTAATGCTACATGTCAAAGAGCATTTTTCAATAAACACCTTTCTATTGTCATATAGGGATGGGCGAATGCCGTTTGGAAGTTCAGAGTCCGAACCGAACTCAACCAATTTGGTTTACCGAACCAAACTTCCGAACCGAACTCAATTTTTGAACTGAACCAAATATCTGAACTCGGCTCTGTTTGCCCATCCCTAAAACATATTATTCCATTTACTTCAATGGGGTTTGAATTTCCGAACTTTGTTTGGAAGTTCGGAGTTCGGACCAAACTTGAATAGTTTTGTCGACCAAACCGAACTTCCGAACTGAACTGAATTTCCAAACTGAACCGAACCGAACCAAATTTCTGAACTCAGTTCTGTTCACCCATCCCTAGTGTCATACCCTTCTAACAAAAAACCCTTAACAATAAACTTCAAAATAAATAGAAACAGCAAACAAATATCACTGTCATGAATCCTTGTCTATCACCTAATGGTATGATTTTTAGGGGGTGGGGCTCTGAAAAGTGCTTGTGCGTTACAATTTTGCACTCTGCCCTCCTCCCATTAACCCCTACATAAATATATACAACCCAAAAGATTTATTTGGAGTTGGGTAGATCCACATGATCTCTCCTGTGTTGTACAATCACCCTTGAAACTTTTGTTTAAACCCTACGTTTCACCTTAGCTGTGTACAATCTTCCTGAGAATGTATAAAGGAAATGAAGGTAATAAAGGAGTGGGTGGGACAGTAAGGCACATATAATCTAATTGTGCAGTGCAATTATAGGATTTTCATATCTACTTTGCTTGTGTTTTTGCTAATTATAGATATCAGGCATCAGATAAACAATAAGAAAAACAGTTTGGTTTATAATACTGCTGCTTATCATTGCAGTTAGGATTGGATCTCACTTAGTTAAAATATAATAAGACCTTATAAAGCTTTGTCACTTTAAAAAATATATACAAGCCTGGTAAGCTACATCCGGATCTTAAACTAGGGTTGGTTTGGCTGTCAGCCTGTGTCTTCTGCTCTTGGTTTGTGGGCTTGGATTAAAAATATCCAGGTCATTGCAGACTTGGAAGGTCTTTTTTTTCTTGTCATTCAGTTGAATCACTAGGTTGGTTGGGTGCCAGTTTTGAGTCTTGAGGCCTCTTTCACGCAATTCTGGTATATAGGGGTGTGCATGTCATTTTCGTTATTACAATAATGATAATGAAAATTGTCATTTTCATTATCGTTATTGCAATAATGAAAATGACAAATAATAATAATGAAAATAGAAACAAAAATGACACCTTTTTTTAAATAAAAGGAAAAAACTGAAAAACATATTTACGGCTATAACTTTTTTGATTTTCATTCAATTCTGATGAAACATAGAGAGATTGTACTGCCAACAGAGGGCATTAAGTGTATAAAGTCTTGAAATGTTTAGATAAAATAAACCGATTTTAGAAGCAATTGAATGTTGTGATTTTAAGAAAAGCTCCATACACATTTATGGCTACAATGTTTTTATCTTCTATCCACTTGGCATGAAGCCTGTGAACAGTATGTTACTCCACAGGCTTAAAACTCCTGACAATTTTCAGAAATATTGGATAAAAGGTCCTGACGGTATAAGACATTAACTTGAAAATACATTTCCAGCTTTTATATTCCATCCTGTTTACAAGATATTTTGCAGGAATGTATCACATATCTTTCTGTCATCTCTGCCAAACTACAGGACAATTTGATTAAGGGAACCAATTTTATAAGCAATTGAAGTTGTCCCCTTGAAGACCATTATTCAGATAAATATCAGCACTTGCAGTGCCAGTCAGAGGCAGGCACCTGGCATGGCGGGGGAGGGAGGCTGTAGGAGGGAGGATGGAGAACAACCCAAAAGACTGACAGACACATTCACTGGCCAATTACTGCATGCTTCCAGCTTTGCAGGACCAATCGGTAGTGAATTCGAGACAGGCATAGAAAGCGGCCATCAGGAGGGCATAGAAGGGACATAACTGGGACTTTGGGGATAGCATTTTCTTGATCCCTCGTAATCGGGATTCCATCTGGGTTATGACATGGAGACTGCACTTGTGGCCTTGGTCGACGACCTCTCCCATTAGTTGGACCGGGGTTGCTCGACCCTGTTGATCCTGTTAGATCTCTCGGCTGCATTTGATACCGTTGATCATGAGTTGTTGGTGTCTCGGCTGTTAGGGATGGGAAAACGCAGTTCAGAAGTTCAGAGTTCGGACCAAACTCGACCATTTCAGTTGACTGAACCGAACTTCCGAACCGAACTCAATTTTCGAACCGAGCCAAACTGAACCGAATTTCCAAACTCGACTCTGTTCGCCCATCCCTAAAAGATAATATTCCATTTAGTTCAATGGGGTTTGAATTTCCGAACTTTGTTCGGGAGTTCGGACTGAACTCGAATAGTTCGGTCGACCAAACCGAACTTCCGAACCGAATTTCCGAACCTAACCGAACCGAATTTCTGAACTCGGTTCTGTTTGCCCATCCCTATCGGCTGTGGGACTGGGCAGGGATTAGTGAGACTATTCTTGAATATTCCCGCTCATTCCTGAATGGGTGAACCCAGCGTGTGGTCCTGGTGGAGTTTTCATCTTCCCCGCAGGGCCTCACGTGTGGGGTTCTGCAGTGTTCCATCTTATCCCCTCTCTTGTTCAATGTGTACATGAAGTCTTTGGGGGAGGTTGTCAGGGAGTTTGGGGTAAGGTGTCATCAATATGCTGATGACACCCAGTTATATCTCTCATTTTCCCTGACTCAGGCCCGGCAGTCTTGGTGCTTACCCAGTGTCTGTCGGCTGTGGGAGATTCAATGAGGGCGATCTGCCTGAAACTAAATCCTGACAAGATGGAGGTGATGGTTGTGGTGAGGACTGGGGGGCAATGATCCCCACCATTGATGGGGTCCATCTTCCCCTGGTTTTGTAGGTCTGGAGTTTGGGGGTGCTCCTGGACCTGCAGCTTCGCCTAAATTCCCAGGTGGAGGCTCTGGTGAAGGGGGCATTACGCCAGTTACATCTGGTGCGTAAGCTTAGGCTGTATGTCTCAGAATCCAATCTGGCCACAATCGTCCATGCTTTTATTACCTCAAGACTGGATTACTGCAATGCACTCTACGTGGGGCTACCCTTCGTGCTGGTTCAGAAGCTGAAGCTGGTGCAGAATGTGGTGGCCTGTCTCTTGACTGGGACGGGTCGATGTGAGCACATTACATGAGTGCTCTGTTCTCTGCACTGGCTGCCAAAAGTTTTCCATGCCCAATTCCATGCTGTGAGGGGAGCTCTCAGAGCTCCATGGCGCCCACAGGGCGTTTGAGGGGACATCCGAGGAAGCAACTTGATGGGGGGGAAGGGAATGGGGGAGGGGAGGTAGGGTGGGTCTGGGAGTAGCAGGGTGGGCAGGGGGGTTATGGGGGGCACATGTCGTGAAATGAATGCACTGGTGTACACAACTTTAACCTTTATTTTCTGACTACCTGCTTTGTGAAGGGGCTGGGGGCAGCACCCAGGGCGAGGCACATTGACAGGTAGGGCTAGCCGAGTGTATATCCAGCAGGCTCAGACCCCGGCATCACTGGTGATATGTCTTGCCAGGGCAGCGCAGATCTGCTTGGCATAGCGGTACTCCCTCAGGTTATCCGCATTCACAAATGGTGGCACGGGTCCTGGTGGCCGCTGGGGCACAGGGAATGCCAAGGCAGCCCCATTGGTTTCACATGTTGTGCAGGACACAGCAGGCACCGATCACGAGGGCCGAGGTCTCCACAGCAAAGTCCAGCCGACCTGAAAGGCACCTCCAGCGCTGCTTGAGGGCACCAAAGGCCCTCTCAACCATGGTCCTCGAGGCACATAGCCAAGAGTTGAACAGCGCCTCCACCGGGTTCATGGGGATAGGCCATCCCCAAGAGCCACCAGAAGAGGGGATAGGCCAGGCCCCCAGGATGCAAGGGGGCATGAGCACCTCCCGATCCAGGACATTTTCATGTTGGCAAATTCCCCCCTGTACATCCGGGCATAGAGGGGTGAGATGGTCAGGATATGGGCATTGTGGCTGCAGCCGAAGTGGCCGGTGAATAAATCAGTGAAGCGGTCCCGGTGGTCAACAACCACCTGGAGCTGCAGGGAATGGTACCAGTGGCGGTTGATGTATTCCGCAGCCTCCCCTTTGGAGTGGCACAGGATCCTAATGTGGGTTCCATCCACGGCGTCCAGGCAGTTGGGGAAGCCGACAGCCTCGAAGCTGGCTATCATGGCCTCCTGGTTCACCATCTGGATCACTCGGTCGGGTAGCACACCCTCAACAGCCTTGAAGAAGTCCTGGAGGATGCCCGTGATGGTGCTCAGGCCAACACCAAAGTGTTGCACCATGGATTGGTAGGAATCTGGTGTTGCCAGTGCCCAGACAGCTATGGCCACACGCTGGACCACTGGTATGAGGGAGTGCATGGGTGTGCTTTGCTGCTCCAGACAGGTTGCCAACAACTCTGCAAGGTGCAGGAGACACTGCCTGTCCACTCAGACGTGTGCCGTCCATGCTGCATCATCGCACCGAGCCAGGGCCCCAGCCCACCATTCCTGTGACTGCTCCATGACCCAGAGCCACCGTTGCCTGGGTATGGTGAGCAGGGCAGCTTGTTCCGTGGCCTCCCAGCACCAATGGTGTTGGTTGGCTGCTTCCCTGACGGCACCTGCCCATCCTCAGATGAGGTGCAGGACCAGTTGTTATGCCTCTGCTGTCCGCAGGGCCCTGACCTGGGCAGGGGAGCACTGGTGCCCATGGTGGGAGCACCGGGTGGCTACAGCGCTCCTGGTAAGGCAGTCCTGGACATGGGCGCCCAAGTGGAGCATGTCAGTGGGGAGGCCCATTATCGGTTGGTGTGCGCCCTGTACCACTCTGCATATAGGGCCAGGTGCATCCAACAAGCGGCCCTCTGGACCATGGAGGAATGTGCCTCAGGTGGGGTCCTGTGCGCAGATACCCAGCCTGTGTCCTGGGCCCGCCCCGGCACTGTACCCCGCACTCATACCTGCATCCTCTGGGGGGAGCCGCCTGTGCTGCTCCCCGGCTACATCTCGCCTCTGTTCCCAGCCGTGCCTTTGCATCAGCATGTGGGATCCCTTCTGCCTGGATCTGCCTCAGACCACCTGGTGTCTTCCCCAGCTTGGCTGCCTTCCCCCTGTGACTATGCTCCATCCCTGTGGAGCTCCCTGTGCCTTGGGGTGTCTGTGTTGCTGTTGGGTGTCCTGTGGTGTCTGTGGGGTTCTGGGTTCCTGTCTACGCATCCTGGTCTGTCCCCGGCCCGGTCTCCTCCGCTTCCTTGGCCAAGGTCTCTCCCCCCCCCCAGTGGTGATGTGTGTTTTGGCCTTCCCTGTGTGCTCCCTGCTTCCTTCCTGTCCCGTTAGGGTGTGTTATCGCGCAGGCATGTGTTTGTGTTTTGTGTTCTGCCTTGTCCACGCCTTCCCTGTGCCTTTTGTGTGTGCTGCCTATACAGCTCTTCTCCCTCCTCCCCTCCCTTCCCATTTCCATTGTGTGGGTGTTGCCGTTTGGTGATTTTGGCTTCGTTTGCCCTCAGTCGGCCATGTCTGCCTCCCGCCCCACCCCACTGTCTTCTGGGTATTTTGACCACGGTCCAGAATCGGCGTAACATCTGTTGCACTGCCCCAGTCTGTGGTCCAGCCGTCCATTTCCTTGTTGTGGTCCTGCTCCCGTCATGTCTGTTCGGGGCCCTCCTGAACCATGGGAAGGGCAGATTTTTTCAATTTTAAATGCTTTTATGTATTGCGATCCACCCTGAGCTTCTGGGAAGGGAAGTGTATATATTCAAATAAATAAATATAGACATAAATAAATCCCTAGCATATTCAGGGTTTCTTTCCAGAGTGAATTCTTCTTTTTAAAATAGCAATTTTAAAAAGTGAAACAAATCACACATACATATAATCCATTATTTAAAAGAGACTTGAAACCTTGACCTGCCTTTTTTAGTGACTTTCCAGTTTTGAATTTTTTCACACAGAGCTTTGCATTTTTCTCACTATTGTGTAAGACCATAAGAACATAAGTAGTGCCATACTGAGTCAGACCAATGGTCCATTAAGCTCAGCATCCTGTCCTCCGACAGTGGCCAATCTCAACTGCATGGCAGAAGAACCAACAGTCACAATGGGCAATCCTCTGGCAACAAATTCCATAAGTTAATTATGCATTGAGTGAAAAAGTTCTTCCTTTTATTTGTTTTAAATCTGCCGGCAGCTAGTTTCATGGAATGTCCCTTAGTTCTAGTACTATTTGGGAGGGTAAATAACCCTTTCCTATCTACTCAAGATTTTATAAACCTCTATCATGTCCCCTCTCAGTTCTCTTCTCTAAGCTGAAGAGACCCAGCTTGTTAAGCCTTTTTTTGTACGGAAGTCGTTCCATACCCTTTGTCATTTTCATTGCCCTTCTCTGTTCCTTTTCTAGTTCAGCTATGTCTTTTTTGAGGTGGGGTGACCAGAACTGCACACAATATTCCAGGTGTGGTCGCACCATTGATTTGTATAGAGGCATTATGACATCCTCAGTTTTATTCTCTAACCTTTTGCAAATAACTCATAACATTCTGTTTGCTCTTTTGACTGCTTCTGTGCACTGGGCTGAGGAGTTCAGTGTATTGTGCACAATCACTCCCAGATCCTTTTTGTGAGTGGTAACTCCTAGCTTAGTACCCAGCATTGCGTACTCATAGCTTGGGTTATTTTTCCCTACGTGCCTGCAGGGATTCTGCAGGGATCCCCTGCAGGGATTCTGACCCATGGCCGCCGTCCAGACATGACGGCGGGGGTCACCATGGCAGGGAATCACATTCGCCGCATGACGACCTCCGGCCCCGCCGCTTTGGCCGCTCACGGGGCGAATGTGATTCCCCGCC
>QEPC01010723.1:453683-476358 GCA_003113815.1 Sphenodon punctatus
GTTAGTGATTTAGTTTTAGTGTTTGTAGGAGTAGGCCTGTGTACTTATTAGATAATCCATTTAGTTCATAGCATTTAGAATAGTTAATAGCAGTTAGATTTAGTATAGATAGATGTATAATATTAGATAAAATTAAATTTAAAAACCCATATAAAAACAAAACAAAAAATAAAAAACAAAAAAACCCATATAAATGTTTAATAAAACCAAATAAAAAACCTAAAAAACCATATAAAAAACAACAAAAACACACATAACAAAACATTTCCCGAACGGCCGAACCCGAACAGAATGGCCGAACCGAACGGCCAAACCCGAACCCAGCAAACTAACCGAGCTGCCGAACCGAACAGCTGAACCGAACGCAGGCGGACTGAACGGCTGAACCTGAACCGCGATCTGTTTGCCCATTCCTAGAGGAAGAATCTATCTACTTTACAACTGCAGACAGGTTTGGCTCAGGGAGAAAGTCTATTTGAGACTGGAACTTCCTCAACAAGGGATCTGAAGGCACTATACCAAGGACTTTGATATGGAAGAGGGAGATATGTTCATGTTGCTAGAGTTCATACACAGGCTGTACAACTTACCCTTAGTGAAGTTTGTATAACATAAGCATTTGAGTTAATCACTGTTATACATGCTCAAATCAGGTGTGTTGGATAGGGCTTGATAGTATTTAACTGGGGGAATAAACAGTAGTCTCAAGTCCATTGCCAGGATTATCTTGGAATAGTCATATGTATGGTCTTATTCAGATACGGGGTAAGTGAGTTTCTTCTCCCAGTGAATATGAGTTTTAAATGTTTCAAAAAATAAAAAATAATTAAACATTAAGTTTAAAATCTCTCTCTATATATTGTAGTATTCAACTGGGAGAATAAACAATAGCTTCACTTTTGTTGCCATGAATGCATGGATTCATGTGGACAGGGGGTGAGTAGATCATCTTCCAAGGGGGTATAAGTTTAATAAATATAAAAGAATAAGAAAACAAATACCCAATACAATTAAAAAAAACCTTTTTATATATAAATTTCTTAAAATGGTGTTCTTATAAGATATATTGGGTTGTTAATTGTTTTGTACAGGTTTCTTGGAGTTATTATACATGTTCCCATGTATGGAGGATATGTAAATGTTGAAGACCACCCATCTGTTCTGTAATCTTTGCTATTATTCAACTGGTGCTGTTGATAATGATCACAAGATGATCAGAAACACAGTGTGTCCAGCACGGAATATGTTTGTTTGCAGTGTTGGTGTACCCCACCGATTGTATATGTTTTTGGAGTGCTAGTGAGTAACCCAATTAGACTTGTGGTCATTCATTGGATTGCATATCTGCTTTGAGACTTATTGTATATGATTATGTTTAAACTTATTAAAATATATGTGGTTTTATGAATGCTATGTTTATCTAAGGCATGCCCACCCATTGGTTTGCCATTGTGAATTGTGGGTGGTGTTTTCTATCATAATTCCCTAGGGGATTAGCCCTTTTCCTGGTTTTTTGGTACTTAATTTAGTACCCATGGGTGATACCTGCTTTTTCAGGTACAGGATTGGGCACCCATTGGGTTACCTGGCTGCCAATCTGGTACCTGGATACTCCAAAATTAGTAATTTTTTTATCAAATCCTTTTATTAATTTTACTGATTTTTTGGTTACCTGTTCATATATCAGTTTGGAAAATTAAAAAAAATCAGGCACATTTTTAAAACATGAAAACCAGAAGTTAACTTTATGGCACCAGAATTTGACCAGGAGTTGATTTTCTCAAACCAGAGACCGATTTTCCAGGATGGAAAACTGTCAGAAGTAAAAGGGGGGTGGGAATTAAAAATTGCTACCAGAAGACAACATTCTGAGGCCAGAAGTCAACATTCCAGGACATCACGTAGCCAAATCTTGTCACAATCGAGTACAGATTGGTACCCGATGTTGTCAGATTGATTGGGATTAGGTCGGAAATGAGAATGCTTTGCATTCTTGTGAGAAGATGTGAGATTCTTGCAGTCCCCGGTGAGATCTTGTGAGATCTTGTCAAGGTTTTTGAGAATCTTGCGAGAGTCTCAAAAATCTTTAAAATGCTCTGCATATGTGAAAAATTGATGCCACGGCTATTCTGCACATGCGTGGCCACCCAGCAGCCATTTTCAGAACCTTGTGAGAATGCCGATTCTCATGAGATTTTCAAGATGGAAAATGTAATTGAGAAGCTTATTCCTGATGAGATTATTGCCAAGGGTGAAATCTTGTTTCATGTCTAATTTGAGTACTGCTAGACCTATCTTGACTATATGGGGAAGAAAATTCTTCCTGGACCTGCAGACAGTAGCTGATGAAAGACTCACAGTGGGCCACTTCAAGCGAGTGAGTCAGTGGCTTTTAGCTTTGTGCTGCTGACAACCATACTACAGCCAAGCAGGGGATTTTAAAGCCTGGAGGAACTCTCTCACATTGTGACAATGCCTGCCTTCCTGCTGGCACAAAAGCATGCTGTGCAAGTTGCTCAGCTCCCAACTGGGGTTGCCTAGCAACCACCCAGGACTGCCCTACCAACCTGCAGCTGAGCAGGGAGGGCAGGAACCCTTCTCTTCTAGATAAACACAGGAAAACATTCTGGTAGTTTGGGGGAGGTTGCCTTCACCTTTAGTGTGGGACATGGCTCAAATGTATGAGTCACCTTGATGTCTTTTTCCCATGGTTATTCCCTGTTATTTCAAGCAGTGATATGCCCATGTCAGTCTGACCTCTGGATGTGGCATATTTTTGTATAAGTTCCATTGGTGGTAGATACATCTAGCATGTGTGCATCTGTGCATGCATATGCTTGTGTAGGGGTGGTGTGAACTATGTGTGGTGAATCCTATCTCTGGGTATTTTCAGATGTGATGGGCTTTTTGCCCACCGTTCCTAAACCCACCCTGGAGTGAGAGCCAGAGTGGGATAAGTCCCACTGCCAAACAAATATTCAGATGGCTGGGGCGGGGAGACAGCAAGGAACATGTGGATGTTTTGCGGCCCCCACCTCCTCCCTGACAGGTGGGTGCAGAAGCCTATCAGGCCAACACGCCCACTTGGAACCGCTCCGGCCATGGGCCAGAGTTAGGTAGAGTAAGCCATCAGACATGATGGCCCAGGGTCACCTATTCCGGACCATGGCAGGACTTACCATGGAATGTGTCCTGGCCAGGAGCCCAGCACACATCCCATGGTAGCCCTGCTACATTCTGGGGTAACATCTGCTCCTGCTTCTTTTTTCTTTTCTCTCCCCCCCCCCTTTTTTTTTTTAGATTTTTGTTTCTTCAGTTTCCCATTGAAATCAATAAGAACAAACTGGAAAAAATCAGTGCAAAAAACAAAATCAAACATCGGAACCATTTATGCTTTTAAAACCAAAATGGCTATTTTGGGGACTGTTTTGGTTCTGTCCAAAACTGAAATTCCCATCCCTATAATTCTAATGTATCAAGAAGAGAAATTTTGGCCTAAGAAAGGATTGTACCAATATTTCAAGAGACATCATAACTCAGGTTCGTACTCTATCTTCCTTATAATTCTTCTTTATCATACCGGTTTTCAAAGAAACTTGATGGTTTTATCAGAAGAGGATGCTTACAGGTCAATGGTATATTTTTGGCAAGCCAGCACTGAAAGTTCTTTAAATTTTTCTCTACTCATTACAAAAGATCGAATAATCCACAAGCTAAATTTCCATTTTATTAATTGCATGTATTTTCTCCTATGGCAATTCTTAAGGTATTTGTTAAAGGAGTGTTTGGGGCTGCTGCCATTTTAATAATGGCTGTTGAGCACAAGTGGTATTTAACATTGCACTTTAGTTTAACTATCGTGGTCTATAATGTCAACAGAAACTCTCCAGAGTATTGCATTGCAAGGGTTTGTTTCAGCAGACAAGAAAGAAAAAACTATTTTTTTAGCTTTGGGTGCCTAATAGTAAGTACAATCTAGTCAATATTTAGGCATATATGAAAATAAGGATTGTTTTTCAGATTGTTTGAGTACCAGCAGCTCTCTTTGGGTATTTTCAGACGTTACGAGATCACAATTAACAACAGTGAATCCCCTGTGGTGGCCGTGATTGCCATAACGTCTGATCTATGTCTACCAGATGTTCTCCATGGTGAATATCTGGCGGGGATCAAATCTACCCATTAGGGGTGTGCGAACACCCGGGGGTTTGGGGTTCAGCCCTTTCAGGGTTCGGCCCCCCTGAAACTGTTTGGGGTTTGGTTGTTTGGCCTGAACCTGTTTGGGGGGCTGAACCCATTCAGGCGGGAGCAGGGGGAAACTCGGTTTCCCCTCCCTCAAGGCTGCGTGGGTGGAAGGGGCGCTGGACCTCACCTCTCGCCCCCACCCTATTTAGCCTACTTTTTTTTTTTAAAACAAAAATTTAAAACCCACCCAAGGGATCACCCTACCTGGTGGCACCAGGGCTCCGGCTGTGGGTCTCACGGTGGCAGTGGCAGCAGCGGCAGGTCTGGCCCCGGCGGTGCTGCGGAGCGCTTCAGGCCTCTACTAGGCATTCCAGGTGAGGTAACTGGGTCAGGTGACCTGGAAGGCCTAGTGGAGGCCTGAAGCACTCCACTGCCACCACCGGAGCCAGGCCTGCTGCCGCCGCTGGACCCAGCACCAGAGCCCCGGCACCACCAGGTAGGTCAGGCTCCGACCCCAGGTCTCCCAGCGGCAGTGCTTCAGGCCTCTACTAGGCCTTCCAGGTCACCTGACCCGGAGGGCCTACTAGAGGCCTGAAGTGCTCCACAGCATCGCCAGAGCCGGACCCGCTGCCACTGCAGGACCCAAGACCAGAGCCCCAGCACCACCAGGTAGGGCGATCGTGGGGTGGGGGGTTTAAAAAAAATTAGTAGGCTGCGTAGGGTGGGGGGGAGGCGAGCTCTGGCACCCTTTCCACCCATGCAGCCAGGTGGGAGGGGAAACCAGGTTCCCCCCTGCCCCCCGCCTGAATGGGTTCAAAACCCAAACTTTGTTAAGTTGGTTCGGTTGGAAGGCAATTCGGGTTCGTGGACAGGCTGAACACCCCAAGTTCGGGCCAAACCCTGAACCCCCAAACCGCGGTCGCACATCCCTACTACCCATGGTTCTGGACCTCCGACTGGCCAGAGGACCAGTACCATGGTAGATTGATCATGATCTGTGATGGGCCAAAAGTAATGTCTGTTACCTTGACCCATCACGGATTGTGGCCCAGACCGCGAGATGGGATTGGGTGCAGTGGCTGGATTGGCTGCTGCACCTGGCCATCTCCTGGAGGGTGGGCGGCTGTGGGAGCAGGGGGGCAGGGCTATGTGGCCACACGTTGCGCCGCACAGCCCCGTCCCCTTCCCAATCCCTGGTAGGAATCAGGTCTGCACGTCTAAAGGATGGCTGGTCTGATTCCTGACTGGGATCGATGGTCCTTGGTTCAGAGTGGCAGGCTTCCAGGCCCATCATGTCTGAAATTACCTATTGACTCTGATCTAAATTGTGGTTGATCAGCACCACTAAAAATGAGACTATTTTACAGGAGTCAAAATAAGGATGTATTTGCTTAGTGACACCTAATTATGGAAGTTATGGTTTTGTGTTTTTCTTACTATTATTAAAGCTGATGCCAGCTTTTATGTCAAAACTTTAATGTGAATTTTAATCATACAAAAGTGTATGCACATTTGTGAAATTCACATCCCATTTTGTTCAGTATTTGGTAGTTTAGTATTCAATATTAGAGGATTCAGTATAATAATAATAATAATAATAATAATAATAATAATAATAATAATAATAAATACAAATATTTTGTTTGGTTTGATGAAAGTCAGTCAAAAAAACTAACTGCAACTGAAGTAACAGGCTAGGCAAAATCAAAATAACTAAATTTTAGGTTGGGCCCCCTCTGGTTACCCAGTTTCCCAGCCTTGGAGTGCTTAGGCCCTCTTGCTGTGCCTGGAACATCAGGTTGCGACAGTGGCCAGGAGCGCTTTAACAACTCCATCTTGTGAGGAGACTGTGTCCCTTTCTTTCTGATTCAGATCTGGCCACCATCATCCATGTTTTCAACACCTTGAGGCTAGACTAGTGAAATACGATCTATTGGTGCTGCCCTTGGTAAATGTTCAGAAGATTCAGCTGGTGCAGACTGCGGTGGCCCAGCTCCTCTTAGGGGTGGGCCGCAGTGAGCACATTGCACTTGTGCTCTATAATCTGCACTGGGTCCTGATAGCCTTCCAGGCACAAATTAAGGTGTTGGCTCTACCTTTAAAACTTTAAATGGTCTGGGACCTATATATCTGAGAGACTGCATTTCCTTACATGTTCCATTGCAACCCCTATGGTCAGCTGGGATTTCTTTCCTGTGGGTCCCACCTGATAATCTTGTTTGTACAACAAGGGCCCGCAGAGAGGCATTCTGAGTTGCTGCCCCTATGTTTTGGAAATCCCATCCCCTGGGGGGTCCGTCAGAACCTGAACCTGAATATTTTCCAGAGGCAGTCCTAAACGTCTTTCTTTAGCAAATCATTTGGCAGGTGGTGTTTGGGGTTGAAGTGGGAGGGTTGGGTTTAGGAGTGAGGGTGGGTTTTTAATGGGGTTTTTAAATGGAGATTTATTGTATTTTGAAGATGGGTGTTTTTGTTATGTAAGTCACCCTGAGCCTTAGGGAAGGGCAGGGTAGAAATTTGAATAAAATAAACAAAATAAATAAATTAAACTGAACACAACTTGAAGTCAAATTGAAACTGAAGGTGAACTTCTCAAAAGATACATGGGCACATTGGGCGCACATTTCCTCTATCTGAAGTACCACAAGTAGCCCTCTGTTTTCCCCCTTGTCCTAAGCTAGCATCAGGGCAGGCTCCCCTTCTTCCCAGACCTTCCCTGGCAGCAGCATCAGAAACTCCCACTCTAATTTGTTGGGGGTTATCAAGACTGAAAGAAGTGTTGCAGGCATTCCTCCTCCTACTCTTCCTCCTCCCCCTTGGAAGAAGGTGACATAACCCTCCAAGCAAGAAAGTGGGAGGAACGGCCCAGCAGTCAGGCATGTGGGAGTAGCTTTGCCAGTTGGAGGACAGCTGACTAGTGGAGTGTCTCATCTTCAGAGCTGCTGTAAAGCATAGGAGGGACCTGGCACAGCTGTCTAGTTCAAGGATGAATGCTCATTTTAAAACCTGCCATAGGGTTGTACTCCTGGTAGCAGAGTCAGGCATCCCCAAACTTGCACGCTAAAGACGTAGATTGACATCTAAATGCCACATGCTCGAGATTGCGTTTGCTTCAATTCATTCACATGCTCCAGTGAACTGAATCCATTTGAACTGAATCCAACTGAATACTCCAATTGCCATTTTGAAAGCATTCACATGCTCATCCAATGAATTGAATCCAAGTGAATCTAAGTAAATCCAGTTGAATGCTCCAATTTCTCAGACTGCCATTTGATCCAATTGTCATTGCCAAAATGCAGCTTTGGAGGTGCCATGTCAATTTTTTTCAATGAATGTTGAGAGTGGGATATGTGACCAACACTTTCACAAATGCTGAGGAGTCCCTGTGATCATGGGAGATTGCTGTAGCCTGAGAATTTCATGCACGACTAAACCCTCAGAAATGCAAAGTAAAACCACTATTTAAGTGGATGGAAGACCTGAAAAGTGATTCCCTATGAAAACAGTGGGAATCAAATTTAGTACCTCAATCAAATTTAGTTTTAAACAGAAAACCAATGGAGATTTTTTTTAACACGTTTAAAACAAAAACGAAGTTGATTCCTGTTGCACACCACTAGTAACTGGGGCCAAACCTATACCCCGCATGCAACTATGCGGTTTGTGCAGGCCCCATAGGCCCCATGTCATGGGTGCATGTGGCTTGCACGCACAGTCCCCAGGGCAAGGGCATGGGATTGGATCCACTGTCAGTGTGATCCTCCATGCGGATAACACCCTCACCAGTTACCTCATCATTCATTTAGTGAGACATGCACTTGTGCTTACTGCTAGCATGGGCACGATTTCCAAAGAGGATCACACTGCATGTTAAGAATGGAGCTGAGAAAATTGTGTAGCCAAATAAAATAAATTATTGAATAGAGATGTCATTGTAGCAGGCACTGGCTGGAACAATCACCAAGAGAGGAGAAGCAGAATGTTGCAGATGTTAACATAATGTTTAATCATTGTTTCCATAATGCCTTTCATATTTTGATTGAATTTGTATGGTGGATTGTGTGTGTTAGAGGTAAAAGATGTCTATGGCTTCAGGGTTTTGCAGTCATTGGCAGAAAACTCATAAATTGGCAGTCCTTCATTTAAAATCTCAGACTGCATAACATTCTGCAAGCTTCTTGTTTTCTTTGTTGCCTTCTGTTGACTAATCCATCTTTTCATAGTATGCTTTAATATTTAATGAATCAACATAAACATAGCAAATTTATTAGGTAACTGTTGTCTCTTCCAGGGAAACAAAGCCGCTGTAAGTTTAAGAATAACGTTCTTTATTAGGTGCTGCAGTTGATGTAGGATTATTGCAAATAAACACCCAATTAAATTGCCATCACAGAATTTCTCTCTCTCACACATAAGCAGAAGTATCTGTGCATGCTCCCACAAGGCTGTCAAAATAGAAATTTCAAAATAGAGATTATATTGGGGTGACTGAGGCCCTGATTCTGCATTATTTAAAGTCAGAGGTTATTGACTTCAGTGGGAGAGAAAATATACACAACACTGTTGTCGCTGCATCATGGAAGGAGGCAATTTGTAGGGATGTGCGAACACGGTTCAGATGTTCGGACTTCAGATGGAACTCAGTCTTTTCAGATGTCTGAACCGAACTCGAAAACAACCGAACAGTTTGATCATGTTTGGGTGAGTTCGGGAGTTCGGGGAGGGAAAAAATGTGACTGGAAGGGGGAGGCAGCTGAGGAGCAGACTTCCTGGCACCAGGGGTCGAGACCAGGGGTCGTCTCAGGGCCAAATGATACCGACACCCAAAAAAATCGGTATTGATATTAGTACTGATAGCGCTATTTTGAATGTTCGGCAATGTTTGGCCAAACCGAACTCCGTCGAACCGAACAACCGAACCCAAACTCGGTTTTCAAACTGAATGGCCGAACATCTGAACCACGTTCTGTTCGCACATCCCTAGCAATTTGTGGAATTTAAAGGCCACACTTTTTATTAACCAATTCAAAGCAGTAGGGGGGAAATGTTCCCTGATCCACTTGAGTCCAGTATTAAAACCAAACCTAAACTAGTGTTGGGGGGAAAGGGGGCTGATATTCATCCAGGTTCCAGCCTCCCTGTAAATAAATCCTATTGAGTTTCACCTCCACCTCCTTCCCAGGCCATCCAACTTGGGGAGGGTGTCTGTAGCATCCCCAAGTGGGACTATAGCCGTTTTTACACGGACGGAAGTGGGTGGGGAGATGGGTGTTTGGCCGCCATGGGTGGAGATGGGTGTGCGATGGGTGGGGGTGGGTTTTGCATGGGAGCATGCACCCCCACCCATCCCATTCGGTGTTCACATGGGCGACACCCATCTCCCCACCCACCGCTGGCCATTTACATGGATGCATCCCCCCTATTAACCACCATGACATAAAAGAGCGTAACCACAAAAGAGCCATCTCACAAACCCCTTCCATGTCCTTCAGTCATGTCATCAACACCTCATGATCAACTGTATCAAAAGCTACCAAAAGATCTAATGGGCAAAGGGTACAACTTCCCCTATCAATCTTTTAGCACAGATCATTGACAAAGACCACAAACACATTTGTCTTTAGGTGATCTTTGACACACCACCCAACCCTCTAGGATGTCTGCCAAACACTGAGGCTGCATTCTCACTTGCGGTGGTGGTGATGGCGGCAGTGGGAGGGGCGAGGGAGATGCGGCAGCACGGAGGACCCAGGAAAAGAGCCAGTATGAATGGGAATCTGCCACGGCTTCTCTTGTGCATGTCAGGGCAGGATTTTGCACCCTGACGTGCACGAGAGAAGTTGCAGAAGATCCTCAGTTACATTGGTTCTTTTCCCGGCCACCAGCTTCTCTGAGCTGCTACATCTCCCTCGCCCCTCCTGCTGCCTCCACCGCAAGTGAGAATGCAGCCTGAGTTCCACCCTGCCCTTGCACCTGGCCATGATTCCCCATCTCATAGGAAGATGGCTGAAACTATCAACTTGACCCCACCCTCCCCCAAGAGTGTAACAATTAGATCATAATAACCACCCAGGCAAAAAACCCTGCCAATAAGCCAATTAATTGCTGACACTGTGGGGAAAGCAAAAACCAGAGCCCTCCAGGCCAATTGGAAGTCGTTGTAAAAATTCCTCCCTGGCTCCAAGCACGTGACCAGATCATGTTCACAGTGCTGCATGTATAGGATGAGTGGGTGGATGCTCTTGCATTTTAATCAGTTCCTCTGCCTAGAAGTAATGAGAAGGGGAATTGTGGAGCCAGAAAATGGCACAAAAGGAAGCCCTGCATCATGAGACTTCCTTTGTGCCACAAATGGGGGGTTGCCTAGCAACCCAGGCTGCCAAACTCTCCCTGCCCCAGCTCAGTGCATCCTTGGAAGGTGTCCTTTCTCCTTTCCACCACAAAGGAAGTGGGGATGAATGTCCCTCCCATTTCCCTGATGGATAATACTGCAGAGAATTTAACTATGGGGAGTACTTACTTAGTAGTTCTTTAGTGTTCAGCAGAGATTGCACACAAACAGTCATTAAATTCCTTTGTGGTGGTATATGCTGCTCTTATCTGTCAGCGGAGCATCATGGGATATGTCTTTCATGTGAGACAAGTAGTGGACTATGAAGTGAACATAGACCTTACTCTACGGCATGAACAACTGCACAGTTAGTTTTTAGCAAGAGTTCTATCTCCTGTTACAACAAGGTGTTAATAATTACACAGTGACCTGAGAATTATCGCAGTGGAGTGTTTCCACAACCACATGCCAAAAAAAAAACCCTGCATTGTGCCATTAAGTATTTGTGTACTCAAGCCTACAAGGAGAATTCTTTCCACTGCTCTAAAATTATTGATTAAAACATGAGTTTGCTTTTGTTGAGCTTGCACATTTTCATTCTTTGCCTGTTTCTCAGTGTCAGGTTTGAAGCCCAAATACTGTAGAGTCTTGCAATATGATCTCTTCTGGTAAATGATAAATGGTTTCCTCATCTGCAAAAGGATCACAATCCCATATCTTTCATTTTTGACATAGTATGTTTCACAGGGCAAAAAAAGCCAAGTTTTGATACCGTGAAACCAAGCTTTTTGTATGGGTGAATAGCTCCTCCATAAAGAATAAAATAAGTCATACAGTACACACACAAATAAATGATCTGTATTCCTGACAGAAAGATACGTGAGCATTCTTGTTAAGCACATCTAATCTTTATTGGTTGGCTCTTTGAGGGCTTTTATTTACAAGGATGGCAACCTCGGTTCCGCCCACACCAGCCTGCTTCACTATCGGGCTGGCCCATCTGTCTAAAGGCGTCCTTGACAGATGTACACCCCCTGGTTGGCCAGGCCATTTAATAGTGTCAGTGCCAGATGTAGAAGTGGAGCAGGCTGTGCCTGTTCTGGGGCAGCACTCTGGAACATCCCAGACTGCTACCAGTGGTGAAGCATGCTAGCCAAACACAGGGCAGTGGCTTCCTGAAGCAGGGCTGCTGTCCTGTGTGCCTGGGAAGCCAATGCCCCTGACAGAATCATAGAGATGTTGGGGGGGGGGGTGTAGCCAAGAGGATTGGGTGATCAGCCTATGACAACCATATGGTGACAACCTTATGGTGCAGGGGGATGAGCGGGGGGACCTCTCACCAGGTCCATCTAAAGAGGACTGAGGCAGGGCTGCAAGCATGCAGACAGAGGGGTGCATCACCGGAGCAGCTCTGGGGGAAGCCAGTAGGGATGTGTGAACGCGGTTCAGATGTTCAGGGTTTGGCCCGAACTCAGCCAGTTCAGACGGCTGAGCCAAACCCCTGAAGCGAACACCCAAACCCCTGAACAGTTTGGCCGCATTTGGATGAGTTTGGCACATTCAGGCAGGAAAAAACCTGGCTGGCAGGCCCGGGGTGTGTGTGTGTCAGCTGAGGAGGGGTAGAAAGAGACTTGGAATAGCAGCCAGGCTGCCCAATCACCATCTGTCTTTTCCTCAGACCACTGGCTTGGCAGTCTGCGATTGGTCACGGGTAAGACTGCACAGTCTTACCACGTGCCAATGGGGCTTGTGGTAAGACGGGTGCAGCAAGTAACAAAAGTAATTGCCCTCCCCCCCTTCCATATCATTCTGAACTAGCCATTAATCCTGTCAGCAGGTGTTTTCAGAACTCTCCCTCTACCAGCAGTTTGTGTTCCTCCCAATCCATTCCCATCCTTCTCCTATTTCACCCATTTCTACACATTTACCTCTAGAGTTTCATTTATTTAGATTAGATAGATTTAGGTGTTATACACAACATCAAGAAGCAGCCACTCCAGTCCCAGGACCCACCATCAGGGTTCTGGGGCCTACATTACAGGCAGGGAGGGCTGTCCATCCACGTCATCCAGAAGCTGCTACTCCAGCCCCAGGACCCACCATCAGGGTTCTGGGGCCATTAGTCTGCTCACAGGGAGCTGTCATTCCACGACATCAAGAAACAGCCAGCCACTCCAGCCCCAGAATCCACCATCAGGGTTCTGGGGCCTACGTTACAGTCAAGGGGATCATTTCACGTCATTGAGAAGCTGCCACTCCAGTCCCAGGACCCATCATCTTGGTTCTGAGGCCATCATTCCGCTCACGGGGAGCCGTCATTCCACTTTATCAAGAAACAGCTAGCCACGCCAGCCCCAGGACTCACCGTCATGGTTCTGGGGCCGTCATTCCACTCATGGAGAGCTGTAATTCCACCACATCAAGAAGCAGCCGCTCCAGCCCCAGGACCCACCATCAGGGTTCTGGGGCCTACGTTACAGTCAAAAGGAGCCATCATTCCATGGCATGCCATGGATTCTGTGCCCCGGCAATCCAGTGTCCGCTTCTGCTGCCTCTGCTGTGCCATCGGTTCTGTGTCCTGGCAATCCAATGTCCGCTTCTGCTGCCTCTGCTATGCCATGGGTTCTGTGCCTTGGCAATGCCTGCTGCTGCCGCTGCTGCTGCCTCTGCTGTGCCATGGGTTCTGCTACCGGTCAATCCAATGTCTGCCGCTTCCCAACCGATGCCTGGCAGCCTGCAATGCCCGGCCAAGTAGGGGTGCCAGGCCAGCCACCAAGCTACAAGCCTTCCCTGCTTCTGCTGCTGCTGCTGCTGGGTCTCAGTTGGCCAGTCATGGCTCCACAGGCTCCCCCAGGGGCCAAGTGCTGAGCCTGCCTACCCGGAAAACCCAGGGTGCCTTCCTGGTCTCTGCTGTTGCTGCTGCTGTGTCTCCGACAGCCTGCCATGCTCCCATGGGCACCCCTGGAGTGCCCCAAGCCTCTGCTGTGGCTGAACCTTCAGAACGTTCAGGGGGGGTATTCTCCCCCTGGGGGAGTGGTCTGAACTCCATGGGACCGAACCCACGAACCCAAAATAAGTTTTTGTACCAAACGTCTGAACATCCGAACCGCATTCTGTTCGCACATCCCTAGCAGCCAGGCTCCACATCCATTTAAAAGCACCCATTGTAGTTGTGTGTTTATTTCCACTTGTACTTCCACTTTCATATTCTTAGTTGTGGATTACTGTTGTTTTTTAGTCTCTCTTTATTATATTGCATGTGGAGAAACCTTTTAGATGGCTTTTTTAGTTCAAGCTGGTAGCAAGCTAGAAAGTGATATCTATAGTAATTCCTATAAACTACAAATGTGACTGGTTCGTAACAATATGTGAGAATACCCACAAATTGTGTATGTGTGTGTGTTTGTGTCTGTGTAAGATAGGAATACACACACATACATATGTGCACAAGGAAAGCATATATGATATTGAGTCCACGATCAAGTAAAGTCTTATGTCTTGTATGAATGATCAGAACTAAAAGTCAAAATTCCTATTCATTAAATAATTTATTTATTTTGTTGTATTTTACCCACTGCCTCTTGCCACAGGCAACTTGGAGTGGCTCACAACAATAGAGGTATTTTATTCTCGACAATAAAATCTTATTTTATTCATAACTAACAATCAAAATTCTTATTTATAAATGAATTTTATAGAAATAAAAGTCAAAATTCATAGAACTAAAAGTCAAAATTCCTATTTAAAGGAAGCTGAGGGTAAGGCAATAGTCACCATTAAAACATCAAGAGCAAGAAAGTATAGTGTACCAGTCAAAAATGCCTCATTTCTAAAATCTAGACAATCAATATATAAGCACTTTGGTATATTAATATGTTCCTGTTTGACTTGATTTCAGATTGCATTTCTTTCTGTATCTGAAAAGGCGAGCTCAAACTTTAAAACAAACAAACAAACAAAAAAGAACCCTCTTTATCAGGACACCTCAGAGGATATAAAAATGGGTGTTAACAAATGTTCTCCTGGACATCTATCCCACCCGGGGAAGGGGTAGGGCTTCCCCCAACCAGACAAGCTCTGTCCACGGGAACAAACATTCCTGTGGCTCCCTCGGCCAGGGAATGGGGGCAGGGAGTGACGTGCAGCTGTCCAGCCATGTCACAGCACTCCCTACATAGCTTCACCTCCCTGCCATGACAGGCAGTCATGGCTATTACATGGCTGGGCACCATGGCAACCACCACTTTGATCTGGGCCCACAGTCCAGGCCCAGTCGTCACCCTAGGCGGGATTTGTTCCAGGCCCACACCTGGCCAATTTTGGTTCTTACAAAGAGCCAAGATCTGACAGCATAAAAAGGGTATAGTTCATTCACAAACAATTACAAAAATTGTAGAATTATAATACCTGGTATTATCTTGGGTTATCATAATAGCCCATTTTTGTAATGTGTGAAAGCGGCCTTAGGATTTTACTGGCCCTATCCAATTCTCAGGTTTCTGACCCCCAAATCCATGCCACAAAGCCACACATCCCAAAGCCCGCTCCAAGTTTATTCCTTATTAGAGTGGGAGCAAGTTCTATTTTGACTCCCAAGTCCCTTGACTCCTCTGTGGCCTCTCGGGTTCTTTCCAGACACCAGAATCAATTTGCACAGTAAGTGAGGACACAGTCATAGGTGCCCTTTTTACCTTTCCCCCTAATAACAGGGTTTCTATCAGCAAGAAGCATCCAGGACTCCCCCGATCAGGATCCCCTCTACAATACCCACCACAAGGCTGTGGGCAGCCATTCCTTCCTACCGACATACCTAAACATGCCAACACATACCCACCAAGTTCAACAAATTTATCTGATTGTGCTGGAACTTTTTATTTATATATATATATATATATTATTTATTTAAATTTATTATTCTGCCTTTCCCTAAAAAAAAACTCAGGCCGGCTTACAAATAAAATATAAATATCAATTAAATAGGCCCTAAAACAGTAAAAGAAAAGACTAAAACAACCCCAACATCCCCCAGTCCTCCCAGAAAACCCACCCAGTACCACCTTACCACATCTCACATCCAACCCCTCCTCAGAACACTACCCCAACCCACCCCCAACCCCCCATCCCCCATTCTTGTCCACAGAATGCCTTTACAAACAAAACAAAAAGGACTGACACCAACTCCAGAAGATGCCCAGGCTCGGGCTCAAATGAACCTCCGGGGGAAGGGAGTTCCATAACTTTGGGACAGCAACCGAGAATGCCTCCATGCAATGCCTCATTGCATGAAGAAGACTACCAGTTGGGGAGCACTCCTGGCTGATTGCAGGGGCCACAATGGGGAATGGAAGGACATGGGGGTCTCTCAGATATGTGGGGCCCAGACTCTTTAGTGCTTTAAAGATGAAAAACAGTCCCTTGAATTGTGCCCAGAAAGCTAAAGGGAGAAAGTGAAGACTACAGAGCACCAGTATAATGTGCTCCCAGAGCCTCACCCCCCCCCGCCCACAAAGGAGGTGAGCCACCGCATTCTGAACCAGCAGCAGCTTCCGAACCATCACCAAGGGCAGCCCCAAATGCAGTAAACTAGCCTCAAGGTGATGAAAGCATGGATGACAGTGGCCAGTTTTGAATCAGAAAGAAAAGGTCTCCTCACCAGATAGAGTTAGTTAGTTGAGTTAAACTTATACCCGACTCTTTCCAAAAGACTCAGGGTGGCTTACAATAATAAAAACATAATACAATTAAATAACCTTAAAATACATTACATTTTTTAAAAAAAAAAACTTAGCTCATCCTCAAACAACCCACTCCAACCCCAACCTCCCAAAAAACTTCCTACCCTATCCCCACCCACCAAATGCCTTTATAAACAAAAAAAGTCTTGCACCACCTCCAGAAGATGCTGCGGCTCAAATGAACCTCTGCGGGAAGGGAGTTCCATAGCAACAGGGCAGCAACCGAAAACACCCCTCTTGTCATATGAACAAGAGGTATTATAAAAATAATAGTGCTTTTTTGTTTTTTATCCTGGATGCACAAAATTTGCCAATATAGCTCTATTGTTTTCCATTTTAAACAAAGAGGAGTACAGCACTCCATCTCTAGCATTATCTAAAGAAAGTGGATCTTTTTCCTCATTTTATGTTGCATTCAGTAAAATTTGCAGTGTCAGATTTTATTCTCCCAAATAATGCATACTCGTGTCACACTTCTTATGCAATATGATCCGGTCAAAGATTTCATATATGTCAGTTTCCATATAATTCTTGAAGGCTTCGTATTTTATAATATATGCATCCTTGCTATGAGTCTGAGAGACTGGTGTTGGACAACGGATTGTAAATGGTAAATGGTAAATTAGTACAGAGATCTTTTAGAACAGACCTGAAAAGAGGTTAGAAGTTGACTCCATCCCTCTCCCACAAAGGTATCCAAAACAAGTTGTGTTTTTTTTAATTTTGAAAATGAAGGCTTCCCCTCCTTTGACATTCTTAGATATTGTAGCAGGTTATTGTATGGTAGGTATTATCAGCACTATCTACAGTACTATATGGAACTGTACAAGTAAATAGTAGAATTTGTGAATTGCAATAATATTATGTATTCAAAGTTGGGTGATCTAGCCCATTCTATCACTGCTGCCCTTAAGAAATACCATAGTGGATCAAATCATTAGTACATCTAGTCTAGTTTCTGCCTCCAGTGGTGAAAGGACCATATTTCCATTGGTTTAAAAAATCAGTGGAGACCAAGATAAAAATTGGAGCAGCTGGCATTCAGAGAATACATCAGGCAGCACCGTGATGGACACAGACAACCCCAGGCTGGGATAGGTCTTTCTTCAATGCTGCAAGAAACTTGACAGTGTCAATCAGGGTTCGGGGGGAGGGTACTTCGGGTACCTAGACAACCCCCTGGGAGTGCCTGCCAGTGCCTGTGCTTATAAGCCGTCCTGATGCATACTAGTGCCTGCTGTTCCTGTGCCCACTTGCTGCCTGACAGTGTGTAATTTCAGACATTACGAGAACACGGTCAACAACAGTGAATCCCCTATGGTGGCCGTGATTCCTGTAACGTCTGGTGTGCATTCCGCCAGATGTCCACCCCAGTGAACCTCCAGCGGGAATCACAATGACCATGATTCTGGACCTCCGGCGGTCCAGAGGTCCAGAATTATGGTGGAATAAGGCCTAAACTATGATCACGGTGGTCATGATACAGAAAGGGCTGAAGGCAACATCTGTTCCCTTCTGCCCGCCTGGACCATGGTCCCAATCCTGGGATGGGATCTGGCGCAGCAGCCAGATTGACTGCTGTGCCTACCCATCTCCAGCCCCGCCCCCTCCCCGATCCCCCTCCTGAATCAGGCCGGTACGTCTAAAGGATGGATGGCCTGATTCCTGACCGGGATCCACAGGGGATCCCGTTCCGTGGTTCAGCATGGTGAACCTCCAGGCCCGTCACGTCTGAAATTACCCCGTGTCTACTACTGCTGCTGTGCCTGTCTGCTGCTTGACAATCTCTCTCTCAGATTCTGCCACCCAGGGCACTCACTTCAAGTTGAAGCCCTGTCATACTTTGGGTGCCAGTGCCTGCTGCTTCTAGGCCCTCCTGCTGCATGCCAGTCTCCCTCTGATATTCTAGCACCCTAGGGCACTCTCTGCAAGGTTGGGGATGAAAGAGTGCCACAGAAGCAAAGTAAAACCACTATTTAAATCACTGCAAGACCTGCAAAATGATGCCCATTGAAAATAATGGGAAACAAATTGAATTACTAAAATGAAGTTAAATTTCAAAGAAAAACAAATACAGAACTAAAAATTTGAAACAAAAGCAAATCCAAAACTGAAAACAAAGCAGGTCTCTTCTGCACATCCCTGGTGTATTCCCATGTTCAAAGACCCTCGTGTGATCCTTCCTAACATAGCTGCATCAGACACATATGCTTATCGTCACCTCTGACTTTCACATAAGTCATGAATACAGATGGAGACCAAGATAAATATTTTAACAGCCAGTATACAAATGCTGAAAAGGAGAAGGCTTTCCCACCATTCATGGCAAGGTTTTAAGAACAGACAGTTGTAACAGCGGTGCAGTATTTCCCAGTTTTTGCTTTGTTTCTGCATATTTCTTTAACAAAATTAGTGTAAAATTGTAAAAACCAGTGTGGCATTTTAATATTTTGATTAAATAAAGCAAAACATTTTTAAAACTCAGTGTGGCATTGTTCACGCTCTTTTTGCATGTAGGTAAGGCAGATCAGCCAAAGCCCTTAACCACAAGAACAGTTTTTAACACTTGAAAAGTCTCATTGACTTCAAGGCAACTATTCATGTAATTCTCCTCCCCACCCCCCATGCACCTGTGATGAGGATGATTATTTTCTCCACACACCTTTGAGAATGAAGGCTGAGCAGTGTAAGCAAGGCTGGTTCACCTGATGAGGAAAGGTTTAAGGTTCAGTGCCCAAGGTTTGAATTGGGGCCATTGGCTCATCCTAGGCTTCTGGGCAGGAGGGGGGGATGTTTGGAGCATTCCTTTTTCCTGCCTTTCTTACAAGAGGGAAGGAGATGGCTGGGAGGGCAGATGTGGTTTGGCTGGGAAGCCAGAATACCCACCCACCCATCCTGGCATTTTGGGAATTGCCAGTTGCCTTTATTGGGTCTGGGAAGGAATTTTTCCCTTGCCAGGTCAATTGGCATGGCCTCCCAGCCGGGTTTTATTCACCTTCCCTATGGTGTTATCACTCTCAGTCTACAAGTAAAGTAACTGTTGGGTGAACTCAACTGAGGTGTTACTTTTTTTCACAGCTCAGACATCCAGGGTTGGTATAGGCACAGGAATCGGAATGTTCAAAAGAATTCAAATAGAAGGCACCTGCTTATGAAGTAGGGTCAGCGTTGCTGCTGATAAGGGGATGTGCAACCTACAGCTTCAGCTCTAATCCTGGGAGATTTGGCAAAGTCGCTCTAGTTATGTTGCATTAGCTCTGCTGCACTTAGTTACAGCCATGTTAGACCCAGTTATTTGTGTCTGTCACCTTCTCTCATGCTGTGCGGACAATTAGACGTTACTTTCACATGTAAGTACCTGGCTGAATTGAGATCTACTTGGCTGAGCAAACTGCAAGGCTGTAGAGAACCAGGTCCAAAATCTTTGTGGTACTTTAAATGAGATCATTTCTGTGCTCAAAAATGGATTTGGCTGTGTTCAGCGATTTCTTTTACTTCACTCGTGTGGTTTTGAAATTGTTTCAATAATGTTTTACTCTTGCCTAAGAAATGTTTTTTGGAATGTCATTTTTTGAGTCCTAATTCTGCTCAGAGCTGCAGTTGAACAACTCCAGCCTTTTCCCCATGCTGTCCTTTATGTCTGAAATTGCCTCTAAAACCTATGCAGCATACCACTTCCCTCTCTCATCTTTGAGTCTCTTCTCAAGACTCATCTGTTTTCATTCTGCTCTTCCCATTTATACCCTTGGCAAAAAAACACACCCAAACCTCATATTACATGAATAATACTCTCTCTCCCTCTCTCTCTCTCTTGTTTTACCTACCAATTTTCATATTCTTGCCTTTCCTGGCAGGTTCTTTTCCTTGTCTAATTTTAGACTGTGTTTAAAGCAAAGATCTTTCTTATTTAACATTGTAAAGTGCCATGTAAATTGATGACATAATAAAAATTGCTGCCACAAGAAGTAGGGATGTTTTGATTTTGTGACTCAAATTTCATTCATTTAAAGGACATGCAAATTTGAATTCACACAATTGTGAATGTTCACATCAAATTCTGCTTCATTTAATTCACTTACATTTGCTTGTTTAACAAAGATGACAATTTCCTTCAGTTAGTTCATTTGGGTAGTTTAGTCTGTTTAACACTGAAATAATCAAAGTAACATAAAAACTTTGTTAAGGAGGTGATCTAAGCATGATGAAAGCAGACACTTTCTGTTGCAGTAATTTTCTAACAAAAAGGTATGCCAACAACTTCATATCGACTTTTGCTTAATTCCTGTTAATAACACCTATGATGATTGCAGTTCTGCCTCAGAAGCAAACTAATGAATTGTGAACTAACAAATAGTAGATCAATGCACTCTATATATCAAGTACTTCCAATTCCACACAGTCACATGTGGTATATACCATGCGTACCAAAACAGGTGGGTGCTTGGTAGGAATGTGTGAATGCGGTTCGGATGTTCGGAGTTTGGTCTGAACTTGGCATGTTTGGCGGACCGAATCGAATGTCTGAACCGAATGACTGAACAGTTCGGTTTAGTTTGGTGGAGTTCAGATGGGAAAAACGTGGTAAACAAGCCCAGGGAGGGACACCCGAGGAGCAGACTTCCTGGTGCCAGGGGTGGAGAGGCTTGGAAAAGCAGCCTGCCTGACCACTCACAAGCCCTCACAAGCCCTCTTTTCCTCACCTGCATGGAGCCAATGGGGCTTGTGGAAAGCTGGGTGCAGCAAAGAAACAAAACTCATTGCCCTCGCCCCTTTCAAATCCTTCTGAGCTAGCCACTGATCATTTCAGCAGCATTTTTCAGAAGTCTCCCTCTCTCCCAGTCCCTCCCAAAGTCATAATCCATTGCCATCCTCCTCCTATTCATCCATTCCCACATATTTACCTACCTAGATTCATTTATTGGCCTTAGATTAGATAGATTTAGTAGTTCTTTTTTGTTTTTACCCCTCCCTGTGTTCAATCTTCCTTCCTCCCTCCCCCCTCCATTGAATCCTTTCCCTCTCCCTTTATATATTCCTTTCCTGATTCCCTTCCCCTGTTTTTTTATTCATTTAGAGTAGCTTTAGATTGATTTAGGGTTCATTTCAGTTTTGTACTCCTCCCTGTGTTGTTTGTGATTCCCCCATCCGATAGATAGATAGATAGATAGATAGATAGATAGATAGATAGATGTAGGAGTTAGTTTAGTGATAGAGATAGAGATAGTGTTTACTGATTTAGTTTTAATATTTAGTGTGTTTATAGGAGTAGGCCTTTGTAGTTATAAGATAATCCATTTAGTTCCATAGCATTTAGAATAGTTTATAGCAGTTAGACTTAGTTTAGATACATATAATGTTAAATAAAAAATTTGAATTAAAAAATAAAATATAAAATCTCCATGTTCTGTCCATTCTTTTGGAGGGACAAATGGAGAAGGGAAGAAGAGGCCAGTCTGCTGTCCGTAGGGGAGGCAATGGGGCATGTAGAAGAGGTGGAAGGGGTAGGGGCTGTACCAGCAGAGTGGCAGCAGGCAGCAGCAGCCTGAGCCCATCACCACGCCCCAAGCTTTTCAGGCCTGATTTGGGGCTACAGGCTGAGGCTTCTGAGGCTCCCAGCACTAGTAGTACTAGGATGGTGGTTAGGCGTCGCCTCCTGGCAGATCCTCCACTGCCATGCGGGGCACTGCAATGCCTGCAGCGTAGGAGGCTGAGGCAGTCTCATCTGCAGCTGTAGGTGCTTCAGGGACCGAAGTTCCTCAGGGGCCACCATTGTCCCCCATTGTAGAGACAATCCCCCCCAGCAGTCCAGGGCTGGTGGGTCCCACCCTGGCTGCTAGAGGCAGGGCTCGGTCTCTGGGCAATGACAGCAGGAAGCGGACCAGCAGCAGCAGCAGCAGCAGCAGCAGCAGCAGCAGGAGCAATTATAGGGGCCAAAGGGAGAGTGCTGCTCAGAGTGGCAGCAGCAGCATGGTGGGCAGTCCATCTGGCTCATGGGCCGAGTACTCCCCTTCGTGGGGGGACATACCTGAGATTTGGGAGAGTGAGGCAGACAGCAGTTCTGTGGAGGAGGTATCTGCCAGTGTGGAGGTGATGGCTGTCCCTCCGTGAGCTGTGTTGCCCCCATGTCCTGCCCCGGCTCCCAGCAGTGCGTCACCCGGTGCAGGCCAGAAGGCAGGAGGAGGAAAAGAATCCTTGGTCTGGGAGTATTTTAAGTTGGTGCAGGTGGACGATCCCCAGGAGGTGCAGTGCAGTTTGTGCCCAAAGGTGGTGAAGCATGGGCAGGTGCTCACCAACCTTGGCACAACTGCCATGGCGAGGTGCCTCAAATCATGCCACAGCGCTGTGATGCTAAGTGGACAGACAGGGGCAGAGGATGCCAGTGGGTTCCCGGCTGCAGCGTCCAGTTGTACGCCTCCATCAG
>QEPC01010723.1:480568-506059 GCA_003113815.1 Sphenodon punctatus
GGCAGTCTCCCCCCTGCCATCCCCCCATAACCTCCTGCTCACCCCTGCCAGGCTGCTGAGGATCTGAGTCTGGGGACTCAGCTCCGATAGGCCCCAAATCTGGTACACTCTGCCCACTCCAAGCCACGCCCCCTTAGCCGCCGGCACAGGGCCACTAACACTATATTTTCCCGGGCCACTTTGATTTCCCAATCCGCCCCTGTGTGGCCCAGAGGAACACATTTGGGCAATCCTCTGGTTCCCTCCTTCCCCAATCATCTGTTTCTTGGGGCATGTGCACACTCCTTCAGGCTTTCCCTCCCCCAATCAGTTCTTTGTCTGGTGGATAGGGGGAGAGGAGCCTGTGCCCCATCTGACTGACAGCTGTTCATGGTAGTTGGAGCCTGGGAAGAGGGTGCATACTCTTCCCAGGCTCCCCTTTCCCATCAGCTATCAGTTAGGGGAAAGAGTGTGTGCCCTCCTCTGTCCCCCACAACAGTGAAGTGAGCAGCGTACCCAATTCTGCACTTTGTGGCAGCTCTATACGCTTGCCTTGCAGTGAGGACGCAGTGATTGCCCATGCCAAGGACGTACAGGGATTGGGGCCTCGGAATTTATGTAACCTCTCCCCAATGGTCTGCTCCCTTGTCACTAGAACTGTGGTGGAAGGAAATTTGTGGGCCCTTATAACTACTACCATGCACAAACAACATGGGAGCTATGAAGAGAAAGCTTATAAAAAGGTTTCAAATTGTCATTAAGTGTCAGAGCTTTACAAAAGTATGCAATATTTTGCATAAATAAAATGAAAGAGAAATAATACTTAACTATAAAGTAAGTTTTAATATTTTCTTAACTTGCAGATTACACTAACTAAACTCTTAGCAAATCATAAATTCCAAAATTTCATGATTTTACATGTTGGTTCAGGTCTGGCTTGAAACTTTAAAGAACAAAGGCCTTGACTGCAAGGTTGGTAATGGCAAGACTGGCTGGTTGTTGATCCTTGCATGTTGGTCAAAACAAACTGATGAATGAATGCTGAATGACTCCAGATGCTGCTCAACTACTCTTTAAATATTTCAGCCCCTTATTTGTCTCAGGTCACTTTTAGATGAGCAGCGCACACTTGCGGCGGGAAACCATGCACCTTGGAAAATGGCCACGGGCAGGGTTTAGACATGCCCAGATGCGCCATATCACCGGTTGCGCATTCTTTAAAGCTGCTAATTAAATACCTTGATATTGAGGTAAGGGGTGGGATAGTTGCATGATACCACGATATCAAGATATTTAATTAGCAGCCTTAAAGTATGTGTGACCAGTGATATGGCACATCTAGGCAAGTTTAAACCCCGCCTGCGGCCATTTTCCAAGGCACATGATTTCTCGCTGAGAGCACGTGCCACTTATCTAAAAGCAGCCTCAGTCTCTAGTAGGGGTGAAACGAGCAGCTAAATAGCATAATTTCTCATGAGAAGCAATCTCAGACAACTGGGAGTAATTTCCTAACAGTTTCCCAATATCGATGCAATTTCCCAATTCTTGCAATACCCGGAGATACTGCCCTGATTTACCAACTTTCTGTTTACCATCTACCATTAATTCACTGCATTGCTGAGGCTGTCGTTTCACTTCTGTGTTTTTGTCTGTTTGTTGTACCATATTTCTGAGCCAATCACTGTGCAACTATCCCATCCCTTAAATTCCCACCCGTCTCCTTAGCCTTCATTCCTTACTTCCAATCAGAATTGTTGTATGTTGTTCCCTTACTTTGTCCAATCTGCAACTGGTCTGCAGATTAGTAAAGGATTCTTTGCTAATACCAGCCAATAAGTAACGAGAAAGTACAAGGGGAAATGGAGTGAAGAGAAGATAGAAGAAATGCAGTATTGGGTTGGTATTACCTCTTGGGATTTGAAATTGATGGCAAAGTGATAAACAGAATCCTGGTAAGCACATTATTAATAAATCAGGAAATGAAATGTGGATCAAAACATTGTTGAGGACCAAGAACTTCTCAGTTTGATGGATATGGTATTGGGAACTGAGATTTCGACAGGAATTCCCATTTTTGCAAAATTTTGTTTCAACCCTAGCTTTAGTAATTTTCCACTCTGGAGACATTAGCACTAGACAATCTTTCTTGCCCACCATATGCAGGTAGGCAGTTAGGCTTCATTGGGTATGTATAGCCCTTAATTTGTATTCCAACAAACAGCTTTGTTCAGCTAAGGATCAGTTATCTTGAAATAAATTCCCACACAATTTCATAAGGTTTTACCATAACTTTCAGTCCGTCCTGTACAATAAATAACTCATACAACACCAATACCATGATGATTAGCACATTACACATATCATATAGATACNCAAGCTGTATATACAATGAGATTCTGCCACCTGCCAGACGCAGCACAGAGGGATAAAAGATTGAACAGGACAAACAAAGCTGGTAAGGTAACAAATTTAATGTTTATAAAAACTTTTAAAACTAACTACAAACATTCAACTTTATCAAACAGAAAACAAACATACAAATAAAGGAAACTAACTTAGGGGTCTGTGGCGGAATGTGGGGGATCTTGAGGGAAAGGGGTGCATGGGAGTGAGGGGCAGGCATCAAGTCCTCCTTCAGCTGAAAACCATGTCATTTGGCATAGTTCAGGGCCTCCGCCAAGGACTACTGCCATTTGGAGACCAACTGGCGGTACAGTTCAACATCAGCCACCTCCAAGCGGAGGTACTCGGAGAAAGCCTCCACCTTGCACTTCTGGGCCTCCAAGTCCCTGAACTGTACCACCAGCCGGTTCTCCATTGTAAGGGCTTGGAACCTTAGCCCATCCAGGTACCATCTCTGGGCCTCCACAAACTCCTGGGTCGGCCGCTCAACTTGGGCATGAAAAGCCCTTGCACCTTCTGACTCCTCCTCCGGGGAGGCTGGAGACTCCTCATCAGAGCTGGAGGGGGAAGGCCTCTGGTGGTGGCGCTTCTGCCGGGTCTTCCCCCCCTTGCTTCCGGTAATGTTCTTCCTCGCCAGAGTACCTGCGCCTGGAGATGGAGACATTCTGCCGTGGCACCTTGATGCCATGCAGCTTCTCAATATGGGCTATCAGCTCTGATGTGGTCCCCTGGCTGCCCTTTTTTATTTTTTTTGCTGAAGATCTAAAGAACATAAAAAGATAGGAACATAAGAAGTGCCATACTGTTTCACACCAATGGTCTGTAAATGTCAAGCCCTGCCTGAAATCTGTCTCCACAAGTGGGTGGGTGGCCAATCTCTCTCTGCAGGGGACTTCCTAATAGGTCATAGGGCAACAATCCATTCCCTGTTGCTCCAGCCCCCATGCCTTACCTTGCAGATGTTGAATCCACCTTTCAGACTGTCATAGTGCTGCCAGACTGCAGACCTCATCTGCCTGCTTTCTGGCAGCAGCTCCAGTGTTCTCTATCTTGCTGGGGTTCTGGTGGTCCAGGCAGCAGTGGTGTGGGCAGCATCATTTTAAATTTATTTTTTATTTATTTAAAATGTATATCCTGCCCCTCCTGCCCTCAGGGCAGCCCGGGGCGGCGAACAACATTCANAATATTTTGCATAAATAAAATGAAAGAGAAATAATACTTAACTATAAAGTAAGTTTTAATATTTTCTTAACTTGCAGATTACACTAACTAAACTCTTAGCAAATCATAAATTCCAAAATTTCATGATTTTACATGTTGGTTCAGGTCTGGCTTGAAACTTTAAAGAACAAAGGCCTTGACTGCAAGGTTGGTAATGGCAAGACTGGCTGGTTGTTGATCCTTGCATGTTGGTCAAAACAAACTGATGAATGAATGCTGAATGACTCCAGATGCTGCTCAACTACTCTTTAAATATTTCAGCCCCTTATTTGTCTCAGGTCACTTTTAGATGAGCAGCGCACACTTGCGGCGGGAAACCATGCACCTTGGAAAATGGCCACGGGCAGGGTTTAGACATGCCCAGATGCGCCATATCACCGGTTGCGCATTCTTTAAAGCTGCTAATTAAATACCTTGATATTGAGGTAAGGGGTGGGATAGTTGCATGATACCACGATATCAAGATATTTAATTAGCAGCCTTAAAGTATGTGTGACCAGTGATATGGCACATCTAGGCAAGTTTAAACCCCGCCTGCGGCCATTTTCCAAGGCACATGATTTCTCGCTGAGAGCACGTGCCACTTATCTAAAAGCAGCCTCAGTCTCTAGTAGGGGTGAAACGAGCAGCTAAATAGCATAATTTCTCATGAGAAGCAATCTCAGACAACTGGGAGTAATTTCCTAACAGTTTCCCAATATCGATGCAATTTCCCAATTCTTGCAATACCCGGAGATACTGCCCTGATTTACCAACTTTCTGTTTACCATCTACCATTAATTCACTGCATTGCTGAGGCTGTCGTTTCACTTCTGTGTTTTTGTCTGTTTGTTGTACCATATTTCTGAGCCAATCACTGTGCAACTATCCCATCCCTTAAATTCCCACCCGTCTCCTTAGCCTTCATTCCTTACTTCCAATCAGAATTGTTGTATGTTGTTCCCTTACTTTGTCCAATCTGCAACTGGTCTGCAGATTAGTAAAGGATTCTTTGCTAATACCAGCCAATAAGTAACGAGAAAGTACAAGGGGAAATGGAGTGAAGAGAAGATAGAAGAAATGCAGTATTGGGTTGGTATTACCTCTTGGGATTTGAAATTGATGGCAAAGTGACAAACAGAATCCTGGTAAGCACATTATTAATAAATCAGGAAATGAAATGTGGATCAAAACATTGTTGAGGACCAAGAACTTCTCAGTTTGATGGAGATGGTATTGGGAACTGAGATTTCGACAGGAATTCCCATTTTTGCAAAATTTTGTTTCAACCCTAGCTTTAGTAATTTTCCACTCTGGAGACATTAGCACTAGACAATCTTTCTTGCCCACCATATGCAGGTAGGCAGTTAGGCTTCATTGGGTATGTATAGCCCTTAATTTGTATTCCAACAAACAGCTTTGTTCAGCTAAGGATCAGTTATCTTGAAATAAATTCCCACACAATTTCATAAGGTTTTACCATAACTTTCAGTCCGTCCTGTACAATAAATAACTCATACAACACCAATACCATGATGATTAGCACATTACACATATCATATAGATACTAAAAACCTTTAGGTTTCATAACACTGTTTCAGAAATACATCAGTGCTGAAATTGCATACATTCATACCATATTATTTATTTATTTATTTATTTGTATTTATTTTATTGCACTTATATGCCACCCCCTCATGCCTATGGCATCTCGGGGTGGTTTCCAACACAAAATAAAACAATTTAAAACAATATAAAAACCACATTACAAATCTGAAAAATTCCAATATTATTATTAAAACAAATTTAAAACACCCCCCCACAAAAAATTCAACCCATCCTCCCCTCCCCACCTCCAAAGGCCTGGGAGAACAGCCATGTCTTACAGGTCTGATGGAAGGCCAACAGACTCGGGGCCAGCCATGCTTCCTCTGGGAGGGAGTTCCACAACCGCGGCCAAGCCACCAAGAACACCCTCTCCATTGTATCCCCCTGCATTATATGGGGGACCTCCAGGAAGGCGCCCCCGGTGGACCAGAGGGGCCATCCTGAGTCGCAGAGGGCGAGACAGTCCCTGAGGTATCCAGGTCCAAGACCTTACAGGGCCTTATAGATCAAAGTCAATACCTTGAATCTGGCTCAGCACGTTACATGCAGCCAGTGCAGTGCATGGAGCACTGGTGTTATGTGCTCTCATCGGTCTGTTCCTGTTAGGAGACGGGCTGTTGCATTCTGCACTAGCTGCAACCTCCGGGCCAGCGTCAAAGGAAGCCCACGTAGAGCACATTACAGTAGTCTAGCCTCGAGGTGATGAAGGCATGGATCAAAGTGGCCAGATCAGGTCTGGAGATGTACAGGCGCAGCCTCCGCACCAGATACAGCTGACAGAAAGCCATCTTCGCCACCGCATCCACCTGCTTATCTAGATGGAGGCCCGCATCTAATAACACCCCCAGACTCCGAACCTGCTGGGCCACGGAAGGGCGCACCCCCTCCACAAGAGGGGGCAACACCTCCCCCGCTCAGCCTACCACCATCACCTCCGTCTTATCGGGATTGAGCTTCAGTTATAACTCATAACTCAACAATTCCTGTGATAAGAACATTACTGCAAGTACCCTGGGTGCGTATGAAATGAATCTTCTCTTGCAAACTTCACTACAAAATTTACACGTGTTGCAAATTTCAAATCTGAATTTACACGTATGAATTAATAAAATTTGTTGACTATTTAATTCACTTTGAACATTTTGTTACTGCCCTACTTCTGATATATTTGCAGATATGAAAATAAATGGAAATCCACACAATTCTACAAGTGAGATGTGCAATTTTTGGCCTGTTAAACATACCAGTGAGCAATGGAAGTCACTGGGAACCAAGCTACTACTAGCTGATTTATTTATTTATTTTTAACTTGGTACACGAGTGATGTAAAGAGAACTTGTACAAACATTAGGGGATGTACTCTTCTCTCACCTTTGTCTCTTTTAAAACTTTTCAATCTGCACAGCTGGAAATGGAGTCCAATATATCAACTTCACAATTACACACATAATATCAGTCATGAGGACTACCATAGGGAACCCAAGAAACTCTTAAATTTGCTCATGTTCCTGCTGTTAATGGGTGTTTGCTGATGAAACAGTGATATTTGAAAATGGTCAAAGGAACATATAATAAAAATATAGAGGTATTGCCTAATCATAAATCACAGAGGCATCTTTTTCCCTGAAACTAATTTGTATTAATTGTCAGTGACTGCTGTGTTAATATAAATTTCACTGGACTCCTCTGTTAATTCCCAATTGAAAATCCATCCTTTTCAGGTAATGTATGCTGCATCTGGGATCGGAAATTAAAATGTAATGCATTTTGAGCTCAAATTTAAATAATTTGTGATGTGAAGGAAAAGTTCAATTAATCGATAAACCCTCATTCATGAAATGAAGATATGTCCTATCTCAAATCCATCACTAGAACAAGACTAATATATGTTCAATAGCAATTCAGATATAATGGAGCAAGAAATGGCTTGCTGGAATTAATCAGGAGTGTATGCATCAGGAAGGTATTAAGTCATAATGATTTTTGAGAAGTCTTATCATAACCATTCATCAGTAATATATGTTAACTACATATGAAAATGAAAATATTAGCACTGTCTCCAAGACACAAACTTCAGATTCAGTCTAGACTTTCCCAATGCTCAGGGGTCTGGAAGTCTGAATGGATGTGATGCCTTGGTTTAGGCCAATCTCTATTTAGGCCATGATCCTCAAATCACTTCCTCCAAAATAATCCTACTGAAACCAATGGGATTACTCTGGAGTAAGTGGAATGGGGATCATGGCCGTAGGATGCACTAAGTGCTACCAGCACGCTATTAATGTCAAGCCAGATGCCTTCAACTGCCAGATGTAATTCCATATGTGTGGCATGCTTTTCATGCACTAAAATGTAAGCCTGGAAGCCTTTTAAGTAAATGGTGTCATTTCTAAACTTTGGTTTAGTATAGTCACATCCATGTTTTATTTTTGCTAGAAGAACAATTTAAAAAACCACAATTGTGTATCTTTATACACAACTACCGGATTTGCCATGGGCGGCCACCTCTCAGGAGGAGATGTCTTGTATGATTTTCTTACGGCATTGGCATCATAAAGTTTCCAATGTTTTCCTCTGAAATCCCCATCAATGATTTGCAACATAGAACTCATGTGTACCTCCAACCGAGTGTTTAAATGTGCCCTCAGTTAGTCAAATAGCAATGAAATAAAGAGGAGACTTTGGGTGTTTTTAGATAGACCCGGGACTGGCTACCCCCAGAGATTCTCTGGAGTGGCCGGCCCAATTATGGGTGTGCATGTAATTTTCATTATTACAATAACAGTATTGAAAATGTTGTTTTCATTATTGTTATTGCAATAACAAAAATGACAAATAATAATAATGAAAATAGAAATGAGAATGTCACTTTGTTTTTTAAATATAGGGTAAACACTAAAACATATATTTCTGGCTATAACATTTTTGTGACTTACTCAAGTAGGATGAAACTTTGGGAGATTGTGCCCCCAATGGAGGGTGCTCCGTTTATCATGTTTTGAAAGTATTAGATAGATAACCAATTTAAGAAGCAATTTAATGTTGTGGTTTTAAGAAAAGCTCAATACACATTAATGGCTACAACTTCTTTATCTTCCATTTAATTTGCATGAAACCTGCACATATTATGTCCCTCTACAGGATTAACACTTCTACTGATTTTCAGAAAGATTGGATAAAGGGTCCCAATGGTATAAGACATTAACTTTAAAATACATTTCCAGCTGTAACATGTTTATATTCCATCCTTTTATTATATATTTTATTTATTTTCTGAATTTATACCCCGCCCCTCCTGAAAACATCTCCGGTCAGCTCTGGATATGTGGCAGGAATGTATCAAATACCTTTCCTGTCAATTCTGCCAAACTACAGGTCACTTTCATAAAGGGAATACATTTTAAAAGCAATTGAAGTTGTCCCTTTAAAGACCATTATTCAGATAAATAGCAGCACATGCAGTGTCAGTCAGAGGCAGGGACCTGGCATGGCAGGGGGAGGGAGATTGTAGGAGGGAGGATGTGGATCAACTCAAAAGACTGAAAGACACATTCACTGGCCAATTACTGCATATTTCCAGCTTTACAATAGTGACTTTGAGGCAGGCAAAGGGGGCGACCCTGAGGCGGACATAGAAAGCACATAACTGGGACTTTGAGGATAGCATCCTCAAAATCAGGAGACATAGTTTACACATCCAGGCTGGCCAATTATCATCACAATCGCAATCTGCAGCACTGTGACAGAGGACATAAGAGAATCTCTATTGGCTCTTTCCTAAACAGATGCTTCTGACTTCCCTATAACAACTGCGGGAGAGAGGTTGGGATGGTCACATCACAGAATGAGGATATTTGGTTGACATTTCTTCTGACCAATTGACATCACAAACTGATCTTTATACCACAATGCACGTAAGTGAATCCCTGGCATAGACTCCTTCTCTGCATATGCTGTGCAGGCATATAAAATTGGTACCCTTTATCACATAATTTGGATATTTGTCAGACATAATTGTAAATGTGTGATATACAGTCCTGCCAAATTTCATATATACTGGTTTGACTACAAAGATGTTACAGTCAGAAATACATTAATAATCTAATTAATTATACTACCAGGACCCTTTATCCAATCCTTCTGAAAGTTGGAAGAAATAGTAAATATAGGAAGGGGTGTAAACTTGCCATGTTTAATCTACATTAAATGTGAGGTAAAGAAGTTACAGCTAAGATGTATATGATGATTTTTTGCAAAATAATATAATTCAACTGCTTATAAAATTGGATTCCTTTATCCAATCTTTTTAAAATTTTGAACACTTAATGCATTCCATTGGTTTTATAATCCCTACAAAGTTCAGCCAAATATAATGAAAAACAAAAATGTTACAGGAAAAAATGTGTGTTTCATTGAAACCAATGGAAAATGAAAACAAAAGCAAAAACGAAAATGACAATTTGATATTTATGAAAACAAAAATGACATATTTAAATAACTAAAACAAAAAAATGAAAATGAAAATGAAAATGACATGGCCCCCTGGTGCATACCTCTAAGTCCTATATCCCCTCCATCCAGTCCCACCTGGGTTGGGTTTACATAGACCTGTCATCTACTGTGGCCTATGGTCTACCAACGTGGCACCCTGCTCCCCCACACCATAGAGTTGTGGAAGATCACCAGATTGTCTAAGCTGCTATCTGCAACTCTATGACATTGCCCAGGACAACTGAAATGCAGTGGCTGTCTATTGAACAGAAAGACAGCAACTCTGGCTTGGGTTGGTGCCCTGGATTTAGCCAGCCTACTCTGTTGGTAGTTCTGGAGCACCACAAGTAGGACTGAAGAGGAGCAGGGTATTTCTGCTCCTCCTGCACATCTGGTGACCAGTCTTTAGATAGACAGGGGGTGAGGCAGACCAGAACTTGGGCTGCTGTCCATCTGTTTACACCCATTGTGGAGAAGGTGACACTCCCCCACCCCCCACGTGGCTATCACAGCCAATCCGGAGGCAGTGGGGGGAAATTCACTTGGCCAAATAAAGAAAGAATGGTAATCTGCTAGGCCCACAGTGCTAGTTCAAGGAAGTGAGTGGTTGAGTGCTTACTCCTTCCATACCGCGTCCTTCAGAGCCACTGCCCCTGTGCTGTGGACTGGGTCTTTTATTGCTGCACAGAGAACCCACTCTCGTGAGGTCTCCCTCACACAAAATATTATCTGCTAGGCCAAAGGTCCAATTTTAAAATAAAACACCCTCTGAGGCCTCCCCTTTTCCTCTTGTGTCCTTCCCTTCCCCCATCACACTTAAAGGGAATGGTGGCAAATTGCCCTTCCTGCTGAGGGTGTGGGAAGTGGGGCATTACTGTGCATTACTTGATCCAAAATTTTTCTTGAATGGGTGTGAAAAGTTAAAAGAAACTCCCTGTGCAATATTAAACTTCTATTCTGTCCCCCCACCCCCTCCTGGAAAGAGCTCAGATTTTTTTAGAAGACTTAAAGTATATTTTAAGCTCTTTTAAAAAACAAAATGACTAGAAGGAGTAGGATTTAAGTTAATAACCACTCATTATAATAGATAGCCTTTTGTCCTGGTATGACAACAGCATTTGTTTTCTTTCTTACTCTTAGAGATGATCAGCTATATTCTTTATGCCCACAAAACCCTTAGCTTAGGATTTTCTTAACTTGGTACATAACGTTCTTGTCTGTTCTTTTTGCCCTTTGAGCAGGCTGTCCAAATAGGCTATGAAAGTTCTGAAATGAATTTTTTTTATGATTTTTGTGTATTGCACAAGTACAATTTTTAAATGAAACAGGTTCATTCTTCTGTTTATCTGTATCCTCCAGAAATAAGCACAGATTAAGAACAGAAGGTGAAGAATGTGATTTTCTTTTCATTCTGCTGAAATAAGAAAAATAGCAGTTTTATAATTAAGATAAATTGTTTCCAGAGGTCTAATTTATTTACAACGCCAGATTCCTAGGCAGGACCCCTAAAAACGTAAAATGTCTCCTACGTAAAAAAATTGAAAATTCTGCGGGAGTCTGCTAGCCTGCAGGCCTGATTCTGTGGACTCTTACCCCAGCCCAGATGATTTGGACCCAAGGCCAACTCTCCCCGGCCTGCCCAGAAAAGAGGAGCACCCTACACTCTTGTTGCTGCCACTGCGCTGTGGTTTTCCTACTTCTTGGCGGACTGGGGTGAGTGACCTGGGTTTCCCCCTCCATCCCCCTGCCTCCTCCTCCTCCCCCACCACCCTGTCCACTCTGGGGATCCCCTCCTTCCCTTGTCCCCCTGATATCCCCTCCCCTCCTCATCCCCCCTAGGATCCCCAACTCGCTCCGGCCCACCGAACAACAGGGAAACCCCAGAGCTGCAAGCACTCCTGCTGGTGCCATTGCGCCAGGGTTTTCCTCTTGTTGGGTGGGCCTGGGTGTGTCAAGCAGGTTGCCCTCTCCTCCTCCCCAACCCCCACCCACTCTGGAGATTACTTCTCCCTTCTCCCTTCCCCTGGGATTCCATCCCTCCTTCTTCCTCTCAGGATTCCCAAGTCACCTGTGCCTGCCCAGCAGCAGGGAAACCCCAATGCTGCAAGCACTCCTGCTGTCATAGCTGCACCAATATTTCCCTGCTGCTAGGAGGGCTGGGTGAGTTGGCTGGGTTGCCCTATCGATCCTCTCCCTCTCCTTCTCTTGGGATCCCCTTCCTCCTAGAATCCCGTCCCCCTCTTCCTTCTGCGATCTCTCCTCCATCCTCCCTCCCCTTCTGAGGATCCCCCAATTTACCCAGCCCCACCCAACAGGTTGGAAATCATGAGGAAGTGAGTGCTACTGCTGCCGCTGACTATTTGGTGAGCAACCACAACAGGCAAGTCAGAGGCTTGCATGTGGTAATGTCACCTAGCAAAGAAAATTCCACAGGGGATTTTTTTCCCTGTAGCTGGGATTCTGCATAAAACCCATGATTCACAGTAGCACTTTTCCCTAGGCATAGATAAACATGCTAACATGGGATATTTTAAATTTGATGCTTTGATCCTGCCCACGGTCAGTGCCTTCACCCCAGGCAGGATCTGACCCAGCTGTCAAACAGATATGTTGGCAGCCCAGGCCAGGGAGGGGATAGGGCACAGGAACTCTGCAGAGTCTCAGCAACACACCATCCTGCCCCTGCACTGCTGAGCAATGATGGCCTGCACACCTCCCTGATGTGTAGCTGCAGTGGAATAGCAGCTCGGACAAGGCTGGGGAAAGCGTGTCATCACACACGATGTCCCACTCTCCCCTGATCTGGAGATGGCTTTCCTGGGCTGCAGTAGCACTTAGCCGGGGCTGTGACTTGTCAATGGGCCCCAGGTACAGTCTAGACTAAGAACTGCCACAGCCTAGGGAAACCCTGAGTCCAGCCCGAAGAAAAACCTGGTGGGCTGGCAGACATGATGGCAACTCGGGTGTCCACGTTGGTTAAAACATGACACACACACACCCTGCCCCCATGTACCATCACGTCTGAAAATACCCATGGTATACTCACATGTATGGGAGGTTCTTAACTTAGAACAGCATAATTTGATTAAAGATCAGGATTACACCATATCAGCTCAGCACATGTTTAAACCAATAAGGACCAGAAGAATGAGAGATCTCAAAAAACACTTGACAACGGGAAGTTTTCAGTAGATTCTAATTGGGTCCTGTAAAACTTGTTTGTAGACCTAGATCTCTTTGATTTTTGTATGGATGATTTGAAGGAGTTGATTTGATTATTTGATTTTTCATCCTTGCAGTTATCAAAGCTAGAGATTTAATCAAAATCATTTTAATGGGCTTGGTATAGTAACTAAAATGATAAGTGACCTATGCTAAGAAGAAGGTCAGACTGCATGATATCAGTGATCCCTTCTGACCTTCAAATTAATTAATCATAATCTGGATGTGTGTACTATTAATTGAACAACAACAACAAAAATCTTAAAGTAAATCTTACTGAGACATAAACAACAGATGAAAATTATGAGAGGGAGGGAGGGAGAGAGAGATAGATAGATAGAGAGAGAGAGAGAGAAGACATATCGAGTTCCAAATTACTTGCCCTACCGATACAGAAATGATTATATTATTTTCTCCAATCTGCTGTGTGAGTCCAAATGCTAAAAGAATAGTTAATTATTTCTCAGCCTATCCTATTTTCCTTGGCATTTGTTTGAGCCCTCTGTGATTTCCTTTTGGATGGGACTCTGCTTTTGTTTGGCTTTAAGCTTTGTTTTGACATCCATAAAATATCACATCATTGCAAGGGGAATTGTGTTCACCTTTTTTATTTTCCCATCTACATAGCATTGCCTTTTCCTTAGTTTCATCCAGAAATATCCTTTCCATACCCTGCTTCCCATTCCCTTGCCTTTTTTTTTTTTGCAACCTTTCACAAGATTTGACTATTCCTGTAGCTGCTCTGTATGATTTTTCTATCATTATATGCCTGCAGAATTATATGCGATGAAAAGAATTGGAAAGATCGTAAAACATCTACAAATGTTTAAAATGCTGTTTTCTTAATTGTAATAGCAGTATGTAAAGTACTTTGTGTTGGAGGTGAACCCTGAAAGTGCTATACAATTTTAATAATAATAATAATCCTCATTCAGCAATAAATGTACCTGATGGAGATTGTCTATTGAAACAGTTCCCAAATGATAGGCAGCAGATTCCTGAGGGACATGAGGACTTTACTGAAGGCCATAACACCTGAGGTAAAATTCTGTTTTATATATTAAGGCCAACTTCCACTTAAGCCTCTCTAAAGCCTTGCTCATCCCCGTAAACTCCTTATGGATGCTTTTCTTCCCTGTAACTAAGTTAAACATGTGCATCTTACGACTTCTCAACTTCATGAATGCATCCTTGGCCACTTTTAGACAAGTGGTGCGTGATTGCGCATCGTGATTGCGCATAATTAGAAATGGCCGCATATATTAATTACACGAGACGGAAGCGGGGTATTATGCGCATATTGTGGCGGTTGCATATTTTTAAAGTCCGCGAATTAAATACCTCGATCGTGAGTTTAAAAATGTGCAACCACCACAATATGTGCATAATACCCCGCTTCTGTCTCGTGTAATTAATACAGGCGGCCATTTTTAATTATGCGCTATCACAATGCACAATCACACACCGCTCATCTAAAAGCAGCCTTAGTCTCTCCCTTTGTTCCCCTCTCCCTTGTCTCATTTCCTTTGTCTTTCTTAGACGGTAATCCCCTTGAGATAGAGACATATTTCTAACTACTGATTGTACAGCAACAGGTACATTGCTTGTGTGCAGTATAATAACAGTAACTGTAGATAGTGGTTTAACAGAAGAGTGCTGAAAGAAAGACTGTTCTTTATATCCTGGCATAAGTCATATGACTCAAGTCAAGGTTGCAAAAAGTTAGAAAGCTGTCTAATGTGCCAGGTGTGAATATCCATTGAAGCTCAATGTAAAGCTACCATTACACAGTTCATACTAATCATTTTGTTCCTCACAAAAACAGCTTGGTGAAACAATTTCTTGAGCGCAAGATGGATTTGTTGACTTTAAAATATCTATATTGAACTTGAGTGATGTGAGAGTTTTCAAGCCACATGTGTGACTATTTGAGAATTCCACTTATGGGATTACAGATTTTAAAATTCAGAAAATATAAAATGTCTTCTAATGATAAAATGATAGATTACACTCACTTTAAATCATGTTCTTTTTGCAGATGCTGTTATGTTTCTTTAAATATATTCCCCTCAAAACTATAGAATTTAAATCTATATAAAGCCATTTTATCAAACAACCTGCCAAAATACTTCCCAAGCAGTGTACTAGTGTTGAGTGCTAATGAATGAAAAGCTCCTTTCCCCATCTTGTAACAACAAAAAAAGGGCAAATCTGTCTTCATCCTCTGGTTGAGTCATCTTCGGCCTGCTGTGAGAAATTTGCTACCTACTTTGTAGACAAAATTGCTTGCATTTACCTCGATGTGGGGACTGCAAGCTATTTGGAAGAGTCAGAGTTTAGTCTTGTCCTGTTTATTTGGATCAGTTTCAGTTGGTGTCACTCACTGAGGTGGGGGATATTCTTGGGGCAATGAGGGCAACCAGTGGTAAATTAGATCCATTGCCATCCTGGTTGGTAAAAGCCAGCTAGGAGAGGCTCAGGCTTTTTCTGTCTGATATTGTCAGTGCCTCCCTTTGGGAGGGTAGGGCAGGGCAGGGTTCCGAACACACTCAAGATGGCAGTTGTTCAGCCCCTGCTCAAAAAACCATCACTACTTGACACTGACACCTTGGACAGCTATCGCCCTGTCTCTAACCTTCTGTTTTCAGGGAAGGTTATTGGGCGAGTGGTTGCTACAGGGACAGCTAGATGTAATTGGATTCCTGGACCCATGTCAGTCTGACTTTAGTCTTTGGTATAGCACTGGGACTGCACTTATGGCATTGGTCACCGATCTTCCTTCCCTTGGACATTCACCTAAGTCCTAGTGGCAATGTAAGACTGTTTTATTTGGGTAAGCATTCAACGGGAAGGGATAGATTGCGGGGGTGAGGGTGATGTTTTCAGATTTGTGGGTTTTATGTTTGTATTTTATACATTTACTGTAAGCTGCCTTGACCCTCAGGGGATAGGGTGGGATATAAATAAATAAACGAACAAATAAATAAATAAATAAATAAATAAAATAAAGCTACAACAAAACTGTTAGCCATTACTCAGGCCTCTCCAAAAATCACAAAGTGTCTTTAAAACATAAGATTTATTTTCCATTTTTCATAATTAAATAAATATGAAATATTTATATTATATTTATATATTTTTCATAAATAAATAAAACCATTTAAGGCTCATGTTTTCCAACTATTATACCAGAAAGATGTCAGGACCAAGGGTCTGGGCACAGAAAGTGGTGGCAGGATTGGTGCTGGGGCGCCTCATGCAGGATCAGGTTCAGGATCTTGGTGCTGGTGAGTTAGCGTAGGATACGGTCTGGAGGGTCAGGAACAGGGATCAGCACATGGACCATGGGGTAGAACGGACACGTGGATGAACAAATGAGGAAAGCAGATGGACAGACTAGATGTACACCAGGATGGGCTGACTAGATGCAGGTCAGAGCAGGGCAGGAAAGACAGACTGGATGCAGATCAGGACAGACAAGAAAGGCAACAGACTGACACAGCACTGATGCCAGGCAGGATGGTCTCCACAGGGTAATGTTAGTGGACTTCCCAGGCCACCAGTAAGAGGCTTCCCCAGCAATCATTATGGGGTGCATCAAGCAGATGCCAGAACCTCATCTTGGCAGATGGCAAAACTCCATCTTTGCCAATACTCTGGTGGCCAGGGTCACCAGTACGGAACAGAAGGACCAGGTTCCAGAAGGGAGCTAAGTAGGGCCAGGCTTCCACTGGCCCAGAAGTCACACTAGGAACAGGGAGTGCAGAGCCAGTCCAGAGTTCATGGAGACATCTGGAACAGATACAGGAACAGGAAATGACAGATGAGATCCACCCAGCTTCCTGTGACTGATGACTGGCCTTATATTCAGGCCAACAGCCAACCAGGAAGCAGGGTGTGTGGAGGGAAGGGGTGTGGTTTGACTGGTCAGAAAAGGTGTATTTATTTATTCATTTAATCCATTTTTACCTTTCCCCTCTTGCCCAATGGTGCCTCAGGGTGGCTTAAAAAAATACAATATAAAACAATAAAATCAGCAACAAATATCATAACTATATAAACATTGCTATATAAATATATAAAATCCACATCAACCAGTTATAGCCCGATTAGCATAAGGATCAATTACACATCCAAACCCAAGACAATTAACCTAGGAGACCTCATGACCAAATCCAAGATCAGAGCTGCTAGAGCAGTCAGGGATGCTGCTGTGCATTGGGGTGTATAGTACACTAGCAGAATCCCCGATCTTCCCCCTGCCAGACCCCCTGGTCCATTACCAGCCTAATCGAACACAAGATGGAGATCCTCTATCCTGGACTCAGTCTGCACTGAAAACTTCAGAGCAATCAAAACATTCCAAAAATAATTCCCCCCACCAGTCTGGGCTTGACAGAGTACTTAGCCAGAACGAGATCAGTCAAAATCAGCCCTGACAACTTGTCGAGCCAGGTCTGTCACACACACGCAAGGTCAGCAGTCCAATCCAAGATGGAAACATGGATGACTGATGATTTATTGGCTACTGAACTCACATTAATTAGTACCAGCGACAAGCCAAGTTTGCCCAAGACCACGACCTCCTGATTACCTGAGCCCAGGGGAACCAAGCAGGGGACCAGCACTAACCACCGGATCCTCCACTCATGATGACATCTCCCTCCTCTTGGACCATAATTCTCCCATCCCATGATGACCCCAATCACCGCTGCTTCCCCCAACAGCAGACCACCACCAGTTCCCACTCCCTGGAAGGCTCCCTGGTGCCCCAGGTCCTCTTGATGCACCCGCTAAGCCTCCTAGTGGTGACCTCAGAAGCCCACTTCCAACCTCTCCCCAACCGTCTTGCCCCCCCATCACAACCAAATCTCCTCTCATCGTCATGTGACAACCCCCATCCCCCTATGCAACCCCCTCTCACCAGAGGGCAACCACCCAAAGGGGAAACCCAGCCACTTTAACTGGCCAGAAAAGTCCCCTACCACCACCCCACCCACCCCTCTCACTGATGGGTAAAACCCTCCCTTCCCTAAATTATCTATCAATCATCTAAATAAATCTATGCCAAACAAATATAAAACTATATACCTCACTCACCCCACCCTTACTGCACCAAACCAGCCAACCCCAACCCAATAATCAACCCCTTCCCAACATAGATCACAAAACCCCCACTGCACAATTCAAAAATTCAACAACAGCCCCCCCCCAGCCCCACCAAGAGTCATGTCCTTTGGCACGGCTTACAGATGTGCGCCTGCGACACTGCCGAGACGCACACCACCTAAGTGTTGTCCTGACTCCTCCCCATGCTGGGAGGGATTCCCTTCCCCCTCTTCAATGACAGGGGAGATGTTGAAAGTCCCGGGGCTCAGGGATTTCTACCTTCACCGGCAGTGGCAGCAACAGCAGGTGGGGCAGTAGGCAGGTGCAGCCATAAAGAGGTATTTTGGCAAAGAGACTGATTTAGATGCTCTTTTTATTTTTAAAAAGGATGTTGACTGCTTCCACTCTTCTGAATAAATAAATAAATAAATAAATAAATAGGGTGCTTCACTGTCTTGGCATCTTCTATACACTTGATTTGATTTTATAGTTTCCGTTTTCTTATTGTAATGGTATGTTTGAGACAAATATGGCCTTGTTGCCACTGTGCCACTGTGTGAGCTGAGTACTCCTCAATTACTTACTCCCTCTCAATATAAGCTGAAATACTCACATAATCGCATTACTTCAGAAGCTGGAGCCTGAGGTAAAACACAAATCTGCGGATCAGTTAACAATAAAGTCACAACAGTTAATCACCAACACTTCATGTAACTGAAACTTGCAGGCAGTGTTTAGATAAACAAGATACAACTTGAATATGGGTAGAGAATCAGACTAGTATTGCTAGTAGGACTGGCCAGGAAAAACATTTTCTAATTTTTCCCCATCATCAGGGACAGTTTGGGACTTGGGCAGCCTGCAAGATTGAATTAAGACAGAAATGGGCATAGGATCACAGGTCTGGGCATGAGTAGAGAAAGGATCAATGTCCTGGTGCAGGAGCAGAACTGGAAAGTAGGAACAGGTCATGACCAAAGAGGCCTAAGCTTAGGAATGGAGTTCAGGACCAAGAGCAGGGAAAAGCAGGTACAGTCAAGAGAGGCGTAGGCAGTAATGGATGCAGGAACAGGTTCAGGCAGGAATAGAGACAAGTCAAGAAGAGAGTAAAGTAACATGAAGCAAAATTATTCTATCTCACCTCCTGTTGCTGCTGAAAAGCTTTTATCTGGATAAGCAATCAGCAAAAAATGTATGCAAAGACTGTAACTGGAGAGTTTACTAAACAAAAGTCCAGGCCACTGCCCAAAGCCCTGGTAAGGGCAATTTGAGGTCTGGTTCTTGATACCTACAAATTATTTTCAGTAATTGCAAAACTAAATATTTCACCCAACCCAGGTCCTGCAGTCTCATTGCTTACCTGTTGCCTGGCTGCTGTAGGGGACTGGATGCTGGTGGGTCGGGTCCCCGACCTGTAGATGAATTCTGACAAGACTGAGGTGATGATGGTTGGCTGGCCTAGTGACTTTGGGGGATTGGAACCCTGGTTATTGATGGATTCTGTACCACCAGGCTGAGAACTTGTGACCGGTAGCGGGGTGGAGTCTGATGGTACAGACTCCATCAATAAGCGCCAGACTCCACCCTGGTTATTGATGGAGTCTGTACCACAAGGCTGAGAACTTGTGACCGGTAGCGGGGTGGAGTCTGATGGTACAGACTCCATCAATAAGCGCCAGACTCCACCCTGGTTATTGATGGATTCTGTACCACTAGGCTGAGAACTTGTGACTGGTAGCGGGGTGGAGTCTGATGGTACAGACTCCATCAATAACTCCACCCCGGTTATTGATGGAGTCTGTACCATCAAACTCCACCCCGCTACCGGTCACAAGTTCTCAGCCTTGAAATGTTCCTGGATCACTGCGTCTGGAATCACATGTGGCAGTGGTGGCGGTGGCCAAAATTGCTTTTTACCGACTCCATTTGGTGAGAAGGTGGAGGCCTTTTCTTTCTGATTTGGATCTGGCAACCAGCATCCATGTCTTCATTACCTCGAGGCTAGACTACTGCAATGAGTTCTACATGGGGCTGCCCTTCAAAACTGTTCTCAGCTGGTGTAGAACGTGGCGCCCCACCTTCTTACGGGGACGAGTTGCCGGGAGTGCATAACACCAGCGCTCCAGAATCTGAATTAGTTGCCTATTGTCTTCTGGGCACAATTCAAGGAGCTGATTTTGACCTTTAAAGCCCTAAATGTCTTAAGACCCACTTTATCTGGAAGATTAGCTGGCTTACCATGTCCCATTGTAGCCTTTGCAGTCATCCAGGGACACCTGTCTGGAAGTACCAGTTTTAACTTGGTCTCTACAATTAAGAGGGTGTTCTTGGCTGCTGTTCCACAGCTGTTGAACTCCCTCCCCCAGGAGGTTCATTTATGTCTGGGTTTGAGTGCCTTTAGGAGGCAATGAAAAATTGTTCTATTCACAGGGGTGTTGGGCAGTGGGGGCTAGGGGAAAGGAGATTTTTGAGGGGATAGGGGTAAGTTAGGGTGTTGAGGACCTGGGATGGAGAGAGGTGTTGGAAGACTGATGTAGGGTTGTGGGGTATCTTATGTTTTTGTATTTATAGTTATATTTTTATATTTGTATTTTGTATTTTAATATTATAAGCCATCCTGATCAGGAAGGGTAGGGTTATTATTATTATTATTATTATTATTGTTATTATTATTATTATTATTATTATCAGCCTCATCAATAATAATAATAATAAATCAATAATTCAAATTTTTTTCCAGACATGAAATTCCAAAAATGTAATATTTTGTCATTTTCTAAAATGTAACATTTGTAAAAGGATGACCAATTTCAGCTAATGTTGATGTCATTATGGACAACATGGAAAAAAAGATTATTCACATTCTGGTATTTGATTTCAGTGAGGCTGCAGCTCTTATTGCTACCATCCCTAATCAAGCACACTGTTTCAGTTCAGCTAAAATCCCTCTGGGATGCAGTCACCAAGGGAAGGTTTCCCAGTAATGGCTATGAATTCAGGGAATTCCCTCCTCCTCCTTGTGCTTCCAGTACCACATACTTGATAAATGGTGAAACATTCCATTTAGTTTTTGACATTTTCAAAATCCATCACTTGGACAGTCTGACCTAAAGGCTTTGCTTTGATTCTACACATATTGGTTTAAAGCCGAACCAAAGGCTAAATTGAAACATATGGGTTCAAAACTGCATTAAAAGCTCAATCAACACGCAGTGGCCTCCAAAAGTACAAAAAGCTAAATCCTGGAAGTTGTTAAGCTAAGAAATACAGTCTAAGAGAAGTCTAGCAACACAGTCTCAAAGTTTTCAACTACACAACTGGAACTGTGCTATTTTTCAAAATCCCAGCTGTAGCTTGAAAGTGCTTTTTTCAAATATCTTGCCGTGGATAATAACACACTGTCTAGTCGGTTGAGCTATCAGGCCTAAACAGCTGAAAATATTTCCTTAACGAATTCCCGCTGTAGTTTTCTCTGCTGCTGAAATACAGTCTGACTAAAGAAGGGCATAGTAATTTTAATAGAGGTTTGCAATTTCGTATCATTTAATTATGAAAATGAATAGAGCCGCATTCGTTTTCTTAACTAAGGTTAGAAAAATGAATGAATAAGAAAATGAATGAATAAGCAAAAATGTTTGATTTCCTTTTATTTTTTTAATTTCATTTTATTAAAAATAACAATAATAAAAAAAACCACTGCACTTGCACAAATGGCTGCTGGGGTTGTCCTATGCATGCTCACCCTTTTCTGAAACAACATTGGCAGAATCAGAACCATTTTTTAAAAGGGCACTGATGCTGCCGGCACCATTTTGGAAAGGGGCTGTGCATGTGCAGAGTCGGTCCAGCGGCCATTTGCACATGTGCAGTGATTTATTTTTTTATTTTTAATAAAATAAAAGAAAAATGGTAGAGTCCTTTACAAAAAAACATGAAAACGAATGGGTTTTTGGAAAAGAAAATGACAGCTAAAACAAAAATGAATCATGTGCCTGTTGCGCACCTTTAAATTTTAACCAACCCATCCAAAGATGGAGATAAAGTAGCTGAGATGAAATCTTTTTTCGACCAACTTCTGCTGATCAGAGTACATAAGCTTTGGGGATGCAGCACATGAGTACTCTGTGGCCCCAAAGCTGACATACTTTCACTAACAGAAGTTGGTCCATTAAAGTTATTATCTGATTTACCTTATCTCCATCTTTTATATTTGGAACTAACATGGCAGCTTCACTCTCCTCTAGCCTACCCAATAAATTTTTTGAGTTGATTTTTAAATTATGAAATTTTGGGGATTTTCAGATGTTATGAGATCACTGTTGGCAAACTGAATCACAGTGGATCCCGTGTGTTGGCAGTGATCTCGTGAATGTCTGTGCGACCCCCACCATATGTTCACCACAGTGAATCTCTGGCGGGGGTCACCGCTAACCACGGTTCTGGATCTGAGGGTGATTTCAGACATAACGGGGCCCGTTGGCCCCGTACCGAAATCACCCTAGTCATTCCCCGCCGGGGTCACCCTGTCACGCCGCAACAGACGTGCCGGGGGGATCCCGGCGAGGAATCTGGGAGGGGGCGGAGCTGTGCGGCGCAACATGCGGCCGCACGGCCCCACCCCCTCCACGCTCCCACCGCCCACCCTCCAGGCCGCCGCGTCGGGCTGGATTCACCACGGCCCAGGGTCCCGCCTGTGATCCCGGGCCGTGGTGCCCGACCAGACGTGACGCCGGGGTTCACCCCGGCATGGGATTGCATTCAACACGTGGCGGCCTCCGGTCCCCCCGCTTTGGCTCTCATGTGTCGAATGCAATCCCCAGCCGTGGTAACATCTGGGGGGAAACATCTGTTTCCCCCAACAGACGTGATGCTATCACAGCCACCACACGGAATTGAGCATGGTTCACTGTGATATCATCACATCTGAAATCACCCTGAGGCCGGTCTCAGGGCCAGGACCGTGGTTAGATGGCCACGATCCAGAAAGGGGCAAAAGTAACATCAGTTACCTTGCCCCGTTCCGGAATCCTGCCCTGAACCACGATACAGGATCCGGCGCAGCAGCCTCATTGGCCACTATGTCTGCCTGTCTCCCAGTGGGTGGCCGGCTGAGGGAGCATGGGGGGGGCGGGGCTGAGCGGCCGCATATCGCAACATGCAGCCTTGCCCCCTCCCCAATCCCCTTCAGAAATCAGGCCGGCATGCCTAAAGGATGGAGGGCCTGATCATGGAACGGGATCTGAGATGGATCCTAGCCCAGGGTTCAGAGTAGTGGTCTGAGAGGCCCGTCATGTCTGAAATTACCCTTTCATTCTCAATTACAAAAAATTAACAGCTTTCACCAAACATGTTTCATGAGTTTTTAAAGCTCATTTTTCCTAATGAAAATCTTCATTGGAACTTTTCTAAAATATCTTTAGTTGCTACTATTATAAGGAGTCCTGTAGGGTTTTTAGTTTCAGGATAACATTACTTCCCCTGAGAAAACCCATTGGATGGCTCCTCAGAGTTGAAAAATCTCTCCAAGTTTCCTATTTTTAAAAAATAATAAGAAATTAAGAAGTGTCATACTGGATTAGACCAATGATCCGTTTAGCCTAACATCCTATCTCTGACAATAACCAGCTTCAGTTGCTTCAGACAAGTGAACAAACAGCTAAAAAAATGGCCTGTTCCTTTCCATGCCATTTATTCACAACCTCCCAGCAATCAGAGGACTCATCTCCAGACTAAATACTACTTGCTATCTATGGACCTATCCTTCAGAGCTTATCTTGTCCCTTTTAAAAATCAGTTATGCCACTGGCTTCCACAACATCCCGTGGCAATAAGTTCTAAATGATAATAATAAATATAATATACAAATATTTCAATTTCTTTCAAGATAAAATTGTCCATAAAAGTTGGAAAAGTTAAAATTGGTTGAAAAATTCCAATAGGCTTTCCCTAGCTCCTCATCCCATTAGTGTCCTCCCTAATTTTCTTACAGCCCCCTTCTCCCCTGTATCTAAGCTAAGTATGTGCATTTTCACAACTTTGTGGATGTGTCCTTGGGTGATTTCAGACGTTACAATACCACGGTCAATCATGGTGAACTTCGGCCACCCGGAGGTCCGAAAGCATGGTCAAAGATATTCCCGCCGAGGGTGAACGACTGGCAGGAATCTCTTTCAGGCCGAAATGACGTTATGGTACCGTGGCCACCACAGGGGGGGATTCACCATGATTAACTGTGGTACCGTAACATCTGAAATCACCCCACGACCCTTAATCGGCAGACGGTAATGTCTGTTACCTCTGCCAATTTTGGGTTGTGGCCCAGACTCCGGTATGGAATCGGGCGCAGCGACCAATTGACCCCTGCACCTGCCTGTCTCCCAGAGGGCAGATGGCCGAGGAAGCACGGGGGGGGGCTGTGCAGCTGCACTTCGCACCGCACAGCCCCACCCCCTCCCCGATCCCCAGGAGGAATCAGACCAGCATGTCAGAAGGACGGATGGCCTGATTCCGGTCCGGGATCTGGAATAGCTCCTGGACTGTGGTGATTTCACATCTGAAATCACCCCGTGGGTGATTTCAGATGTTACGGGCGGGCGGTTCGCCACAGTGAACCCCCAGTGGGAGTGAACAAAACAACCACGGCCCGGGGCGAATAAAAGCCCCAAACAGAGGTGACGGGACCAGGACCATGACCGGGAACCGGGCCGAACCACCACGGACCGGGGCAGCGCAACAGACGTGATGCCCATCCCCGGCTGTGGTCAAAACACCCAGAAGGCACCGGGCAGGGGCAGGACACAGACATGGCCAACAGAGGGCAAACGAAGCCAAAAGGCACACAAGGGAACGCCCACACAAGGGAAATGTGAAGGGAGGGGGGAGGAGGGAGAACAGGCTGACAGGTGCCACACACAGCATGCACACACACAGTGGACCCACAGCGGGACACACTGCAAGACCACACGCCCGGGCACACACACACACGCACGCAAGGGAAAGGTCAGGAAGGGGGGCAGGGGTGGCTGGGGAAAGACACAAGGAACAACGGGAGGGACGAGGGGGGGCACCGCTAAGGGGCAGGGCACAGGCAGCAGCAACCCCCACAGCACCCCAGTCCACATAGGCACACCCACAGCAACATAGCCAGTCTTGCTAAGGGGGTGCCAAGACCCCGGACCAAGGCACGATGGGGGCCCGCAATGCACAGCGAGCCCAGCGGAGAGGGTCCAGGAGGAGGCAGGGGGCCCCGCAGTCATGGAGGGGCAGATGGAGGGCAGCCAGGTCCGGAGGAGCCCTGCTGCAGGTCCAGCGACACCCCCTCCTGGGAAGGAACACGGGCCAGTCCAGGGGCACCCAAACCCCCAGGTCACACAAGCACCCAAGGGGGTGTGTGCAGCTGGTGCCAGGGCAGGCGGGAGCGGACCGGTTGCTGCACACGGGAGGGTCGAGAGGCCACACAGAGCACCGCACCCAGCCACC
>QEPC01010723.1:507079-531570 GCA_003113815.1 Sphenodon punctatus
GAATAACACAGAGCCCTGGGGGCACACACACCCTCCAGGGCCGGGAGGGGCTCCGAGGGGCCCCCAGGATGGGGAATGCGGCCGCGGACCACAACATTGTAGCACAACAGAGCGAGGCATGGGGTGCAGACCTGGCACAGCTGCAGAACACAACAGCGAGCACTGTGTCTGGCTAATCGCACCTTCAAGGCCATCCTGTAGCAAACAGCGTGGGGAGGGGGGCCGTGGTGGCTGTGGAGATAGCTGATGGAATGCAGCTGTCCTGGGAGTGTGCAGACCCACGCGCCCATGCAGGGGCGAGGCCAGGGGCCCTGCCTGCTGCTGCGCCCACCTGCAGGCCCACATGGCCCAGCCCTGCCGGGGGGGGACATGCCCGCCCAGGGGCCTGCCCCCCGGACACCCCAACCAGCATAGGCCCGATATAAGGGCACCTGTCCCCCCCCGTGGGCCCCACCACCATGGAGTGTGACAGGGCAGCTGGCTATTGGATGTTCCTCGCGCTCGCAGCCGAGTGGTTCCATGACCACACCAAGCAGCTGCGCCTCCTGACAACGGAGGTGCACCTGGCTGCCCGGTTGCGGCTTGCCATGGCCCTGACGGCTGCCAGGGGCCTCCAGGCCCACCATCCCTGCAGGCGAGCCCTTGCGTGGCTCAGGGTGCAGCGCATCACCTGGGTGGCTTGGCAGGCTGCCAGCCAGAGCCTGACCTGGCCTGCAGTGCTCCGCCGGGCTGCGAGGTGCCTCCTCTGGGCAAGGGAGACCATACACCGGGCTGCCCTGCTCGCAATGCCCATAGCCAGAAACCTATGGGTCACAGAGCACCCACAGGCATGGTGGGCTCGGGCCCTGGCCCACTGGGATGAGCCCGAGTGGAGGGCCCACTTTCGGATGAGATGGGGCACCCTGCTGTGACTAGCGGAGCTCTTCACACCCTGGCTAGAGCAGCAGCACACCTCAATGTGGGGCCCCATCCCCATTGTCCAGTGGATGGCCATTGGGGTCTGGGCCCTCGCAACCCCCGACTCTTGCCAGTCCATGTCCCAGCACTTCGGGGTAGGGCTCAGCACAGTCGCCTGCATCGTGCGGGATGTGTGTGACGAGGTGGAGGGCATGCTCCTGGACAGAACCATCCAGCTCATGGACCAGGGCGCCGTGATGGCGGGCTTTGCGGCCAGGGGCTTCCCCAACTGCATGGGAGCCATGGACAAAACCCACATTGAGATCCTGCGCTCAGCCGCCGGGGAGGCCCTGGAGTACGTGAACCGGCATGGATCCTACTCCCTGCACCTGCAGGGGGTGGTGGACCACCGGGGCCGGTTCATAGACATCTACACGGGCAACTCCAGCCGGAGTCACGACTCCAGGATCATGGCCATCTCCCCCTTCTATGCCCGGATGTTCCGGGGGGACTTTGCGGACATGGGCATGAGGTGGATCGAGGGGGTCCCGATGCCCCCCTGTATTCTGGGGAACCCCGCCTACCTCCTCACCCGTTGGCTGATGAAGGTGTTTCCTGTCCCAAGTACCCCTGCAGAGCTGTTATACAATACCCACCTGTGTTCCAGCCGGACCGTGGTGGAGTGCGCCTTCGGGCCCTCAAGCAGCGCTGGAGAAGTTTAGCTGGGCGCCTGGATTACACTGTCTCGACCTCGGCCCTGGTGATCGGTGCCTGCTGCGTGCTCCACAATGTCTGCGAGACCGAGGGGGCAGCCCTGGAGTACCCTGAGCCCCACCGGCCCCCCGGTCCCATGCCCCTGTATGTGAACGCAGAGAACCCCAGGGAGTACCGTTACGCCAAACGAATCCAGAACACCCTGGTGAGCCATATCGCCCGGGGGGGCCCATTGTGAGGGCATTCCCAACCCTGGGGGCCCCACCTCCGGTTCCTTAGGCATGCCACTGCACAGTTGGGCCCCCAGTCCGGTCCCCCACAAACTGAAGCGCGAGCTGCACTACAGAACGCTGCCTTTATTACCCACACAGTGCACACACTCACCCGTTCCCGCCACCCCACCTCCCTCACCCTGTGCCCTTCCGTGACCCCCTCCTCATGTCCCCCTCCACCCCTTCCCACCATCCCCCCTCACTTCCTTGGCCATCCCCGTGAGCACCCACTTGGGCCCATGGAGCTCTGGGAGCTCGCCTCCCCTCACTGTCCGTGTCCCCTGCATTGTCCTGGGCCACCTCCTGGCCTGGCATGGGGGCGGGTGGTGGTGGGGAGAGGGTGCCCAGAGGTCTGGCCATTCCCTGGGGGGGCTGCACCCTACAGAGCGCTGGGGGCACCGGGAGGCGGATGCGCAGCCCTTCGGGGCGTGGGGGCAGCTGGGGCACCTGGGCGGGGTCCTGGGGTGCCGAGGGTCCTGGCATTTGGACCGGGGCAGGCAGAGTGGCTGGGGGTGCACCTGCCAGCACATATGCACACATCGTGCCGGCGTGCAGGAGCAGGGATATCCCGATGTTGTGGGAGCGGTCCATTTTCGCTGTGTGCTCCCGCACCATGGCTTGGATGTCCTGCCTGAGGCCCCCGAGCAGCTCCTCCTGCCTGCTGTGCTCCCTGCACTTCCTGCGCCGCTCCAGGCGCACCTTGGCCTGGAGCCTCTTGTCCCTCTCCTCTGCCCGCTCCAGGGAGCGCTCGATGGCCGCCTCCATGCGGGCCTTGGCTTCGATCATGCGCTCCCCCCGTTCCTCCGCTTTCTGCATGATGTCCTGTGCCTGTTCCTCCCTCCACCTGAGGACCCGTGCCCGGTACTCCCGCATGCGTTGCGCTGGGGCCATGGGCCGTAGAGACACCGTGTGCGGGGGTTGCCCTGTGGGAATGGGAGGGTGGGTCAGAGCCTGCTCCTGTCCCCTGCCCAGGATGGGGCAGGGGCCCTCGGGCCCCCAGGCACCTCTCTCACGCTCTCCCCACCCCCTGACCCCGGCCCCTCCCATCCCCTCCGCCCGCCCGGGGACCCCCGCCCTGCCCCCCTGGGTGCCCTCACCTGGTTCCTGCACCTGCTGTCTCGGCTCTTTGGCAGCTGTCTGCTCCATCTCCTGGGTCCATTCCTGGGATGTCCCATGTCCTGCAGGTGAGGGAGGGGGCTGTGCGTGATGGGGTGGGTGTGGTTGGGCCCTGCGAGTGGGCCCCCTCCTGCCTCACCGGGGGGGCTGTGGCATGGCGTGGGGCGGCCCCTGCCCCCTCCACCCACCTCCCCTTGCCCAGGCCCCCCTGGTCCTGGTCCCTCCCCTCTCCTGGAGGGGTGCTTACCCTCGATATCCGTCTCGGAGCCCTCAGAGCCCGGAGCCTCTATGTGGGAGTGCTCCCCCAGGGACCACTGGCTGAGGGTGGTGAGGGTGCTGGCCTCGGACTCCTCTGGGCTGGCCCGGGGTTGGGTGCTCTCAGGGATGCTGCCGGGGAGGGCCCTGGAGGTGCCGGGGGCCACTGGGTGGTCTTCCTGGGGGTCCAGGGCCCCAGAGCTCGTGTCAACCAGGCGGGCAGCGAGGGGAGGGGGTACCTCAGCCTGCTCCCTGCCCTGGACCACGGTGCTGCCCACTAGCTGTGGGGTGACTATGGACCCCTTCATATGGAGGATGCGGTCCAGGGCCTCATAGTAGGGGGCGGTCTGGGCCCCGTGTCTGGACCGCCTATTTTTGTCCCGGATGGCCTTGTACCCCCTCTTGAGTTCCTTGGCCTTGGAGTGGCACTGTGCCGCTGTGCACTGATGCCCTGCCGCCTCCATGTCCCGCACTATGTCCTGGTACAAATGCTCGTTCCGCTGGTTGATAGTGAGCTCCAGCTGGTACTTGAGGGTCCCCCATATCCGGATGAAGTCCCTGGTCTCCTGGAGGCCCCCCTCGGTGGTAGACCTTCCTCCGGCATCCCCACAGCCGGTCCTCCTCCTGCTCCTTCTCCTCCTCCTCCTCCTCCTCATCCTCCGGGTGCACCTCCACCCGCGCAGGGCCTGTATCCTCCGGGGGCTTGTCCGCCCCCGTTTTCCGTGTCTGTGGGGACAGTAGGTGGGGAGCGGTTGGTTGGGTGCTGGGGGGCCCCCTCGCGGGGCTCCCCTGCCCCCCTCCCGGTCCCCCAGGCTTCCCCCTGCCCCCCCGGGGGGCCCTGTGCCCGCTGTTCCCCTTCCCTTGGCTCCCCTTACCCATTTCCTGGGTGCTCCCTCCGGCCCCGTTGTGGCTGCTGTCCCCGGGGCGTCGCATGGCACCTGCTGCTGGGGGTGCTGTTCCCGGACCTGCTGCAGGGTCAGCACGACCCCCGTGTCCCCCTCCTCCCCCACCTGTGCTCCCTCCACCTCCACCGCTGCCCATGCCACCTCCTCCTCCTCCACCGTCGCTCTGTCGCCCGCCGCTCTCTTCCTCCTCCTCCCTCCTCGCTCCATCCCACCATGCTTGCCTGCAGCTGATTTCCCTTTAAATCTCCCTCTGGTGTCTGTGTTGTTGCTGGTTGCCCAGCAGTGACGCTGCATGCTTTGTCCACGGCTGGGGCTTGTTTCCTTTGGTTCCACCCGGGGATTGGTGTCCAGACGTTACTTTTTGTTGGTTCCCAGTGGGGATCTGATTGACCACGCTTCCCGGGATATACCCCCCGCTAGCCCGGGAAGCGTGGTTGAAATTGACCCCATGTGGGTATTGAGCGTGATGAACATCTGGCGCGCGCCGAACAGACGTTCAGGGCGCTTTGGCCCCGCTGCGGGATTGAGCGTGGTTCACTGTGGTTGAGCGTGATCTCGTAACGTCTGAAAATACCCCTTGTTTCTCTCTCTGTACCCCTTCCTGTCTTCTCCCCTCCCTTGTCTCTCTTAGACTGTAAGCACACTGGGGCAAGGACCTGTCTATAATATATGGGGGCAATCTAATGGCCCACATACACCACCTGCAGACAATGTGCTCAGGCCAGAACATTTGTGATCATGTCTGCATGTGTGCTGAGTGCAGCACAGCCCCAGGCAGCTATGCTGCACGCGAGGCATGCATGCACACCTGAGCGCATGTTTTCTAGCCTGAGCGCGGCGACTGTGGGCAGCATACACGGGCCATTGAATTTCCCCCTATGATTGTAAATCTCCAGGTACATCGCTGTTGCTATATAAATAAGAACTGTAGGGGAATAATTTGAACCCTATAGACTAATGCCATTTTGGCTAGCCACATTGCCTTAGGCTGCTTTTAAATTAGGAGCACTGAAGTGCCTCCTCAATGCCGCATTAAAACAAAGCCGCCGGAAGTGACGTTCTCCCCGTTGCTGGCGGTGGCGGCGGCTGGAGACATGGGGCTTTGGAGCGGCGCGTTCTTAAGACTTCAATTATCAGGCTTAAGAACACGCCGCTCCAAAGCCCTGTGTCTCCAGCCACCGCCGCCAACGGGGAGAACGTCACTTCCGGCGGCTTTGCTTTAATGCAGCATTGAGGAGGCGCTTCAGCGCTCCTTGTTTAAAAGCAGCCTCAGTCAGAGTAGTGAGCCACTTCAGCTTGGCTTACAGATGTATGCTGGGTAAAATCATACCAGACCTCTGTTCCAGAGACAGAAATGCTAGATGCTTGCTTTAGTTCTTTCCCATAACAAAGTTGTCCTTAGAATATAGGCCCTGAGACATTAGGACGCCTTTTGCCCTTCTCACACACTAATAACACAGTTATAGTCTTGTAGTGATAATGCAGGGGTAACCTTCTAGTTAGAACAGAATGCATAGTTCTCAGACACTCTTAAATGTAACCATGTTGGTTCCTGTTTGGGTTGTATTGTTTTGGGAGTGTGTACTCTTTAAGTATGTAAACACCTTGTTAACTCCTGAGTTTTCTGTAATTTTCCATTGTTGTACCATGTCACTTGAGCAATACCTTTGTTTGTACCAAAAACCTATAACTATCCTGGTATAACGGGAGGAGTCAGAAACTCTCTGCTGAACCCTGAGTGGTGACGACAGATGTTTCTCCCTCTCAACCGAAAGGTAAACAATAAAGGAGGTCTAACAGATTTCAACCATTCCTGGGTGAGTATAAGTTTTTTCCACAACACAACATAAAAACATAAGTAGTGACATACCGGGTCAGACCAATGACCCATCAAGCCAAGGTTCCTGTCTCCAAATGTGGCTAATCTCTATCCCTTGGGAGAAGTACCCACAGGTCACAATGGGAAATCCATTCCCTGTTGTTCCAGCCTCCAAAAGTAAGAGGTTATGTTCTCAAAACCTACATGGCTAATAGCTATTAATGAACCTATCCTCCAAGAATACAACAACAACAACAACAACAACAGCAATAATTAATAATTACTTTATTATGTTTGTATTAAACCTACTGTTAGCTAATTTTATTGGGTGTCCACAAGTACTAGTGTTTTGAGAAAGGGTAAATAACAGCTTTTATTTGGGTTGATATTTTATTTACTATAAAATTGTGTTAGAAAGTTTCTTTTTGTTTCTAGTGCTACCATGGGAACTTCTCTTGGCCTCAAAAATCTATTGTTTTATAGCCAAGTAAGCCAAAGGGTCATACTAGAAAATTCTTGTCCAGCATTCTGCAGTATATACAAGACACTGCTTATAAGGATTTCATTAACTAATTAATTCATTTATTTAAAGAGCTAGCCATTAGCCAAATCACACAGTATGATTGATAGGCAATGTGTCTAAAAAACAACTACTGTGGTATTTAAATAGATCAGAGAGAACAGCTGTTTTTATAAGATATGCAGTTAAACTGTCAATGTATGCATCTGAATTAATAGAGAATGTAAAACTATACACCATGTTGAAATGAGCACCTGAAATGTTGATTTGGACGATACAGTTGAATCAGTAACTATCTACAAATTGAATGAGTAAAATATGCAGCTACAGAGCTAAAAAGGAATGTAACAGCATTGGCAGAACAATAATTTTAAGTTATTAAACTTTTTAGCACATTTTTTTAAAGTATTGTATGTGTTCATATAAGCACTCATTCGAACTAATCCATCCCCATCCCTCTTTCATCCTGTTTGTTTAAATATGCTCAGAGTTACTGAAGCATCAGATTAAGATTATTAGCTCCAGGGAAGTACCCCCCTCTAACTCCCACAATCTCTGACTGCTTTTACAGAAGCAGATCGCAGTTACCCGACCCGCTCTCATGATTTTTCAAAATACCACGAGGCAAGATTAGATGTGGTGATGGATGCAATGATGCACATTGAAGGTGGCCGCGCATTGATTGCCGACTGCAAATTAAATACCTCACACATTGAGGTATTTAATTTGCGGTTGGCAAACAACGCGCAATCGCCTTTAATGTGCATGATTGCATCCATCGTCACGTCTAATTCCGCTTTGTGGGATTTTGAAAAATTACGTGAGTGGGTTGCTCGATTGTAACCCGCTCGTGTAAAAGCAGCCTTTATCACTACAGGCGAATGATCACACAATACCACATGACTACATAAAACACCATCTTTTAAACATGCAACAGTTTGTACAATGTTGATACCACAAAGATCGCATGATCTCTAGAGGAGTGGGATCATATTTAGCTACCTTACTGTTGCCACCGCAAAAACCCTAGTCCATGCTCTAGTCATCTCTCACCTTGACTACTACAACTTCCTCCTTACTGGTCTCCCCCTGCTCTGATCTCCCTGCCTTATCTACGTTCAACACTCTGCTGCCAAAGTCATCCACCTTGCCTGTTTTTTTGACCATGTGCAGCCCCTCTCTTTGCCCTAAACTGACTTCATTTAGATGAATGCATTCAGCACACTCTCCTAGGTAACATTCACACCTTCAACGTGGCCCCACACAGATTTTGTCCTCTGTAATATCTCTCTGCAAGACACTGTGAGAGCCAAAATATGCCTGGGGTTTGGCTGATGTAAAAGCCCCCCACGCAGCTTTGCCAGTGAGCACCCACAAAAGTACAGAGCAGGGAAATCCAGCTCTTTACTTTTGCAGGTGATCTCTGGCAAAGCCGTGCAGGGGGGCTTTTACACTAGCCGAACCCCGCGCATAGTCTGGCTTCTGGATTTTCTCCAGGAACCAAGTTCTGCACGGGTCTAGCCCCCACCGAAGGTCTGAATGGGCTCCTAGTCTTCACTTTCAAGGCTCTTCATGGCCTTGCTCCCGCATATTTCTTTCACTTGTATCCCACCGCTTTGCTCCTCCTCTGCCCCCACCCTCACCTACTTGTGAACCTCTTACTCCTCTAAATGTCTTCACCCCTTCTCTGTTGTTGCCCCTCAAGCCTGGAACTCTCTCCCTGGCTGCATTAGCTCTGCTCCCTCCCTCCCAACTTTCAACTCCCTCCCGTCAGGCTTTCCCTAGCTTGTCATGAGTGAAACTGCATCCCCTTCTCCCGCAATCAGAATCTAGTTCCCTGTAAGTAAGTGAAGCACATACACCTGCGACTTCTCAACCTCATAAATATATTGTTGTCACTCACAATGTTCATCTCTCCCTTGTATTCCCCTCCCTTCGTCTCTTAGATTGTAAGCCCTCTGGGGTAGTGCCTTGTCCAGCATCAGGTGCACTAATAATGGTGTTGTGCAGGGTTGGGGAACCTTTTCTTTGCTGAGAACCATTTTGAAATTTAGTGCAATTTCTGCGGGCCGAATAGGATTTGGGGGATGAGGGGCTTAAGGAGTGTATTCAGGAAGGGGGAAGGAAGGGAATGCCCAGATCATGGATCAATGCCATTGATATTAGGACTGAAACTCAGTCTTGCACATCTTGAAAATCTTCTTTATAACCAGGCAACCAACACATTTTTTGAGATTGAGGAGGAGCTGCGAATTAGTCGTTCGCAACATTGTTCTCATGAGATTCTCTACAAATTTTAAAAATACTCCATGCATGTGAAAAATGGCTGCCATGGCCATTTTGCACATGTGTGGACCTTATAAAAGATGTTACGGTTCACGTCAGCACCATTTTGGAAAAGGGAAGCCGGTTCTTCAGATTATCTTCCCTTTTCCAAAATAGCACCCCTGCAGCCCAGAGCATCTTAGAAAATGGCTTTGCATGCACAGAATAGCAACAGTAGCCATTTTGTGTATGCGCAGAGCATTTTAAAATTCTTTTGAGAATCTCATGAAATATTGAACCGTTAGAGAAATCTTCTTGATATCTCACTTCTCATGAGATTCTCACAAGAATAATTTTTATTCTCGTTTCAGCCCTAATTATGCCTATCTTTGAGTGCATGTCCTTGTGTTTTTTCCCTTCCCATGCATTCAGTCTTTCAGTGCTTAAGAGTACAAACTGTATCCATGGGCCAGAACTAGGAATTGGAAAATGGGAAATATTTTATTGAACAAATAAAAAACAGCTCAAGGCCAAATTTGACCCAAGGGTCAGAGGTTCCTCACTTATGCTATAGTACCTCCAAATGACAATTTCTATCACTAATTTTAAAAGATTTTCCATAAACATAACTCTTTACAAAAAATTTACAATTTTTTTGTTTTCATTTTATCATTTTATTAGATTGAGGTTCCCCTAGGGAAGACACCATGGGCTTTTGATAGTGGAGGTTGTAGGTGGGTAAAACCCTACTGAATACACCATGTGAGAGATGCAAGGAAGGGAATAAAAGGCCAGTTCCTTTGGACAGCTCTGGTTTGCAGTGGCAGCAGCAGTTCCCATTCTCGCCACTTCTCTGTAGGGCCATGAGCCATCTGGAATTGGAACCATTTTTGATTTGCATCACTCTCACTTGTATAATCCAGATGTTTCAGTCAAAGAGAAAAATACTGGCCTTATTATTAAGAAATTGGATCAATATCTGGTTGGTGGGAGCCATGCCTAGTTTTTCAGCAAGCATTCTCTGTCATGGTAAGGACGTTTCTTAGCCTTCCTGTGCTTTTCACTCCATATGGAATGGGGGGTGGGGGGAATCTTTGTCCAGGCATTTAGGGTGGGGTGGGATGGGTTAGGGGTTTGGGTGGGGCTCTTCTTGTATAAACCAGCAGATTGTAATTTTCACGTACATTTTCAAAATTGTGCTTTTATTTATATATTTATACAATATTGTATTTGTATTTTATTTATTTGTATAAGTTTGTTTTATTGTGAGCCGCCTTGAGTAACCTTTGGGCAAGAGGGGCAGGATAAAAATGCCAGAAATAATTAATTAATTAAATAAATAAATAAATATGTCTCAGCATCTGAGCCCTTCATTTCTCAACCTTAATGATTACAGATACCACTAGAGATGTAACTACAGTACTTAACATAAAACCATACATGAGCATTATGGATACTATGACAAACCTTGGAAATGCAGAGTTTAATATCCAACTTAGAACAAACCCAGTCCCTTGACTTGCAGTGTGCTTATCCTCTCCTCTGTCCCCCCCCCCCCGGTCCCCCCATGATTCTGTGGATGCCATGGTCAGGGGAATTTGGTTTCTCAACTGCTACTGCCATTCCTTCTTCTTGGGGACTTTAATGGCAATCACAGCAGGCTCTGGAGTTTGCCAGAAAAGAGGCCATCTCATTGAAAGCTTTGTCTTGGACAATGACCTTTCGGTGCGAAATACTGGTGAACCAAACTATTTACAGTCACCCAGTCACTCCTTCACAACCACTGACCTTTCAATTGTAATGCTTCCATGGTTCTGTCCCCATGCTTTGTTTGGAGGGTTGATGATTCCCCTAGAGGGAGTGATTATTTTCCTGTCCTCCTGTGGTAAGCCACCAGGAACAACTGTCTTCCAGACTGGTTGCCCCATTGGCAGATGGAGAAGGTGCATTGAGTTAAATTTCAGAGCCTGGCTGTGGTGGCAGATGACATAGGGTATTTTCAGATGTTACCAGATCACAGTCAACCAGAGTGAACCACGGTCAATCCCGTGGTGGGGCCAAAGTGCCCTGAACGTCTGTTCCGAGGGTGCCAGATGTTCACCATAGTCAATCCCCACCAGGGGTCGAAATCAACCATGCTTCTGGAGCTCCGGTCCGGACCATCTCTGAAAGCATGGTCAAAGCGATTCCCACCAGGGAAAAAAAAGTAATGTCCAAATGGCAGCCACCAGCCAGAATCAAGCAAAATGATTCCCAGCCAGGGTCAAAGCACACAGCGTTGCTACCAGGCAACCAGCAACAACACATGCCATGGAGGGAGATTTAAAGGGCACACAATGGCAGGGGAACATGGTGAGATGGAGTGAGGTGGAAGGGAGAGGAGAGTGGTGGGAGAGAGAGCAAGGGGGAAGGAGGAGGAGGCAGAGAAGGAGGTGGTTGAGATGCAGGCAGAGGAGGAGGTGGTCATGCTGCACCTGGAGGCAGTAGAGGGACAGCAGCAGCAGCAGCAGCAGCAGCAGCAGCCAGGATGAGCCAACCTGGCGCTTGCTGCTGGCCCGGGGGAACGAGGCACCCTGGAAACAGGTAAGGGGACTGAAGGTGGGGGCAGAGGTGCAGGGGCTCCAAAGAAGTTGGGCAGTCCAGCAGGGGGGGATAACGTGGGAGGGATACGGGGCTGTGGCAACCTGGTAACCAACCCCCGACCCATGACCTGCAGACATGGAAACAGGCCCAGGAGCCTGAGCCCCTGGAGGAGATGGCCAGAGGGCAGGAGGAGGAGCAGGAGGAAGAGGGGGAAGACAGCGACTCAGAGGGTGCTCACGGGAGACAGCTGTACCATTGAGGTGTGCAATGGGGGCACAGGGAAACCCAGGACTTCATCCAGATCTGGGAGGCCCTGGAGCAGCAACTGGAGCTGGCGGTCAACAAACGAACGAACATGTCTTCAAGGAGATCGTGCGGGAAATGGAGGTGGCACGGCATCACAGGACAGTATCCCAGTGCCGGTTGAAGACCAAAGAGCTGAAGAGGGAATACAAGGCCATTAAGGACAACAACATCTATGCTGATGACACTCAACTCTATCTCTCTACTCCCTCTCTCTCTCCCTCTGTTCAAGCTCGTCTCATCAACTGTCTCTCTGACATCTCTACCTGGATGTCTCAACGTCAACTCAAACTCAACATGGCTAAAACTGAACTCCTTATCTTCCCCTCTCATCCTTCCTCTCCTTCCTCACTGGCAATAATTATTGATGGAGTAACCATCTTGCCTGACCCCCAAGTCTGTAGCCTAGGCTACATCTTTGACTCACCCCTTGTTAGAAATTGACATGATTTTGGGCCTAACTAAAATGCCAATCTCCTTGCTGCAATGTGACTGAGATCAGAAATGCTTCTTTGATTCAAATGCGCCATAAACTAGCTTTTTGTTAAATTGTAACCAAACCAAAAGTGCCTCTCTGACATAAACGTGCTTGGGTATACATGGGGGGTTGTAAATAACTCTGTGTAATTAAACCAAAAGTGCTTCTCTGACACAAATGTAACAGCAATATACACTGGATGTTATTGTACCCATCATTGTGTTAAAATGTAACCAAGAACACACACTGGAGTTATAATACTTGGAATGTAACTTTTATGGGCCATTGGTACTGCTATTTAGAATTATATAGAATGCTAGAAATTAGGCAAGACACTGCATAGTACATGTGGTAATGCATTCAAAAGAACAGAGAGTGTCAGAAGAAGATAGTCAGAAATTGGTCAGAGATAGAACAAATGATGCTGGAGAAGTGAGCAGGAGACCTCTTGTTCCCCAAACAACCTATGTTGATAATTTACATAAAACATGGAGGAACTATAGTAGAAGGTATGGGGCTGATAACAGAAGTCGAGCTGAACAAGCAAGAGTGTGATCTTATCAAACAAATATATGACTCCTAGAAGGATGTGCGGGCTAATTCAGGGCCAGCTAGCCATGACCCCCCACCTCCGGAGGGAGGAGGGGGGCCTGACTTTACTGGTCAGAACAAACCTCACATCATGACTAAGCAAGAAGGTACCCCAGACTTGGGGCAACCAATGGGAGCACTCCACAAGCTTAGTACTGGCAACCCCGCACTCTGGATAATCATAAGACAGCCACAGCATATAAGGCTTGACTCTGGATTAGTTCCTTGCCTTCCACGGTAATCAGTGCTAGCTCTTATCAGAGTGCCACTGAGGTTGGTGGATGCACCCCTTTGGGGATTCCTTTCTCTGGGGAATCCTCCAACAGCATCTTTGGGCCCCCTGACTGCTTTCCTCTGGAGCCAGGTCATCAGCCTCTACTCATGTAAGAATATGTGCTTTGTATGTATTTTTAGGTAGACAAGGGTAGATGGGTGCAAATCTGAATGCAAGTGCTTTCTTTGGTAATTGGTATGATAATTGTTCTGACATCATTGAATAAATGCCTATTTGATTGAATAAAAGACTCATTACTGAAGCAGAAGAGGAGTAATTCCCTACCCTCTCAACAGTAGTATTTCCACTAGATCCTGAGGATTGAAAGGGACCTGCTCTCTCTCTCTCTCTCTCTCTCTCTCTCTCTCTCTTTAATTATATAGGCAGTTGTCTCTCTTGGACAGGGATATACTGGTTAGGATACAGGCAGTTGTCTCTCTTGGACAGAGATATACTGGTTAGGATACAGGCATGTGCCTCTCTTGGACAGAGACAGCTGGTTGGGACTCACAAGCGCTGGACCCCTCCGCGACAGGGAAACATCAGAATTTCTCTGGGAACTACTTAAAGTAAAGAGAAGCAGTTGAACCCCCTTTCTAATTAATTATACCCTTTCTTTTAAACCCTACATTGGCTCTGTTGCTAAATCCTGTCGCTTCTCCCTCCATAACATTGCTAAGATTCGCATTTTCTCTCTGTCTCGTCTGCCAAAACTCTTGTTCATGCTCTGGTCATCTCTCGCCTCGATTACTGTAACCTCCTTCTCACTGGCCTTCCCTGGTCTCACCTTTCTCCCCTCATCTCCGTACAAAACTCTGCTGCCAGGGTCATCTACCTCGCCAGTCGCTTCGACCATGTGCAGCCCCTCCTCTCTTCGCTTCACTGGCTTCCCCTTCCTGAACGAATCCTGCACAAGCTCCTAGTCTTCACCTATAAAGCTCTTCACAACCTTGCTCCCCCCTACCTCTCTGCACTTATCGCCCTCCATACTCCAGCCCGTGCACTTTGCTCCTCCTCTGTCCCTTCTCTCACCCTTCCACACCTTCCCTGCTCCCCTAAGCGCCTTTGTCCCTTCTCACTTTCTGCCCCCCATGCCTGGAACTCCCTCCTTGTCCACATCTGCCTTGCCCCCTCCCTTCATACCTTCAAATCTCTCTTTAAAACTCACCTCTTTCGCTCTGCTGTGTCTGACTCTTTATCCTGCTGAGCCACTATTTCTTATACCTACGGTCTGTTTACCCTTATCCTTGCAACATGGACCTGCCTGCTGTCATTCTCATTGTAACCAAGCTCAGTACGTGTACCTGAGACCTCACATTTTCATGAATGTTAGACCCCTTGTCTCTCCCTCTTTTCCCCTTCCTATGTCTCTCCCCCAGCTCCTGTCTCTCAGATTGTAAGCCCTAGGGGCAGGGACCCTTGTCTATTTTATTACTTTGTAAAGTGCCAGGTACACTGCTGGCACTATATAAATGTTTGTTAATAATAATAATAATAACCATAATCATCATAATCATAATCATAATAATCATTCTAATAATCATAATAATAATCATAATAATTAATAACAACCGGTGGTCTGGGAATGGAACCAGGACCACTCCCTACTATGAAGCCCTGGATAACATCCTAAACATGAAGGGCTCAATAGTCGCCCAGTGCCTCATGGAGAGCACCGTGGTCCAGGGCAGGGAACAGGCCAAGTTACCCCCTCCCCTCACTGCCCCCATCGAAGGCACCAGCTCCAGGAGCCCCACCCCCCAAAAGGAACACCCCAGGACCTCGGGGATCAGCAGGCCCCCCTCGCACACCAGCCAGATAGCACCCAGCTGAGGTCTGAAGTCGGAGGATCCGAGGCCATCACCCTGGTTACCATCAGCCAGTGGACACAGGGGGACCTCAGCCACACTGAAGGGCTGGCCTCGGAGGGCTCTGAGACCGACATAGAGGGTAAGCAGACAGGTGAGATGAGACACGAATGGGGGGGAAGGTCCGGGGCAGTGGAAGGGAATGTACGGGCCTGGGGCCCACCCTAAGCAACCCCCCTATTCCCTGGACCCTCAGGGAGGGGCCCAGGGGCCACCGGAGGACACGTACCACAGACCCTGACCCACCCTTCCCATTCCCACACAGGTCATGGCACGCCCCAGCACCTGCAACAGCCTGGCAAGGGGAATGGAGGCAAGCATCCACAGGAGCAACCAGAGGCCCCAGGTGAACCAACACAACATAGGGGGGAGGCCCGGTGAACCATGCCAGTAAAATCAGACCCTGGGTTGGGGCCGACTGCAGGGGGCAGCCAGGGGATGGCACCAGCCACCATCCCAATGGGGGGGTGGGGCCCCCCATTCATGGCATGGGATGGGGGATGGGGGATGGGAGTCTGGGGCAGCTAACCATGCCCTACCATGCACCCCAACAGGGTGACATGCTGGGGACCAGCAAGGCGGACCCGTGCCCCCCGCACAACAGATGAGGGAGCACCAGGCATGGGTATGGCAGCACAGGGAGGATCAGGCAGAGGACATTGTCCACTTCACCACAGAGCAGGGCGAGCAGATGATCGCAGCCATCAACCGCATGGAGGCGGCCACCAAAGGGGCCGTGCAGCAGGCGGAGGCCAGGGACCAGAGGCTCCAGGCGGAGGTGTGCCTTGAATGGAGGTGGGAGTGCCAGTTCACAGTAGGCAGGTGGAGGCATTCAGGCAGCTGGAGTAGGTCATAGACCGGATGGTCAGGGAGCACTCTGAAAATTTGGACCCGTCCCATGACATAGGCACCTTGCTTCTCCTACACACAGGTACTATGACTGCTTATGTCATGGCAGCTGCCCCACCGGGCAACCTGCCTGCGCCATCCCCAATGCCAGGCCCCTTGGAAACCCCACCTCCACCACCACCACCCCAGCCACCGGCACGCTTGCTGGGGCCACGTTTCCACCTACCAGTCCCTGTAGGCCTCCAGAGTGAGCTACCAGCTAGGGGGGACCCTCCAACCCTGGGTCCACCCACCCAACCACCAAAGCTCGGCCCTCAGGACACTGAGGCCTCCCAGGACACCATTGGGGACACAGACAGCAGGAGGGAAGGGAGCTCCCAGAGCTCCATGGTGCTCATTTGGTGACTGTGAGAGCGGCCCCATATATGGGGGGAAAGGAGGATATGGGGAAGAGGGAGGGCGAGCTGAGGGGGGACACACGGGGGGTGGGAGAGGGCAAAGTGGTGCGAGCACGTGTAGAGGGCTGAAACAATAAATGCACAGGAACCACAGTCACCTCCGTGTGTCTGTTAGTGGGCCTGGGGTGCAGAGGTGAGTAGAGGTGCAGCCAGGGTGCTGCTGGGGCCCCCGGAGTGGTGTGTGTGTGTGTGTGCATGGCCTCAGCCCTCAGCCTCCTGGCTGATCCGCCTTGCCAGGGCGGCATGGATGTGCTTTGCGTATCGGTACTCCCACGGGTTCTCTGCATTCACATAGAGTGGCACGGGGCCAGGAGGGCGCTGGGGCATGACGTAGTTGAGGGCAGTCCCCTCGGTCTTGTACACGTTGTGAAGCACACAGCAGTCTCCAATCACGAGGGAGGAGGTCTCCACCGTGTAGTCCAGGCAGCCCCCTAGGCTCCTCCAGCACTACTTGAGGGCCTCAAAGGCCCTCTCGACCATGGTTCTGCTTGCACATACGCGAGTATTGAAGAGTGACTCCACAGGATTCCTGGCGACCAGGTATGCCTTCATCAGCCAGTGGGTAAGTGGGTAGGTTGGGTCTTCCAGGATGCAGGGGGGCATCATCACCCCCTTGATCTGGGTCATCCCCATGTCCACGAATGCTCCGTGGTACATCCAGGCATAGAAGGGAGAGATGGTCATGATTCGGGCATCGTAGCTGCGACCAGAGTGGCCTGTGTAAATGTCTATGAACCGACCTCGGTGGTCCATGACCGCCTGAAGCTGCAGGGAGTGGTAGCCATGTCGGTTGACATATTCTGAGGCCTCCCCAGCGGATGGGCGCAGGATCTCTATGTGGGTGCTGTCCATGGCACCCATGCAGTTGGGGAATCCCCCAGCTGCGAAGCCGGCCATCACGGCCTCCTAGTCTACCAGCTGGATTGCTCGGTCCAGGAGCACGCCCTCCACCGCCTCGCTGACGTCCCGCAGATGGAGCGGCAGGAGTCTGGTGTTGCAAGGGCCCAGACCCCTATGGCCACCCACTGGACCATGGGTATGGGGGACCACGTGGGGGTGGCCTGCCACTCCAGCCAGGGTGTTTACAGCTCCACGAGTTGCAGGAGGATGCGCCTGTCCAGCCGAAAGTGAGCTCTCCTGGCGGCCTCATCCAATTGAGCGAGTGCCCTGGCCCACCACCCCTGTACCTGGTCCGTGCCCCATACCCACCAGTCAATGGGAATCGCGAGCAGGTGAGTGTTCCCCATGGTCTCCCTCCACCACTGGAGCCAGTCAGCCACCTCTTGGAGCACCGCATCCTGGCCCTGGGCGTGGAGGAGGGCCTGTCGGGCTGCCCCAGACACCTGCTTGGCCATGAGGTGGGACAGGACATGCCTGTGCCCATGATGGACTCTCCAGGCTCTGGCAGCACTCCTGGGCATGCACACGCACAGCCGGGTGGTCAGGTACACCTCAGCGGTCTGGATGCACCAGAGGTCTGTGTGGGAATGGTACCACTTTGTGCACATGGCTAGGTGCATCCCACAGGTTCCCAACTGTCCCAGATCCATGGTGACTAGTGTCCCGGGTGGGTTGGGGCTGCACCCATTGTAGGTTGGGATTGGTGTTGCCCCACCCCCTGGTCGCTCCCTGCCAACTGGGCTCAGGACCCTGGGTCACCCTGACCAACACTCCTTGCTCCTGCAGAATGAGAAGGCCGGGGAGGCTGCGGGCATCCCCATGCAAGCACATGCCTTCCTGGCAGTGGGCATGCCGCTTGCTTATGCCCTCAGCCGGGCATGTGCGGGCACCAGCTGCATTCCTTCTGTGATCACCTCCCACCTCTCTCTGTCAACTGCCTGCTGTCCTGAGCATCCTGATTAGTGTGTAGGCTGCCCTGTCTGTGTGCTCTGTTCCAGCAGTTGGTCTGGGTTCACACCCCATGCCTCGCTCTGTATCCGTACAATGTTCACGCCTGTGGTCTTATTGATTGGCCTTGGAGCTCCCCGGCTTCCTCTCCCATCCCTTCAGGGATTGTGGGAGGCTGGCCACGCTTCCCTCGGGCTCATGGGCCCCAGCACCCCAGGCACTCCGCGTAGCTGGACCTTCCGCAAGATCATGGCCCTGTGTGACCTGTGGCATTCCCAGGCCGTGCAATTGCTCCTGAGCTTCCTGGATAGCCTCATTGTTGCCTACGAGAATATGAGTTCCGGGCTGTGGTACTATGGCCATGTGGCGAGTGCCCGTGATTGCTGGCTGCATGCTGAGGTGCTGGGCCTGTGTCCCTTTCCTGATGGGCACATCCCAGAGATCAGGTGCTTGCATGTAGGGTGGTCAGTGGCAGAGACCATGTCTGCCCTCTCTGTGTGCAGCCTGTCTGGCTACATGACCTGTCTGTCGTAGGGGGGTCCTGCACTGGCTATGTCCTTCTTTGGCTGTGTTTACAGGGCCTGAGTTTACCAGCGGTTCCGCAGGGTGATCTATCACTGCCTGTTGGAGCTGGGTCACCTTCCGTGGCCCCCACCTGCAGACTATGCCTTGTGGGAGCCCTCTGAGGTGAAGGTGGTGATGCTGGCCAGTGTGTGGTCCCGATCCAATGTGCAGTTGGGGCTCTGCTCAGGATCCCTTTGAGGGTTACTACCTGGTTGCCCACCACATGTCTGAGCAGGGCTTCTGTCAGGGCATGCTTCAGTGCCCCCACTTCATGCACCTGGTGGGCCACCCAAGCACCTTCATGGCCCCCTGAAGCTGGCTGTGAGCCCCCCCTTTCCTTCCGGGCCCTGGATGCCGGCCCAGCTGTGGGTTCCTACCTCTGCTCCGCTGCTGCGAGTCGCTGCCCGCTTCCTCTATGATGTTCCAGCTCAGTGCTGTGCTGGCTGTTTCTTGGGTTTCCACTGCCCCTGCCTGTGGCTCTGTGCCCCCTCCATGCTCCCCTGTCCACCTCTGCGACAGGGGTTCCACTCCATGGCTGTCATCTCCTGTGGCTGTTTCCTGCACGCTGAGGTGGCTCCTGGTGCCCCGGGTGCTGCTGTCCTTCCTGGTCCAGCCTTGATCCCTCCTGTGCCCCTGCCCCCTTGGGTGCCTCTCTGCCTGATGGGTGCTGGGCCCCCCGGACTGCACCTCCTGGCATCCTCCAGGGTGGGTGGGGGGAAGACTTGTGGATCGGCTGCTCTGCTCCTTGGCCCTGGCTCACCTCCGTCCCATCCATCACCCCCTAGCCAGCACATGGGCTCCCTGACAGCCTCCTGGACTGTTCCTGGGCAACTCCCAGGACTGTGTGGCCTCTCCCTGTGCCTGTGCTGTGGCCCTGCAGGGTCCCCCCATTCTGGGACTGGCAGTGTATCTGTGGGGGTGCCCGTGCAGGCTGTGCTGTTGTGGGTGTCTGGTTGCCATTCCCCATGTCCTGCCATGGCCCCTGGCCTGGTTCCCTCCCCACCCCCTCTTTACCCCTGTGCCCATTGTGCCGTGTGTGTTATATGTCCCGCTGTGTCCTCTCTTCCCTTCCTTTCCTGTGCGTGTGTGTGTGCGCCCAGGCGTGTGTCTGTGCTGTGTGTTCCACTGTGACCTCGTTCGTATTCCCTGTGCCTGTTCTCTGTGCTGCCCCGGCGGCTCTTCTCCCTCTTCCCTGTCCCTTCCCATTTTCCTTGTGTGGGTATTCCCTGTAGGCGCTGTTGGCTTCATTTGCCCTCAGCTGGCCATGTCTGTGTCCCGTCCCTCCCTGGAGCCTTCCGGGTGTTTTGACCATGGCCCAGGATCAGCGTCATGTCTATTGTGCAACCCCAGGCCGTGGTCTGGTAGCCCGATTCCCTGACGTGGTCCCGATCCTGTCACGTCTGTTTGGGGCCTTTCTTGACTGCGGGGGGTGGCTAGATGGGTCTCCACCACTGGGAATCCACTGTGGTGAATCGGGCACCCGTAACGTCTGAAATCATCCATAGTTACTTGGGAGTATATTGATTCTTGCATGGTGAAGTTCCATGCATTTCAATGCTTTTGGGCAACTGAGAAGCCCATCTCTAAATCTTCAGCATTTTACCCTCTGTTTTTGAAGCTGTGGTGGACTGCTGTCTGTGTTGTTACACAGAGAGCGATGAAGCATGCTTTGGGACTTTTCCACCAGTATCTGAAAGAATCCAAACTTCTGGCTTTCAAGTGGATGTGGGCTGCAGCTTTTCATGCATGCACAAATGGCCACCAGATTGTTTTCTGCATGCACAAATGGCTGCTCCCTTTAACTAAAATGGTGGTGATGCTATTGTGGCCATTTTGTTTAAGGGCAGCAGCCATTTTTGTGCATATGCATTACAGTCTGGTGACCATTTTGTGCAGTTGTAATGAGATAGGTATTATTATTAATATTATTATTTATTTATTATCTCACTTAAGAAAAAAGTCCCACTTCTCGTTTCATCTCAGAAAAGTCGAGAACTGGGATTTTGACAAGATTCTTGCTTTTTGCAAGATCTTATTTCAACCTTATTCTTTACTATTTCCTTTGCTTTGCAAGGTGTGTTGCCTGAGTGACTGATGCAGCCCATGATGTATTTGGACTCTCTGAGTTCCTTGAAGGTCCGGGACTCCCTTTCTTTTAACCCTCACCTATTCATTGCTGCAATTTGATTGCAGTAGCATCGCCTCTAGTCTCAGGATATCCACATGCTCTTTTCCTGCTCACAGGCACATGGGAATCTGGGACAATAAGTGGACCGATGTGGCTGCTCAGTCTGCTGACAGTCAGACTTGTGACTTGTTGCATTATGATTTTATTCCCATTTTTAAATCCTGCCTCATGGTGCAATAGCAATCATTTGGGATGAGTGTCACATGGCTAAGCTGCCAGTGAAAATGGCAGTTGCTCCGTGCGTGTAGATGGATGGAGGTGGGTGGAGATGAGTGTGCACCCATGTAACCATCACCCACACACTGCCATGCACACTCATTCCCCTGCACCATGACCCATTTTAAAAGGGCCTAGTTGTGGCCTCTGCCATGTGCCTTTAACAGCCTGACACATTCTGCTCATCTGCCCCCATTTTGCTGCTTCACTTCATGTGTTTTTTCAGAGCCAACTGCGCCCCACTGACCCTGTCTGCCTTACCCTGGTTCTGAGCAATGAGGCAGATTTTACTGTACTTTTTAATTTTTTTGAAGGCTATTGTGTGGTTCCATAGTTTTTAGCTTCCCTTCTGATGTGTGTCTAGTTTGGGTATGTTTTTAGCCTTGCCCATGTTTAAGGTTTAACATTTTTTTCTTTGCTCCTCACCATGGTGCAATATGACCTGATAGCTTCTCCCCCATTTACCCCCAAATCACTCACCCATCCACCAAGCCCCTTGAATGTATAGCAATATAGATCAAGAGCATAGTGATCTCCCACTGTGACAAAAACAATGACAATATCCTAAAAGAAATCTCATTATGATCAACATATCCAAAAGGAATAATCCTGAAAGGGAAATCCAGACAAAGTCAGTTTACTTATTAAAAGATAATTATTGCCTTCAAAATATTCTTTAAATATCTATCTATCTAGCTATCTATCTAGCTATCTCATAGTAATATGCAGGTTGCTCCACACCATACAAATGTTTTTTTGTCTAATTTTTTTGCCATTTTGTAGGCATCTGTTTTTTCCTTGACAGTTCATGGGTTATTTGGAAATTATAAGGAACATGTGTCCAATAATTAGTGGCCAAGGGGACTCAGCTGTGCCTGGGCTCTGACCCCAGCAGAGGGTCCCTTTGAAGTTGCTGAGCACTGTTAATTAATTAATAAATTAATTAATGTATTTATTTATTCATTCATTTTCACAAACGTTTACCCCGCCCCTTGCTGTATGATGTAAAAAGCTCGGGGCGGTTAGGAAAATGATCATTGGAAAATCAAGCCCAATTCAACCAGGTAAAATTGCTTAAGAACTCTAATCACCCTGCTGAGTGAGATCCAAAGCAAATGAATGATAAAGGAAACACTTTAATATGTAAACACCTGGAAGGCTTTGTTATAATGTTTGTTTATATTATATTCCAAATAAGGAACACTCAGGAGAGCTGAACTTGGAATATTAGGGAGTATGCTATTCATCTGTTAGTCTAGGTATCTGCCTCCCTGCTCCAATTATTTAGTGAATGAAAGCAGCAAATGGACTTCTCCCCACAAATAGTGCATTAAGGTTTATTGTAGCCGTATCCATGATGCATAGGATGGCAAAGTTTAGAGTGGCAGGTCTTATATTCATATACAGATTTTGTACCTGTTCTGCTAATGGAGAAAATGACCACAAAGCAGCTGGAACTTTTTCCAGACTCAAAGCTTTATGGAGCTGGCATGGTCAGATCCCTGAATGCCTTTCCTCGGACACATACTCAGCATATAGACACATAGAAATCATTGCAACAGCCCTGTGGTTGGATTTTAATTTTTTTAATTTAGCCTCTTTCAGATGCCTAGATAGAGCTGAATGGGTAGTGAATTTGTTACTTGGTGGTACCTAACTAGATATGCAGACATGCCTTGCAGATGATGTAAAAAGTGGTGTGCCCAATGGAGAGATGTAAAAAGTGATGTGCCCCAGGGATCTGTATTGGGACCGGTGCTGTTTAATGTATTCATTAATGATCTGGAAAAGAACGTTGAGAGTGAGGTGATCAAATCTGCAGAACACCCCAAGTTAATCAAGATAGTTAAAACAAGAGCAGACTGTGAAGAACTGCAACAGGATCTTATGAGACTGGGGGCCTGGCCATCTAAATGGCAGATGAGATTTAATGTGGACAAGTGCAAAGTGATGCACATAGGGGAAAATATCCCAAACTATGAGTACACAATGCTGGGTACTAAGCTAGGAGTTACCACTCAGGAAAAGGATCTGGGAGTGATTGTGGACAATACACTGAAATCTTCAGCCCAATGTCCAGCAGCAGTCAAAAAAGCAAACAGAATTTTAGGAGTTATTTGCAAAGGGATAGAGAATAAAACTGAGGGTATCATAATGCCTCTATACAATCAATGATGCAACTGCACCTGGAATATTGTGTTCAGTTCTGGTTTCCCCATCTCAAAAATGGCATAGCTGAACTAGAAAAGGTACAGAGAAGGGCAATGAGAATGATAAAGGGTATGGAATGGCTTCCGTACAAAGAGAGGCTTGACAAGCTGGATCTCTTCAGCTTAGAGAAGAGAAGACTGAGAGGAGACATGAGAGAGGTTTATAAAATCTTGAGTAGATAGGGAATGGTTATTTACCCTCTCAAATAGTACTAGAACTAGGGGACACTCCATGAAACTAACTGCAAGCAGATTTAAAACAAATAAAAGGAATTACTTTTTCACTCAACACATAATTAACTTATGGAATTTGTGCCAGAGGATGTTGTCATGGCTAGTAGTATAGATGGGTTTTAAAAAGACCTGGATAAGTTCTTAGAGAGTAGGTCCATTCATGGCTATTAACTAGGGCTGATGCGGCAGCAGCTGTTACCACACCGCAATTCCATTCCTAAACCTCAACATCCCACGTTGCGCCTCGCAGAATTCCGCCCGGTACCCCGCGATTCTGCGATTCTTCCGCTACAAGAATCCACAGATGCGGCATGTATGTGTTTCACTGATTTGCTGATCGTTACCATTGTTGCATAAAATCAGCGGTCTTTTCCTGCGTTCCACCAATTTAATATATGAGTGAGAGACAGTCATGGGAGTTTATCGCGGTTCCGCGAAGGGAGTATGACTATGCAGCTGCTGCTGCGCTGTGCTGTCACGCTGACTGCTGGTGCTGTGTGTCTCTCTGTGCCGCAGTAACTGCCCATTCTTCTCAATACATACATGCATGGACAATATGTTCTGGTTGGGAGTTCAAGGAACGGTGTTTTTATTTTATGGCAAATTGATCTTTTATGTAAACGTAAATTGATCTCCAAAGTAAAGTTTTTTGACAAAAACTCCTGGTGGAAATTTAAAGTGACCTGTGTATTGGCTGACCGAATCATTTTTTACATCATAGGACCGGCTCAGAAAGCTGAAGGAATGAAGTGTGAAGTCCATTCAGAAGAGTTTCTTACAATCCTCATTCCGCACTTCCTCAGTCTAGAAGAAGTGAGCTGAGCAACGGAACTCTGTTGGCATAGTTGTTAAGGTCCAAGCTTGCTATATAATTTGTAGCTGTCATTCAGCTGGTTCAAATTCCCACTGTTAAATGTAACTTTATTTTTATTTTTTTTACTTTTACATTAGTGTTATTGTTTGTTTTGTTAATCATAAAATTATTGCTGTGTTTGGCATACTTTGTAATATAAATAATTTAAAAATGCTTATTTATTACATTAACCCAAGACTAACTGATTAGC
>QEPC01010723.1:556567-594432 GCA_003113815.1 Sphenodon punctatus
GGGACAACATCAATTGCTTATATAATTGGGTCCCTTTATCAAAATCTCCTGTACATTTGCTGACATGGCAGGAAAGGTATTTGATACATTCTTGTCAAATATCCTGTAAACAGAATGGAATATCAAAATGTTACAGCTGGAAATGTATTTTCAGGTTAATGTCTTATACCCTTGGGACCCTTTATCTACTCTTTCCTAAAATATTAAGCATATGGAGGGATGTAATATGCACAAGTTTCATGAACATTGGATGCAAGATAAAGAAGTTGTAGCCATGAATTTGTATAGAGCTTTTCTTAAAATCACAACATACAATTGCTTCTGAAATCAGTTTCCTTTATCTAATCGTTCCAAATTTTGGTACACCTAGTGCCCTCCATTGGGTGTACAATTTGCCTAAATTTCATCATCAAAAAGTAATAAGAAACAAAAATGTTATAGCCAGAAATATGTTTTTTAGTTTTTTCTTTTTATTTCAAATACCAAATGTCATTTTCAGTTCCCAATTGCACCGAACTAAAGAACGAACCGAACCCGACAAAAGCAAATACCGAATTCAAACTCAACGTTCGACCCGAACCACCAAACGGCCAAACATCCGAACCAGATGAACCAAACGCAGCCGAACCGAACGGATAAAACGAACGCAGCCAAACTGAACGGCCGAACTCGAACCGTGATCTGTTCACCCATCCCTAGTATGAACAAATGAATAACTTTCATAATCTGGAATAGATTATTTAAAAAAAAAAAAAAATGTTACCCAAATTCAATTACATTTTGATATGTGTCTAAAGGAATTTTCCTTAGATTGTATTGACAACATCCACTTGGGTAAGAGACCAAGTGTAGAAATTATTCCAAAAGGCAAATATTTTAAAGAATTATGGCCATTTGGAAAGTATGGGCTGACACTTTGCCACCCATTCCCCCCAGCAGAGGAAGTGCGACTGCGAGCTTAATAGATTCACTCAGTTCCAGTCTTTGTTCGGGTGCCACAAATGTAACCCTGTCAACTCTGGCAGGGCGGGGATTAGAACTGGAGACCTCTGTTCTTTTCTGCACGAGCCTCTGTCCACTAAGTCCAAAGACCCAAATCCTTCAGCTCTGAGAATAGCAGGGTCATGAACCTGTGAGTGTTTAGTCACCACTCCCACCACTAGAGGGGGCCTCTGCGCCAACCATCCCTGGTGCTACATAAGCATCATGGCTACTACTCCAATAAACTTTAATGGACTCTATGTGGTGAGAAGTCCATTTGCTACTGTCATTCACTAAATAATTGGAGCAGGGAGATGGATATCTAACAGAAGAATGGAGGTAACTATATGCCCCTGCCAAAGCTACCCAGATTGCCTTCAAAATATATGCAAGACTGGCTGTGGATGTAGTTCTGTCTTGGAAATGCTTCCTCCCTATTGTGTTGTATATTTTTCAAGTTCATTTGCATGCTGAGGCTTTGCTGACCACTCTCATTGTTAATGGACTAATGATTAACAACAGAAGATGCTTTTACAGTCAAATGAATTGGAATAATTGTTTCAGTGAATTTTGTGAGTGCTAATTTATTAAATTGGTGCTGGAACATTTCCAATGTCATAAGCGAAGGCAGAGCATCAGCCATGTAGCTCCGTGCATAAGAGAGTTTCTGCTTGGTAGAACTGCAGAAGGTAAACTGTTCTCTTCCTGGGTGCACACAATTTAAAATTAATCAAAACAATGCCCTTGGTCAGCATGGAGAGGAGAGCATATATTAGTCAAGGTAATATGGACATGAAAAATAAAAATGGCTGGGAATAAAAGCATAAGAAGAGGTACTGATACATAATAGTGAATCATAAAGGAAATTAATAGGGAAGTCACATAATTCGTTTTCATTTCCATTTCCAAAAATCTGTTTGTTTTCAGGGGTTTTCATAAAGGACTCTACCATTTTAATTTATTTGTTCATTTTATTTTATTAAAAAAATATAAAGATCACAATGCATGAACAAAAGGGACGTTGGGACTGTTCTGCGCATGCACAGCCCTTTTCCAAAATGGTGCTGGAAGCATGGATGCCATTTGGGGAAATGGTGCGCATGCGCAAAATGGCCCAGTTGGCCATTTTGTGAATGTGCAGTGGTCTTTTAAAAAAATATTATTTAATAAAATAAAACAAAAAAATGAAAACAAAAATGAATAAAATCAAATGAATGGTGTTTGCTTATTCATGTCAGGGGTCCAGGCCGACAGAGCACCCTCTGGGTTGCTCGGCGGCTTGGAGGATGGCGCCACTGCTGGGTGGAGCCAGGAGGATGCGACTTGGCGGCACAGGACCAACAAAGAGCCGCTCCGCATGCGCCGCAGAGAATGCAGGTCGCTATGCAACCCGGAGCCCAGCCGCGGCGCAGCACACAGCTGCAGCAGCATGGCCTTGTGGAGCTTGTGAGCCTGGGAGTCCAGAAATGGCAACACCTGGGGGGTGAATTAGGGGACAAGATAAAACAGCCGACGGGGATTCACTTCCCCGCCGGTAATCATTGTGAGAGGCTGGCCCCTGGAAACAGTTTGTGCAAAGTGTTACCAGATCAGTTTGCTGAAGAGTGTTTTGAGAGTGTATGTGAGAGTGTGTGGGTGAAGGAGTGTGCCTGAGTTGGTGAACGTCAGTGACTGTGTGAGCATGGAAGCCCTTCACCCTTCAAGTCCTTGCACCCCTGTGAGAATGAGGAGTGTGCGAGTGTCCTCCCTACCCCTGATCCCTTCTCCCTTCTCCCTTCACAGTAGGTTCCTCAACCCCAGACCGGCCTTGTTTTCCCCAATCCTTCTCTAGTGATCCCTTGGGTTTTTGAGTGAGAGATGTGAGTATTGCGTGCTTCATGGGGTCTCTCCCTTCCCCCTCCCCTTTCATGGGGACGTGCCCTCTCTACCCTATGATGATCTGCGTTTCTCTTCAAACAGGAGAAAGCCCAAACAAGATCCGGAGGGTCCTTATCCTCCAAGGGGATCCCCGTGGTTGTGGAGGCGGGCAGGGATGTGTTGGGATTACAGGTTTAGAGTATGGTATTTCCCCGCTACCCCTTTCCACCCTAACAATTCATTTGTTTTCATTACCTTAGCTACAAAAATTAATTGGCGAGATTCATTTTTGTAATTAATTAAATAGTATGAAATTGCACACCCCTAGAAAGTAAATTATAAGTCAGTTCAACTTCTAGGAACATGAAAGTTGCCTACAAAGCTGATGGAAAATTACTAAAATTGTGAGGAAGAGGTAGAAGGGGTGGATAGAGGAATATGATAGTTGCCATATGTGCTATAGGAACAATGTTGTAAGGCAGGGCTGTACAAAGAACAGCCTGAGGGCCACATGTGACCCGCAAGGATCATTCCTGTGGCCCGACTCCCCCAGGCTGCAAAGACCTTTCCTGTGACCCACCATGTCTCCTCCTGCTCTGGCAATCACCTTTCCTCTAGTCCTCGCACTGGTGCAAAACCTTCCTTCCTTTCTTCCTTCAGGCAATAAGCCTATTAAAGGTGCTGGCCGGATCCCTCCTTCCTCCTCTCTGGCTTCATGTTCCTGGCATCACCGATGCCTCCACCTGAGCCTCTCACTGCCACTTCTTGTGCCTGGCTCTCCATCTCCAGCTCCTCGCTGCCAGGGGGAGCAGCCCCTTGCTGCCCCTTCTGCTGTTGCCTGGATCTCCAGCCCCAGCTCCTCGCTGCCAGGCATGAATCAAGTTGAGCACCCCTGTTGTAAGGAATACACAAGACTAATTTTTGAGAAAGCATAATGGCATTGCATGTGACTCACTTACAGTGACAAAGACCACTTCTATTGAGAACAAAACACCTAAATACTAAATGACATCATATGGCCAACACCTCATTTTTAGCTAGGACAAAGAATGCAACATCACTAGTAGTAATAACCAATGTGTGCTAGATGAGCACCTTTCCCCTCTGTGCACATTATTCCTTTATCAGAAAAACCCAGGGGACAAATCCAGCCTTCACATAGCCCCAGAGATATAGCCAGGTTGAATGGGCCCTGGTGCAGAAGATGGAATGGGGCCCTTTGTCCTCCATCCAAGAAGCAGGGGAAACACCTGCACCAGGGAATATGGGCAGGGTAAGGGCACCCCAGGCTCCTAGGTCTCAGTGCAGCTGCACTTCCTATCCCTGTTATAGCTATGCCATTGCTTCGCTCAGCAACTCTGATTGTCTAGTATTCCTGTCCAGAGGATATTTGTGTTGGAGGTCTCCATTTGAAACATTATTATATTAATTGTCAGAACACTAGGGACTTGTTTGTGTTTATTTAAAAAATAAAAAAGTGATCAAATTATTTGCATCTTGTATTTTATCTGAAATATGCAACCACGATTTCTTTGAACATGTTGAGATTTCCTTAAGTTTTTTGCTCAGCACCTGTAGATATTGAAAATCTTTTTACAAATATTTAACATTTTAAATATTAAACATTTAAAAAAATTTTTTTTAGTCTCTGCTAGTTTTTCCATGGAGCACATGTACCACATGCGTTTCAGTCATGCCGTCTCTGAGATGTCTGTTGCGTTTTTCCAGCTCCGGGCAATGACGTTTAGTCCAGCCAGAGTCATTATTTTGTAGGTGTCCTGGTGGTGTTTATTTTTATTTGGTGTATGTGTGTTGTGTTTGATAATAAAATTATAGTCAATTAAAAAAAAAAAATTACATTTGTTTGATTGATCATAGAGATCAATCAGTAACTTAACTGCTCATTTAGGAAGTGGTAGGTTAATTGTGAATGATGACAGGCATTACATGATGTTGCTGGTTTTGTGTAATTGGAGAAGTCTAGAGGTATTTAAATAGATATTTTAAAAATTTTAAATCCACACAGCCCAACTACCTTAAACCCTATCCCCACCTGCCAAATGCTTGGCTGAACGAAATAGTCTTACACTGCCTCTGAGTAATGCTCATACTTGGGTTCTGGTGAATCTCTAGAGAAAGACTGCCTCTCTGTGTCCTCTTACTGTATGGAGTAAGTACATAATATGTTTTCTATGATATGTGTGCCTGAGTGTGCACATCCACATGCCATGTTTACACGACCAAAAAGAGGGGGGGGACTAATTGAGGCAAATACAGAACTATCTTCCCCATGGAATTACGTCTGATTACAGCATAGATTTTTTATATGAGTTCTTAAGAGTATTAGATAGCAATCTCAGATGACCCACTGAAGACCAGCCTTATTCAAAGAAACATCTGAGCGAAACAAAGGGTATTTTCAAGTGTGATGGCACAGTGCACCATCAAACTTTGATCCTGCCCAGAGTGAGGGCCCTCACTCTGGGCAGGATCTGGCCTGGCCACTGAACAGACATGTCAGTGACTCGGGCCAGGCATAGGACATGGAGAGAGTGGGAAAATCTGAAGACATAGGTCCACCATGGCCCATGAAAACCCCGGCTCCAGCTCAGGGAAACATCAGTAAGGTCATTTTGGATGTGACCAGACCATGGGTAGCCAAGCGGGTCAAAGCGAGGTGACCCGTGGTTCTGTCATGTCTGAAAATACCCAAATATGGTGTAGTAATTCTCCATTTCAAATCCAGAAAATATCCTAGATACAACTTCAGATATTTGGGCAACATGAAACCATCTTACACAATATTGTCTTAGTAAAAAAATCAGGTTCTCTTTCTATGGCCCTTTTTACATGGGCAACAGCCATGCATGACCACCCTGGGTATTCATGCGTTGGTGCTGCCTGTGTAAATAAAATCATAAGAACACAAGAAGTGCCATACTGAGTCAGTCCAATGGTCCATCAAGCCAAGCATCCTGTCCTGCAACAGTGACCAATCTCGACTGCATCGGAGAAAAACCAACAGTCACAATGGGCAATCTATTCCCCACTGATCACTCTCAGCTCCCGACAGTAAGAAGTTCATCCTGTAAGCTACTTGGTTAATAGCCATTAATGGACCAATTCTCCAAGAACTTATCCAGGCCTTTTTAAAACCCAGCTATAGTACTGGCCATTGCAATTTCCTCTGGCAATGAATTCCATAAGTTAATTTTATGTTGAGTGAAAAAGTACTTCCTTTTATTTGTTTTAAATCTGCCGACCGCTAGTTTCACGGAGTGTCCCCTAGATCTAGTACTATTTGAGGGGGTAAATAACTGTTCCCTATCTTCTCGTTCCACACCAGTCAAGATTTTATAAACCTCTATCATGTCCCCTCTCAGTCTTCTCTTGTCTAAACTGACAAGACCCAGCTTGTTAATCCTCTCTTTGTACAGAAGTTGTTCCTTATCCTTTATCATTCTTGCTGCCCTTCTCTCTACCTTTTCTAGTTCAGTTATGTCTTTTTTGAGATGGGGCGACCAGAACTGCACAGAACACAATTGATTTGTATAGAGGCATTATGATATTCTCAGTTTTATTCTCTATCCCTTTGAAAATAACTCCTAACATTCTGTTTGCTTTTTTGACTGCTGCTGCACACTGGACTGAAGATTTCAGTGTATTGTCCACAATCACTCCCAGATAGTTTTCCTGAGTGGTAAGTCCTAGCTTAGTACCCAGCATTGTGTACTCATAGCTTGGGTTATTTTTCCCTATGTGCATCACTTTGCACTTGTCCATATTAAATCTCATCTGTCATTTAGGTGCGCAGGCACCCAGTCTCGTAAGAACCCGTGTCAGTTCTTCACAGTCTGTTCATGTTTTAACAACCTTGAATAACTTGGTGTCATGTGCAAATCTGATCACCTCACTCTTAACATCCTTTTCCAGATCATTAATGAATACATTAAGCAGCACCGGTCCCAATATAGTTCCTGGTGCCCACCACTTTTTACATCTCTCCATTGTGAAAACTGACCATTGAGTCCTACTAGTACTCTTTGCTTCCTATCATTTAACCAGTTACCGATTCACAGTAAGACACTACCTCCTATCCCATGACTTTTTAATTTTCTCAAGAGTCTTTTATGTGGGACCTTATCAAATGTTTTCTGGAAATCCACGTACACTATATCTACCGGGTCTACCTTGTCCACATGCTTATTTACACCCTCAAAGAATTCCAACAGATTAGTGAGGCATGACTCCCCTTTGCTAAATCCATGTTGACTCTTCCCTATTAAGCTATGTTTATTAATGATATGCCCAGCAATTTTGTTCTTAATGATAGTTTCCACCATTTTGCCCGGCACAAACATCAAGCTTACTGGTCTGTAGTTTCCATGTTCACCTCTGGATCCCTTTTTAAATATCAGGGTTACATTTGTCACCCTCCAGTCCTCAGGTACAATGACAGATTTTAGTGATAGGTTACAAATTACTAACAGTAGGTCTGCAATTTCATATTTGAGTTCCTTTGGAACTCTGGGATGAATACCATCTGGTCCTGGTGACATGTTAGTATTTAGTTTGTCAATTTGCTCTAGGGCCTCCTCCGGAGTCATGTTGATTTGTGACATCTCTTCCAATTCATCACCTACAAAGCAAGGTTCTTCATGGGTATCTCCCAAACATCCTTTGCAGTGAAGATGGAAGAAAATAACTCATTCAGCTTCTCTGCAATGTCCTTTTCCTCCCTAAGCACACCTTTCACCCCTTGATCATCTTATGGCCCAGCTGATTCTCTAGCAGACTTCCTACTTCTGATGTTCTTGAAAAAGTTGTTATTATTAGTTTTAGCATCTTTAGCAAGTTGCTCCTCAAATTCCTTTTTGGACTGCCTTATTAACCTTTTACATCTACTTTGGCAATGCTTCCCTATTTACCTGATTGGGACTCTCTTTCCATTTTGTAAAGGATGCTATTTTGACTCCAATAGCCTCCTTCACCTCACCATTTAGCCACAGAGGCAGACATTTGGTCCTCTTCCTACGTTTCTTAATTTGTGGAATACATTTAGGGCGCAATCAGACGTGCGTTTAAATCGCACAGCCGCGGCGGCGGCACCGTGCGATTTAAAGCACCGCGCACTTCCGGGTTGGTCTGAATGCGGTGAGTGCGCACATTTCAGCCTAACCCGAACTGTTGGAGTGCAGTTTGAAAAGCCCATTGATCATTCTCAGCTTTTCAGACTGCACTCCAACAGTTCGGGTTAGGCTGAAATGTAAGCACTCACCGCATTCAGACCAACCCAGAAGTGTGCAGTGCTTTAAATCGCACGATGCCACAGCGGCAGCTATGTGATTTAAACGCACGTCTGAATTCCGCCTAAATCTGAGCTTTCAAGATGGTGTTTTTAAATAGTCTCCATGCTGCCTGTAGACATTTAATTCTTGCAACTGCTTTAAGTTTCCCTCTAATTAGTTTCTTCTTTTTTACATAGTTCCCCTTTCTAAAGTTATATGTGACCACAGTGGTTTTATTTGGCATTTTCCCTCCTGTGAGAATGTCAAATTTGATTATATTATGACCACTATTAGTCAGTGGTTCCAGTACCATTACCCCTTGCACTAAATCCTGCACTCCACTTAGGACTAGATCCAGAGTGGCTCCTTTTCTTGTTTGTTCCAGGACGAGCTGCTCCAGGGACAGTTATTTAAGGCATCTAGACATTTTATCTCTGCATCCCGCCCCAAGGAGATATCCACCCAGTCAATATGAGTGTAATTGAAATTTCCCATTATTACTGCATTTCTTACTTTAGTAGCCTGTTTAATCTCCCTTAGCATTTCACAGTCAGTTTCATTGTCCTGATCAGGAGGTAAGGATGGGCGAACGCGGTTCGGATGTTCGGAATTCAGACCGAACTCGGTCTGTTCGGATGTCTGAAATGAACGTCTGAACCAAACTCTCGAATGACCAAACAGTTTTGTCGTGTTCAGATGAGTTCCGATGAATTCAGGGGCAGTAAAAATGTCTTTCCAGGGCCAAAAAAATATGTTTCGGTTTCAATTTTATTTCCGCTATTTTTGAAGGTTTGGCCAAGTTCAGCCAAACCGAACTTCGCTTAACCGAACCATCGAACCCGAACTCAGGTTTCAAAACGAACGAACGAACATCCGAACATCCGAACCGCATTCTATTCACCCATCCCTATCAAGAGGATGATAGTATAGGCTATACCCTTCCCCATTATACATGAAATTTCTATCCACAGAGATTCCAGAGTACTGTTTGCTTCCTTTACAATATTAATCCTGCTTGACTCAATGACTCAATCCCACGGTGTGGGTGGGTGTGTGCCTACGTGCTCCGGTGTACATGCATGCACATCGACCTACACCCATCCCCGCCCCCCCATAAAGAGCAACTGGTGAAAATTGTGGTGTCTCCATGCGTGTTGATGAGTGGAGGTGGGTGTAGATGGGTGTACACCCATCTACACCCTCCCCCCACCCAGTGCACATGGACCGCAATGCACACTGACCCACCCCCACACCGTTGCCCATTTAAAAAGGGCCATCATAAGCTCAGAGACACCCCATTTTTGCAAATTCATGTTCAAACTAAACATGGAAACTTTTTATGGACTTTAGTTTTCATGACAGATAGAGGTTTTGAACAATGGTACAAATTTTGCAGGCTCAGCTAAACTGACCATGAGTGCAATTTTTTCTTGCAAGGTTTAAGACTGAAGCAGAAGTGCCTAAGAGAATAATTTGTGCAAAAACTAAGTGGCATGGTTTAGCTGTGAGCTGCACCGCAAAAGAAATCAGCAAAATGAAACATATGTATTCAGCACAAGCAGCTCATATGTTTGCATTGTGAATATCCAAGAAGCTGATGGTGACCTTTTGGGTAAGTAGTACTAGATGCCAGAAAAAATTCATCTCTGGGGAAACAAGAAAGCAATTTCTATTATTGAATTAAAGAACCAATGACTAATCCATGTATGCATCTGCAAGAGCACATGCAGTACAGCAATTTCATTGTGATGAAGTGGCGACTAGGCTATTTTGCTGGAGAGAGTAGGAGGTCTGCTTTTAATAGTATAATATAAATTTGAAGGTTAGTGTAAAAACTCATCTAGTCTGAAGTAGCAGACTACTTCCATAAGAGGGATTCTCACTAAACAAAAATACAGCAACAATGGAATATCACAAAAATCACTAATAGTCATTACATGTGTACTTGTCCAATACAGATGAGATTTTTTTGGACAGACTTCCTTGGCTTTGGACAAGGAATTATTAGATGCCATCAATAGCAAACATGAGTAAATTATTTGAGGGGAAGCTGAATGATGGTTCTGAAAATAAAGTTTCCCTTCTCCTTCCCTCTTTGATATCTGGAATAGCTTTTGGTTTGTAAATGATTCTGTACATCACCAAGCCCATGTGCTTGGACTTCATTATTGACCTTTTTTAAACGGACGGGGGTGTTGCTGTGGTGAGTAGAGGTGTGTGTGTTCCCGTTTACATGGACACCCACCCACCTCCACCTACCACCACCCATCTCCACCCAGGGAGCATCCTCCATTCTGTTGGAGGGCTCTGTGGGTGGAGATGGGTGTAGGTCAGTGTGTGGCGGGTGTTGGTGGGTATGCGGTAGGAGCATGCACACACAAACACCTACCACCCATGGTGGTTACATGGGCGCACATCGCCCCCACATATTTGTGGCCATTAACATGGACTGACCCTGCCACACATCCACCTGAATACCAAGCGGCAATGGAGGGAGGAGGTGTGTAAAAATGGCCACTGTTTGATTAAGGAACGTAAGAAGTGCCACACTGGGTCAGACCAATGGTCCACTGAGCCCAGCATCCTGTCTCTAACAATGGCCAATCTCATTCACTTAGGAGAAATACCCAAAAGTTCACAATGGGGCAATCCATTTCCTGTTGTTCACTCCAAGCTCCCTACAAATCTAAGATATATCGGGTTCTAGGCTTCAGTGAGGGGGTGGGACCAGTAGGGCACTAAAAGTAGCAGGATGGAGATGTTACTAGGGATGGGCGAACGTGGTTTGGAAGTTTGGAGTTCGGCCCGAACTCAACCTGTTTGGATGACCGAACCCGAACCCAAACCCGAACTGACTGAACCGAACCTGATTCAGAACTCCGAAACAACCAAACAGTTTGGTCAGTTCGGATCTCATTCCGGTGAGTTTGGGTGGCAAAAACGTGTCACTGGAAGGCAAAACATGACAGGGAGTCAGCTGAGGAGAAGACTTCCAGGTACCAGGTGTGGAGAGCCTTGGAGTAGCAGCTAGTCTGCCCAATCACCATCCCTTTTCTCCTCAGACCACTGGCTTCGCAGTCTGCCATTGGCCACGGGCTAGGCTGCATGGAGTCAATGGGGCTTGCAGTGAGGTGGGTGAAGCAAGTAACAAAACTCATTGCCCTCCCCCCTGCCAACACCATCTGAGCTACTCACTGTTCCTGAACAGTAGGCATTTCAGTAGGCTCCCTGTCCCAGCAGTTTTGTTCTCCTCAACCCATTGCAATCCTCCTGTTTCACCCATTCAACCCATCTACCTCTATACTATCATTATTTAGATTAGATTAGATAGATTTAGGTGCTTTTTTTCGTTTTTACCCCTCCCCGTGTTCCCTGTGTTCAAACTTCCTTCCTCCCTCCCCCCTCCATTGAATCATTTCCCTCTATATATTCCATCCCTCCCTTCCCCTGTTTTTTTATTCATTTAAAATAGCATTAGATTGATTTAGATTTCATTTCAGTTTTGTACCTCTCCCTGTGTTGTTTGTGATTCCCCCCCATCATGTGGGCCTGTACCCTGGTCCATGGGGGAAAGGCAAAATAGGTTTATGGGCCCTGGGGGCTGGCACACCCTGTGACAGTTGGTAGCCATTGTCCTTTGCATATTCAACGGCCCCTGCCACAGCCTCCTGCCACTTTGTGACCAACTGCCAGTGGAGGTCCACACTTGCGATCATTGTCTGGAGGTACAGGAGTATGCCTTTACCTGGCGTTCCCATACCTCCAGCTCCTTAAAGGGTTCCACCAGTTGGTCCTGCATATTTTTCATGCTTTCCATGCAGTCCCTGGTGGGCCTCTCAGCTTGGCCCTAAAAGCCCTTACTGCGGCTGACTCCTCCACGATGGACTCCTCAGTGGAGCTGGAGGAGGGGGAAGGGGAAGGTCATCGACGCCATCTCATCTGGTGCAGCAGCTGTTGTTCCACCCGGGCAACGCCAGAGTCAGGCTGCCGCCTCACTGTCCTGCCATACCGCTTTTCCACATGGACAATGAACCCCGATGTGGTCCCCTCACACTGCAGTCTGAATCTTTTCTGGCAGATCTAAAAAGAGCATAAAAAGATAAGAACATAAGAAGTGCCATACTGTGTCAGACCAATGGTCTGTCAAGCCCTGCCTGCATTCTGTCTCCACAAGTGGGTGGACTGGGTGGCCAATCTCTCTCTGCAGGGGACTTCCATTCCTAACAGGTCATAGGGCAATCCATTGCTTGTTGTTCCAGCCCCCGTGCCTTACCTTGCAGATGGTGATTCCATCAACCTTGTCATAAAACCTCCAGACATCGGACCTTGTCCGCTGACTGTCTGGGGGTGGCACTGGTGAGTCTGACCTCTACCTGGGTGTCCTGCACAGCGTGGCACCAGTGCTGGCATCCGATTCCTCTCTGAAACAAGAACACATAAACAACACCCAAGTAATATCATGCATTTTTGATGATGCCTCTAGTCCTCCCTCATTGGGGTGCTATGGATGGCAACGGGAGATGTTGACCCTGGCTGGCATGTGCAAATCCTGCCCTCCCTGGGGCACTAGGGATGGCAACTGGAAAGACTCTGGGCACGTGCAAATCCCACCCTTATTTGAGGGTGCTCGGTAGGGATGGCAACTGGAGAGTGGAGACCCTTGCTATGGCTGGCTGGCAGGCATATGTTTGGGTGAGTGTGCTGCTCATGTTCGTGCCTGTTCCTGACTGCTGGAAGAGCCCCCAACACTACAGTACCCTCTCTTTCTCTGTGGCAGACATCCGCTGCTATCCACTGATGCTCACTGTTTGTGCCTGACTGATGCCCACCACCCACACACCCACCCGCATGCCAGTGAGATCGCTCTAATGGATAGAGCCTTAAGTTTCTTGTCCTCAAAGTAAAAAAAAAAAGTTTACAAACCTTCCATCAGTGGCAGTACCTCCTGTGCCTGCCGGCTCTTGCTCCTCCTCCACCACTGAAGATCCAGCAGCAGCGGCAGGAGGAACCTCTTACTCAACCACCAGCTCTGCCACCTTGGACTTCCCCCAGGTCCGGCGTTTAATGATGGTCACCTTCTTCTCCATTTTTTTTTTCAAACAGACACTTCACCAACAACAGCACCCATCAACAATCACCAACCAGCCAAAACCACGCAGCCAAAACAAACACAAACAGCCAAAACACACAATCTGAACAGCCAGCCAGCCAAACACACACTCTCTCACCACACAGCTCCACATGCACTCGAATTTCCAGTTTCCGACGCAATCACGGGATCTTGCAATACCTTTTCTGAATGCCTGAACCGAACACATCTGAACCGAATGGCCTAACCTGAACTCGGCGAACGACCCAAATGGCCGAACGGAACGCGTACGAACCGAACGACCGAACCCGAACCGCGATCTGTTCGCCCATCCCGAGATGTTACTTTAACTTACTTGTTGATGTGTAGATATTTGATTTATTTTTTTGGATTTATATCCTACTCTATGTCGAGGGCTCAGGGCAGGGAAACAACACATAAAAACCACATATGAAATAAAACATATACAATAATACATGTACATTATAAAAATAATATATCCACTCATTTTTTTAAAGAAAATGTTCAGAAGAACCTACCCCTGTCCACCAAACACCGTAGAAAGAGCTTTGCTCAGGCTCAAGCTTTGGCAAAATTCTCGGATAAGGTATCCCCCGGAGTTGAGGAGTAGCCTTTTAAAACAGATGTGGACTAGGTCCATGAGCAGCGGGTGGAGCGCCGCTTGCTTGGGCAGCGCATGACTGCAGGTGTACATGGATTTCCACTCATCTCCCTCGCATCCCTACGCATGGAGCAGTGTGCATTTTCACCAGTTGCTCCATGCCTGGGGAGCTGTTCTGGGTGGTGAATGTACACAACTTCCAAAGGACCATGAAAACATCATAGAAGAACACAGGTTTAATAAGATCCCAAACAGATCTAAGGAATATAGTGGACTCATAGGGTGTTTTTAGACAAGACGGACAGGGGGTTTGTGTCCGTAGTCAGTGCATGGGGTGGGGACATCATGTGTGTGTGAGCACTTCAAACAAACAGCCCCAGACATGACTGTCTCGTTCCTTCCCCACCCACCCTGTCCACACATAGGGCACTCTGGCTTTTTCTAGAGTGCCCTGTGTGTGGATGGGGTGGGCAATGTATGGGTCACAGGAGCATTCCCATGCACTAAATTCACATGAGCACTTCCCCCACATGGGCGGTGGGTGTCCATGCATGGGACCATCTTATGTAAAAACATCCATAGTGATAATGGGTATTTAGCAGGCAGGGTTAAAGGTCGAGGTGGGAGGGTTTAGGGATGAGGGTTGGGTTTTGATGAAGGTTTTACATGAAGTTATATTGCATTGTTAGTAAGGGTGGGACACCAGGGCAATTACCGGGTACCGGATTTACCGGATACCGGTTTTCAAAAAACCCAGTAGTTTAATTTGAATGGCCGCAATGTATATAAAAAAAATCCAGTACCGGGAATCTGGAATAATAAAATTCAATGGAATCAATGGAATAAAAAAATTCCTACCCCCTCCCCCTCCCAGGCTGTGCGGGTGGAAGGGGGGACACCCCCACCCATCCTTCCCAGCCTGGATTTAAACAAAAACATTCCCCTAAGTGTCCCCTACTGTGGATCTGGGCCACCGCCGGCAACCCAGAGCCAGCCCACCAGCACCAACAGCTGTCCCAGCAGCAGCCGGTAAGTATAAGTCACTGTACTGTATGATCCCTGGGGTGGGGTGGGGGTTTAACACCCCACCCCCACCCCAGGGATCACCCTACTTCCAAGTTCCCACCAGGATCACCTACCTTCCTTGAGGTCCGGGTGGCGGCGGCAGCCCGGCGGCCTCAGCGCTGGCTGTGGCTGCCGTCTTCAGACGCTAGTAGGCCTTCCGGGGAAACCCAGTAGTTTAATTTGAATGGCCGCAATGTAAAAAAAAAAAATCCAGTACCGGGAATCCGGTAAACGGGCCGGATTACCGGGTTGACTCCGATAATACCGGTACACCCAGTACCGGCATTATCGGATACCGGAAGATCCGGTAGTCCCACCCCTAATGGTTTGTGTGTGTGTGTGTGTGTGTGTGTGTTTATTATGTAGGCCACCCTGAGCCTTGGGGGAAGGGCAGGGTAGAAATTTGAATGAACCAATAATCCATTCCATTGGCTTCCTATCCCACTTCACATCCAGCACAAACTCCTTGTCTTCACTCTCAAGGCTCTTCATGGCCTTGCTCCTCCCTATTTTTCTGCCATCATTACCTGCTGTGTTCCCACTCAGGAACTTTGCTTCTCCTTTGCCATCATCCCCACCTGTCCCAGTCTCCCTTGCTCCCTAAACAACCATTGCTTCTTCTCTCATGCTGCCTCTATGCTTGTAACTGCTGTCCTGAACACAAATACTCTGTTCCCTCCCCCACAACCTTGAAATCCCACCTAAAGACCTCATCTGGCAAGTCTTTCCCTTTCTCCTTACCCCCATTGAATGTTTCTGTATGCTTCTCTTAATATTGCCTATCTGTAACTAAGCTAAGCACGTGCATCTGCAACTTCTCATCTTCATTAATGTATCCATGTGTCTCCCTATGTGCCCCTCCCATTTGTTGTTCCCCCACCACTCCTCATCCACTTTAGATTGTAAACCTCATAGATTCTTATCATAACTGTACAGTGCCAGACATATTGCTTGCACAATCAATCAATAAATCAAATACCATATGAATGACCCTCAGGGTGATATTTAATACATGTACCCCTGTTTTATATAGGGTCATTTCCAATCAATTATTTGTATATGGTCAGGGGACACCTGTAAGTACAATTGAACATGCAGCTGGACTTCACAGACACCACAGTAACAATCCTAGATTTCCAAAGGGGCTGGGGCTGCAGTGCAAATGTTTGGAGAATGCGACAAAGCTAGCAAAGCTGTGGGAAGTGCTGTATTATTAATGAAGAACTGATGTCTACATCATCTCTGCCAGAGGGCTTCTGTGGATGACTTCATTCGAAGTACCACTGTACACAGAGAACTAGTTAGCCTGAAATTAGACTGCTCAGACAAAACAACCTACCTGGCAGCAAGGTTGTCTGAATCATGTGTTGTCGCTACCTTTGTGTGCAAATACTCTTGTGACTTGCTTTTATCTATCCAGTTACATTTTGCTGCAAAATGCAACATTCAAAGGAACAATTCAATTTTAAAATTTATAGTTTCAAATCCAAGTTCCTCCCTACAAGGGCTTGTTTGTTCCAGTTCAAAAAACCAAACATGAAACTGGAATGCATTTTTACACAGAAGGTGAAGAAAAGTGAAATTTGTACAGAAATAAAACACTCATAGTTTTAGGAGTTTCCTCTTTTATTCCAAGCAGCTTTTATGTGTGACATTCTCTATACCTGAAGTTAATGGGTCAGCTCTAAAGCTGAAAGAGGGTACCCACAAAAATGGATAACCCACTGAATTTCTGGTATATCATTCAACCTGGTAATGATCGGATACCATGTGGTACCTGATTCTGTTTTGTGGGATAGGTTTCAGATGGTATCACCTGCCGATGTGGAGTCCTTGTTGGGATCTGTTTGTGCCACTACTTGTGAACAAGATCCTTGCCCATCCTGGCTGGTGAAAGCCAGCCAGGAGACGTTACAGCCGTTGCTGGCTGGGGTGGTTAGTGCCTCTCTTCAGGAGGGCATTGTGCCTGATTGCCTGAAGGAGGTTGTGGTTAGGCCCCTGCTCAAGAAAACATTTCTTGACACTGATGTTCCTGCCAGTTATCGGCTGGAATGGGCTGTGGTACAGCAGCTCCAAGAACACCTGGACCGTACTGGTTTCCTAGACCAGTCTCAGTTTGGCCTGGGTATGGTATGGAGACTGCATTAGTGGCCTTAGTTGATAATCTTGATCTGGCATTGAACCAAGGTCGTCAGACCTTACTGGTCCTGCTAGACCTTTCAGCAGCATTTCACACAGTCGATCATGAGGTGTTGGTGACTCGCCTGTGGGACCGTGCTGGGATTGGTGGGATGGTGTTGGACTGGTTTCATGCATTCCTGGCCAGGAGAACTCACCAGGTGGTCTTGGGGGAGTGTACATCTTTCCCCAGGGACCTCATGTGTGGAGTTCTGCAGGGTGCCATTCTGTCCCCCCTCTTGTTTAACATCTATATGTAGCCGTTAGGGGAGATTGTGAGAGGGTTTCAGGGCATGCAGTGTCATCAGTATGCTGATGACACTCAGCTCTGCTTCTCTTTTTCCATCGACTCAGGCCATGCAGTCTCCCTATTTTCCCAGTGCCTGTCAGTTGTGGGGGCTTGGATGAGGTTGAGTCATCTGCAGCTGAATCCACACAAGATGGAGGTGATGTTGGTGGGTGAGGGCCTGGGAGTGGTTAAATCTCCTCGGGGGGGTCCCCCTCCCATGGTCTCACAGGTATGGAGTCTGGTTGTGCTCCTCGATTCACGGCTCAGCCTGGAATCTCAGGTTGTGGCCGTGGCGGGGAGTGTGTTTCAGCAGTTACATCTTGTCTGGAGGCTTCGGCCGTATCTCTCAGAATCTGACCTCGCCACTGTCATCCATGCCTTCATCATCTCGTGGCTGGATTACTGCAACACCCTCTATGTGGGGATGCCCAAGAAGCTGGTCCGGAAGCTGCAGCTGGTGCAGAATGCCACAGCCCATCTCCTTACTGGGGTGGGTCGCAGGGAGCACATGACACCTGTGCTCTGGGCTCTGCACTGGCTGCCTATAAAGCACTGGGCTATGTTCAAGGTGCTGGTTTTGACCTTCAAAGCCCTTCATGGCCTGGGCCCTGTCTATCTGCAGGATTGTGTCACTCCCCATGTGCCCGTGAGACCCCTGAGATAGTCTGTGGGTCCTTTTTGGAGGTTCCCTGGGCGAGATGGGTGGCCACTGATGTGAGTTCTTTTTCGGTGCCTACCCCTGTGCTGTGGAATTCACTCCCGGAGGAAGCTCGGTTGGCCCCCACCCTCCTGTCATTTCTACATTTGTGTAAGACCTCGCTGTTCCACCAGGCTTTTGGCGAGAGGGAGGAGTAGGGTGGGGGTGGGGTTAGGGTTTGGGAGGGAGGGTGGATTTTTATGATTTGTTTTAAAATGTGTTGATTTATTTTAAAATGCTTTATTGTGAATTTTTTGTGTATGTTGTTCGCTTCCCTGAGCTGCTTTTGGGCAGGAGCAGCGGGATATAAATTTTAAATAAATAAATAAATAAATAAAATAAATTCCAACCCAATCGGCTACCTATGTCCCAAAATGCTAATTTCCGGTTCCAGAATGTTGACTTCTGGTACCAAATTGTTTACATTTTTGTTGATATGCTGACTCAGCATTGATTTATCATATTGTCGTCAAGTTCCAACAATTTCTCCCAGAAAATTAACTTTTCTGTCCCAGAAGGTCAATTTTCGATCCCAGGAAACTATTTCCAGTCACATTTTTTTTGTCAGTTTTTCAACTCAATATACTGATTGGTAAACTGGAAAATCCATACCAGAAGTACCTGATTTGGGGGGTATTCGAGTACCCGATCATTACCTGGGTAAGATATTAACACTAATTGCTCCGAGACGCTTTTAGTAGGAGGGGGCGCCAAACAAATTTTATAATAAAATAAATTTTATAATAATAAATAAATTAAAGCAGTACCATAGCTCTGACGCAGTAATCCTTGCAAAAGAGCAAGACAACCTTATTTAAATTCTATGTATATTTACAGGTGCTAGGTGACAAAAAGATGATGTACCAAGTTTCCAATTTTATATTGCATTTTGTATGCTTATAGTATTTTGTTTTTTGTATCATGTAGTTTTTTCTGGGGCTATGGCGAAAGCTAGCCGAAATAAACTAACTTAATACTTACTTACAGTATCTGAAAACATGTGCATTATACCTTATACCTAAATTTAGTACCCATTTCACTTCTGTGAACTCCCATTGATGGTAATGGTGGAGGACTCCCCACTGCCTCAAAAGAGTGAGTAGATGTTTTTGTTCATGTTTTTACACTCTGCAAAATCTTCAATAGTCTGCAAAATCAGCAAAGAATACCAACTTAATATCAGAACAAATGCCGATTTAATTCTAATGGCTTTTATTTTGAAAGGGCCAATTACATACAGTCCCCCTCCATATAAAAGTTTAGTTTGGGATTTTTTTTTGCCATGGAGGAGAGAAATGGCAGATATAAATAAGACTTCACCCAAAAGGATCATGGAAAAAGATGCATTTCATGGATAGGATGACAAAACTCGACTCTCCAAATACATCTAGGTATGGTGAACAATTAAGACTAGATTTAAAAAAAAAAATAGGCTAAGTCATAAAAGTAAAATTATTCAGTTTTTTTAATCAGTGATCTATCTGTACAGAAGGGGATGAGAGGAGAAAAATGAATTTGTAATATGCTAGAGAACTAGTTGCAGAGCACTTTTTGGTGTTGGAAAAAGGAGGCAAATGTTTTTTGTTTTTCTAGCAAGATCCTCTTCTCCCTCTTTTTATTTGATTTTTTTATTTATTTATTATTTGTAAAATAATTATAAACTTTAATGAGATTTTCAATGTCATAAACGGGAGTTACACACCTACATGCTCAGTGATCTTCGATGGGATTGGGGTGCCTAACAAAGAACAAATTAACTGCCAGATTGGGTCAGAAGAGTGGTCCAACTAGCTGAGTATTGTGCCTCTATTACTGGCCAGTAATGGATGCCTCTATGGAAGTGCAGAAAAATAGGGTATACACTAGGATTGTACCAAATAGTATTTCTGGGTACTCGGGCCAAATTCCAAAGTTCCGGGTACTCACTCCGGGTACTTGGCAGCATTTAGGAACTTTTCCCAAGAACCTGGAATTCAGAACTCTGAATTCCAGACCTTGGAAATACTTGGAAATTTGTAACTTCACATGTGTGGGCCCAGCCCACCTATGCAAGGCAAATGCCACACACCATTAACCAGAAAGAAACTTGGAAGTATTCCCCCAGTGCCCTGGCTGGTCATCACATCTTGGCAAAGTTCTTGAACCCACAGCCGCACTACCTAGAAAAGCAGACTATCAAGAGTGGAGCAATCACTCAAGAAGACAAACCCACAAAAGTGCAACTGCATGCAGAAATTTAAAAAAAGCCAACAGTAGTGTACCCACAGCAAGGCCCGCAATCAGTAGTGAGTGCACCCACTTTTAAAACATTATTTTATACAATTCCAGAATGCTCTTGGGGATGTATCCTCTGGTCTCGATGAGCATTCGTTTGTTGACCTCATGGCTTTTTGGAATTCTGTGCTGATTGAGGCCATTGACTTTATGGCTCCTAGCTGTCTGCACCTTAATCTCCAACAATGCAGATCCCAGTGGTAAACGGAAAGTGCGGAGGTTGGAGTGATGGTGGCATTGTTCGTGCAATGAAGCCAACCAATTGCTACATAGAGTCAGTTTATTATTAATTATTATTATTAATTATTATTATTAGCAAGCATTTATATAGCACAAGCAATGTACCTTCTGATTTACAAATTAATTGAATAGACACAGTCCCTGCCCTAGGGCATACAATCTGAGAGATGGGGGGGAGGGAGGAAGACAAAGGAAGGGGAACAGAGGGAGACACAAGTTTATGTACCTATGTCGTGGCCATGTGGGCAGCAAAGAACCAATTCTTTTCTGCTCTCATAGCATCCGCCAAGTCATGTCCAGCTGAACCTTTCTGGGTGGTGATAGTCCGGCCTCTCTCCTCCTGGAACTGGAAACTTCCAGTGCTCGCTGTGACTTGTTTGTTGACTTTTTGTGGATAAAATCACTCAGTTCCATCACTACTTCGACGCCACACTTATGGCAGTAAAAGAACCGGAGGTAATCGAAACCCCATCTTGTCCTGGTTTATGGGATCAGTTTTTGTGGGTGTTGTCCACTGATGTGGAGCTTGTCCTTGGGGCTGTCAGGACCACCTATTGTGAACTGGACCCATTCCCATCCTGGCTGGTTGAGGTCAGCTGGGAGACACTGGGGCCTTTGCTGACTGAGATAGTTAGTGCCTCCCTTAGGGAGGGCAGAGTGTCAGACAGCCTGAAGGAGGTGATGTTGTCATGTTGTGCCTCAGTTTCCTCAAAAGGAATTTGCGCTTAGTGGTCCAGGCCTGACATGATCTGGTCTGGATATAGGGCGCTCTTTTCCAATATGTGAAAACTCAGTTTACACTTTCCCGTCTTTTAGGACATAATCATAGGCAGAAGGGTAACCCTTAGGGTTAATGGAGTCTGGGCTGATGCATTGAGTCAATTCCCCATCTAAGCATTTTTAAACTTGCAATTTGGTAAGTACACAGACTGAGGATGTTTTCATTGCATCCTTTGCCAGTGAGTCTACAAGGGTGTTCCCGTTAACATGGAATCCATATTTGGAATGGCCTGGCATGTGCATTACAGTAATCAATGGCTTGTCATCCAAAAGTGTTGCTAATTGTTGCCATCTATGGACATTTTTCAAACGTTTTTGTTTATTATCTAGATAACCATTAGACCGCCAGATCAGTAATTCTTCAGTTATTCCTCTGGCTATATAGAAGGAATCAGAACAAATGAGAACAGTTGTATCAGGAGGAGAGATCTCTATTGCTTTATGTACTGCCATCAACTCAGCATATCACGCAGTATTGTTTTCTAAAGGCATTTGAATATGGTCAGATATATGATATTCCCCTTTATCATTAAATATCCCAATTACAACAGCAAAACCTGTTTTCCACATGTGTTTGCCTTGCTTACATGACGTGGCTGAACCATCAGTATAGATAACTTTTTGATATTCATGGAGAGGTTTATCTGGGGTATGATTTTTAGAAGATACAGGTTCAATAGTAAAAGCTGGCGTATTTTCCAAACCATTGCTTGGTTCCACATATTCAAATTCTATTTGTGGATTTTCAAAATGTGATATCCATTGTACACATCTGCTATGAAGAGCTTTTGCATTGGGTATTGATCATTTTTTAACCTGCTTTAGGGAGGCAATAGGAGTTTTTACTATCATCTTTTGGTCCTGTGCAAGATAAAATTGCAAGGTTACACATACATACGAATCTTTCAATAGGCAAAAACTTTTGTTCTACATTTGAGAAGACATATGATATATACTGCAGAGGTTTAGATTCAAATCCTCCTTTCTGTGTGGCTCCAACTAGAATTTCTAGGGAGATTGTGCTGTTTCTTGTGTTCAGTGCAACAGCTTGGTTAATTAAGGTTATCAGATAATCCAATGTTTGCTGAGCTTCCAAGGTCCAAAAATTTCCTTTGCTTGCTAATGGAATTAGATTATAAAGGGGTTTTGTTCTCTGAGCATAGTCAGGAACCAATATTCTTGCAACATTTAAAAAACTTAAAACTGACTGCAATTCTTTTAAAGTTTTAGGAGGTTGCAATGTCAACAATTTTTCTTTGAACTCCTGAGTTAATCCTCTGCCAGAGTCTGTTAATAGGAAACCAAGAAACTTTACTTTGCTTCTACAAATCTGTGATTTTTTCAGATTGATAATATATCCTGCTTCTCCCAAAACAGTGACAATTTGCTTTAATGTAGCTAAATGTTTATCTAAATCTTCTTTTGCAAAGTAGATGTCATCCATATATGAATGTACACCTGGAATATTTTTCAAAAGCTCAATCATGTCAGCTGAAAACAACGCTGGACTTTTAAAATAACCTTGAGGAAGGCGTGTCCAACAGTACTGTGTTCCCTGCCAACTAAACGCAGTCAAATATCTGTCTTGTTCTCTAATAGGATGAGCCCAAAATCCATTAGATAAATCCAGTGTAGTTTTGTATCTGTGCCTTTCCAAATTTCCTAGCATGCCAGATATATGCAGGTTTTGCACATTAAAAGAGGGTGAAACCCTATTTAGGGCGTAGTAGTCTAATACCATATGCCATTTCCCATTAGGTTTAGGCACTGGATATATTGGAGCTATATTGCTGGATATACTGGATATAATGGAGCTATATTGTCTAATCAATGCTCCTTGTGCAATTAAATCATCAATTACCTTTTGAATATCATTAATTGCAGCTTTGTTAACAGGATACTGCTTTTGTGGTTTTGGCTGTGTTTTGACAGACAAATCATGAGACTTTATTTTCCTGTGGCCAATTTGATTATCAAATTGCTGAAAATATGGTTTCAGAGTATATAAAATATCTCTAAATTTTATTTTTTCATTTTTTGCACAGTCAGCTGATGCAATTTGCTCTTTGATTTGCTCACCCCTATTATCTTGAGTTCCAATTATGTTTATTGAATCTATTGGAAACAAATCCTTATCCCTTTCATGAGCTATGACAACATCATGTTTTGTAAAATCACATATTGCGAATTCAATTTCCAAACATTGTCCTGCTATCTGAACAGATAATTTTACAAGAGGTACTTGATTGAATACAAGATTGAGTTGCCCCTGTGTCTATCAGAGCTGTGAAAGCCTTATATGCTATTTCTACAGAGACCATTGGAAATTCAAGGATGACCTGGCACAACAGGATGTCTTCCAACATTACTTCATGCAAGTTCTCTCAGATTTAAATATTCTCTCCTTAAGAGAGTGTACTCCTGTTCCCATTGGACTGCATCAAAGCCACGCAGTTCCTCAGTGGTAGCAGAAGTATAATTATATCCACTTCCAGAAATATAATCAGCATTACTTATAGAAATAGGCCCATGCCTTCTTATACTTTTGGGAATTTCAAGTACTAGTCCTGCCATTAGCTTGAAATTTTGCCTATTGATAGGTAACACAGGCATTGTCAATTGATTAAAAACTATTTTTCTTAGTGTCATTAGACTTGCATCATTTGCTTTAAAAGAAACAATTAGAAATCTGTGTCCAATCCCCCATTCTCCATTTCTTATTTCTAAACAATAATCATCTCCATCTCTGACTTACATTTTGAAGACTAGCAACCCATAGTGCATAAGGCACTTGGTTTAATTGGATAGCCATGATATAAAATGCACAAAATCCTTTTCTTTTAGTTAAGCTTAACAAACTCGAATATATCGAGAAGACAAAAGTAGTTAATGGTCTGGTGAACACCCCAGTGTAATTAATTATATATTTTTATGTCTCGAGCTCCACGCTTGAGCGCCAATTGTCACGTTGTGCCTCAGTTTCCTGAAAAGGAATTCTCACTTAGTGGTCCAGGCCTGACATTATCTGGTCGGGATATAGGATGCTCTTTTCCAATATGTGAAAACTCAGTTTACACTTTGCTAATAAGCCAGTCAGCTCAGCAAAGTATTGTAAAGAGCATTTATTTGTATAAATAAAGCTATGAGACTTTAAGAATATTATAAATATATGAAGCAATAGTTTACTTAAGTTCAAATAAAGACATAGTACATAAGAAACAGTGTCAGTTAAAAGTACATGACTTAGAAAGATATTTCTTGTTCAAAGAACAGCTCTTTTACAAATTCAAAGATCTTAACATCTATAAGATATAACATATGCTCTAAGTATTATTGCTATGGTTGACTCAGTGCATCATATAGCTTTTATATTCATGAGTTTATAAGCATGAATGCATTTATATTCATATTACCCAGTCCTTTGTCCCATACTGCCAGATGAATATGAGAAAAGCTCCAAAGAAGGAACTGTTTCTGAAAAATCCATTCCTCCTCTCCCTTCTTATGGAGGGAAATGCTTGGAGGTCAGCTAAAAATGACGTCAGGTCAAAACTGCTGACAAAGAGGGTTTTCTCAAAGTACATAGTAAGAAGCCTGTTAATACATTCTAAAACAGGTTGCTATCATATAAGATAGGATTAACAATGATTAAACTCCAAACAAACAAGGCCTTTTCCTGCCCTGCCTGGGAGTCACGTATCTTGACTCTAGTCAACAGAAAATATTGATTTCTGTAAAAGATAGAGTTGATTGTATCTTCTGTTCCAGTATATAGGCTGATTTTCCATTATCTGGTCAAGAGTTCAGTAGAAAGGTCACTATAGGACAGCTCTTTACGAACTCATCATACAGGCTAATTCTGATTTCCAATATATTGAAACACAAATGATCAAAAATATATGCCTATATACAGGATACATGACAATGGTGCAGCCTCTGCTCAAAAAACCATCACTGGACATTGGCTCCCTGGTCAGCTATTGGCTGGTCTCTAACCTTCCCTTTTTAGGGAAGGTTAGTGAGCAGGTAGTGGCCTGGCAGCTTCATGGGCATTGGCATCAGGTAAGCTTCCTAGATCCCTTGCAGTCTGGCCTTCATATGGGTTATGGCACTGATTCTGAACTTGTGGTCTTGGTCAATGACTTCTACCATGAGTTGGACCAGGGTTGTTCGACTCTGTTGTTCTTATTATATTTCTCAGCGTCATTTGATACCATTGACCATGAGTTGTTGATCGAGCCAGGGTGGATGGAAATGTTCTTGAATGATTCTATTCCTTCCCAGCCGGGAAAACTCAACGAGTGTTGCTGGGTGATTGTTCATCTTCTCCCCAGGACCTCATGTGTGGAGTCCCACAAGGCTTTATTTTGTCCCCTCTCCTGTTCAATGTGTACATGCAGCCTTTGTGTGAGGTCATCAGAGGGTTCTGTGTGCGGTGTCATCAATATGCTGATGACACCAGACTGTAACTCTCTTTTTCAGCTTACCTGAAAGCTGTGGGGGACTGGCAGTCAGTTCCTGAAAGCTGTGGGGGACTGGATGAGGGTGAGCTGCCTGAAGCTGAATCCTGACAAGATGGGGTGGCACCCATTATCAATGAGGTCCACCCTCGATTGGTTCCTCAGGTTCGTAGTCTGAAGGTGCTCCTGGACCTGCAGCTCCGCCTGGCTGTCCAGGTGGTTGTGGTGGTGAAGGGTGCATTTTGCCAATTACATCTGGTATGACAGCTTAGGCCTTATGTCTCAGACTCGGATCTCGCCACCATCATCTATGTTTTTATCATCTCAAGACTAGACTACTGCAATCCGCTCTACATGGAGCTACTCTTGGTGGCACTCTGAAGACTGTAACTTGTGCAGAATAAGGTGTCCTGTCTCCTTATTTTTATTTATATAAAATATTATATACTGCCTCTCCCGCCCTATGGGGATGGGTTGCCATTAACACATTACACTAATGCTCTGTTCTCTGTACTGGCTGCCGATAGTCTTCCGGACTGGATTCAGGGTATTGACTTTGACCTATAAATCCCTAAATGACACGAGCCCTGTCTATCTGCAGAATTGCCTCATCCTCTGGATTTTGGAACGACGCCTGCAGATTGCTGGGAGCGCCCTCGTCAGGGGCCCTGGGTTTGCCAGGAGGTTTCTATAAAGGAGGGTGTTCTCAGTGGCCACACCGCATTGTGGAAAACCCTCCTGATGGAAGTCGGCTTTTCTGCAGACCTAAGAATATAAGAACATAATAACGTAAGTAGTGCCATACAGATTCAGACCAATGGTCCATCAAACCCAGAATCCTGTCCTCCAACAATGGCCAATCTCGATCGCATGGGAGAAGAACCAACAGTCACAATGGGCAATCAATTCCCCATTGTTCACTCCCAGTTCCTGACAGTAAGAAGTTCATCCCATAAACTACATGGTTAATAGACATTAATGGACCTATTCTCTAAAAAGTTATCCAGTCCTTTTTAAAACCCGGCTACACAACTGGCCATGAGATGGCAACATCCTCTGCCAACAAATTCCATAAATTAATTATGCATTGAGTGAAAAAGTACTTCCTTTTATATGTTTTAAATATTCCAGCAGCTAGTTTCATGGAGCATCCTCTAGTTCTAGTACTATTTGCAAAGCTAAATAACCAGTTTCTATCTACTCATTCTACGCCACCGAAGATTTTGTAAACCTCAATCATGTCTCATCTCAGTCTTCTCTTCTCTAAGCTGGAGAAACCCAGCTTGTCAAGCCTCTCTTTGTACGGAAGCCATTCCATATCCTTTATCATTCTTGTCGCCCTTCTCTGTACCTTTTCTAGTTCAGCTATGTCTTTTTGAGATGGGGTGATCAGAACTGCACACAATATTCCAGGTGCGGTCGCATCATCAATTTGTATAGAGGCATTATGACATCCTCAGTTTTATTCTCTATCCCTTTGCGAATAACTTCTAACATTCTGTTTGCTTTTTTGACTGCTGTTACACATTGGACTTAGGATTTCAGTGTCCACAATCACTCCCAGATCCTTTTCCTGCGTGGTAACTCCTAGCTTAGTACCCAGCATTGTCTACTCATAGCTTGGGTTATTTTTCCCTATGTGCATCACTTTGTACTTGTCCACATTCAATTTCACGTGCCATTTAGATGCCCATACACTAGGGATGTGCGAACAGACCAGAGTTTGGATGCTCAGATGTTCAGACTAAAAATTTAGTTCAGGTTCGTGGGTTTGGTCCCACTTAGTTCAGACCCCCACCCGAATCTTCAGAAAGTTCGGTCATGGCATAAACTTGGGGCACTCCAGGGGTGCCTGTGGGGGTATGGCAGGCCATCGGAGACACAGCAGCAGCAGAGACTAGGAAGGATTGGGGCTTGGCACCCTCGGTTGTCCGGGCAGGCAGGCTCGGTGCCTGGCCCCCTCAGGTGCCCATGGGGGTATGGCTGGCTGTCTCAGACCCAGTAGAAGCAGCAGCAGAAGCAGCATCAGCAGAGGCCGGGCATTTAGAGATGTGCGAACAGAGTTTGGGTGTTTGGTGTTTGGCCCGAACTCAGGGTGTTTGGACCATTTGCGAACACCCTGAACCCAAACTGCCCAAACTTTGTTCGGTCGGTTCAGTCAGGGGACATGGGGGAACCTGGTTTTCCCTCCCCCCTCCAAGCTGTGTGGGTGGAAGGGGCACTGTCATGGATTTTCCTCTAGATCCACTGGGTTCGGGTGGGCTCACCAATTCGAGGCTGTACACAGAGTCTGGGTAACTATCATTAGTTTATTCAGCATACAACATGTTGGGCCAACACTGCAAAGAAGTGCTGCCTCTTTGGGACAGTTCAGCAAGCTTTTATACAAAATGCAAAACTGTGCTTCACACATGCACATATACAGTTATCTAGCTGGGTTTTTCCACTTGCCAACTCATCATGACCTTTCCTCTAGTTAAGACAGTACATTTGGTTACGCTCAAGCAATCTTCTCCCTGCATTCCATTCTACTCCTAGGCCCATCCTGTTCATTCTTATCAGTAATGTTCCTTCTTGCTGACACATAGCACACTTCATAACTGTTCTTAGCTGGGCTTTCTGTATTTTTCCACCTCAAGTCCTCCCTTTTGATGCCCCTTTAGATCATCCTAAAGGGCATCACCACCACCTAGTCCTGAGTCCCCATGGGCCTCTGAGGGGTCCCTTGGCCGGGGACCGCCGAGGGGCTGTAAGAGTGGCGTAAGCTGGGCTGGGGTTTATGCTGACCATCTGTGTCACCTTTTCGGGGGAGCTAGAGGAACAGCTCTTTGCAATGATCAGCCACAAGCATTTCCAAGCACACAGGCATATAACAATGATTACAAGCACAATAAAGACAGGTTGCAACATATGCAAAAGCCAAGAAGGGAGGCCCCAGCCACTAAACCATGAGTCAAAAGGGCTTGTTTCTTGTTTCATGCCCTCAACCAGGTCCCTAAGCTCCTTTAACCCTTGCTCATAGGTCTTAGTGTTGTCAGTGAGGTTAAAACAACACATGCCTTCAAATTCTTCACAGCCGTGGCCCAACTTAAGCAGGGCATAGTCTAAAGCCAGCCTGTTTTGGAGTACGGCTGTGCGGATGGAGGCCTGTTCGGCTATCAGGGCGGAAATCAAAGTTGAAGTAGCATTAATTGATTTGGCAAGCGCACAGGCAATAGTGGAGGTCTCAGCATGCATGGCAATGGTGAGGCCGGGAACCCCTACGAGGGAGGTAGCCAGTGCGACAACAGTGCCTTTAGATAGCAAATCTACCTTAGGATTACAGTCCTCCGGGAGACCGGTGGTGTCTCGTTTGATTTTATGGTTGTGATGTGAGGGGCGTAACATCTGAACTGCCACGGCTGATGTTACTCGGCCCAAAGTACAGGGCCCCAAGGACGTGTTCCCCAATAAGTATGTGTATGCCCGATGCCCACAAAGCAAGAACCACCCAGTGGGAAGGGCAGAATCCGTGCTGGGGAACAACGCGGTGCCCATACAGCAACCCTTTTGTGCCGGGGTTAGGGTTCCATAGTGGGTAGCATTAAACCCTTTAGCCTTTCCCTCATTGGCACACTGCTGAAGGGGACGGGAATCATTACAAAGGGCCGAACAGTTGGTGGAGCATGTATCAGGAACATGTACAACAGTGTGGTGGGTGCAGTTCAGGGGATCAATGGCACCAATCCATGTGGTGGAGTCGGTCCTGTTGATGGAGAAACAGGTGTGGGCCGGGAGTGTAGTTTGTATCCAAATGGCGTGGGGGCTCGAAGGTAGTCCTGAGCCATGAGACGGGTCCCAAAACCCATACAGGGAAGTGTTGGCCGTAATGTTGAAGAACAAGGCACCTACCCATGGCCGGGGCAAGCATGGTTGATCAGCAGTATTGCAAGTGACCGGAAGTCCTATCAAGCGGAGGTCCTCTTCCCCCCCCACCATGGTGCCCCTGGGGACACAAAAATCAGAAGTATTCAAGGCAGTTTTAACCAATTCCACAAAGGAGTTACGGGGAGGGGGTGCTCGGTTCAGGGGCAGGAGGATCAGTACGACAGCAATGAGATGCATGGCGCCAGCGGGGATCATTTTCCAATTTCACCGCTGTTTGTGTAGTCAGCAGGACAAGGTGGGGTCCTGTCCAGCGTGGAGAGAGGCAATTTTTCCTCTTGAACTCCTTTAGCAGCACCCAGTCTCCAGGCCTGAAGCTGTGGCACTGCTCAGTTGAGGGTGGTGTATGTGCTGCCTCTGCTGCCGATCTGGCTGACCTAAGGAGGGAAGTGAGAGATAAAACATACTGAGAAAGTTCATCACTCAATTGAGCCAATGACTGAATTGCTGGGCGAGGCGGTGTGAGGCCTATGCGCATGGCACGGCCAAACACAAGTTCATGAGGGGAGAGTCCAGTATTCTTTGCTGGGGAGGCTCTGATAGCCATTAAGACTAAGGGCAGGGCCTCAGGCCATTTCAACCCCATCTCTTCGGACGTCTTGGCCAGCCGAGTTTTAATGTCCAGGTTCTTTCGCTCCACCGCCCCACTGCTTTGAGGGTGGTGTGGGGTGTGGAAGAACAGTTTAATCCTAAGAGCCTTGCAGAGGGCCTGGGTTACTTTTGCAGTAAATTCAGGGCCTTGATCACAGTCCAGTGAAAGGGGAACCCCAAAGCGGGGTACAAAGTCTCGAAGCAAATGCTTTGCAACCATCAACGCGTCATTTCGTCGGCAGGGAAATGCTTCTGTCCAGCCTGAGAAAAGGCAAACAATAACAAGAACAAAGTTAAAGCCTTGGGCTGGGGGAAGATGGGCAAAGTCAATCTGAAGATTTTCAAATGGGCCGTTGCTCCAAGGGCGAGATGACGAAGTGCAGGGTTCTGTTCTGTGCGGATTATGGTGGGCACAGATGTGGCACGATCGGGTCACTCGCCGGGCCTCCGTGGAGACAAAAGGAGCAAACCAACTGGCGGTGATCATGTGTGCTATTCCCCCCTTTCCAGAGTGCGTTAACTCGTGACACACTCTGGCTAGCAAGGGCAGCAGGGATCGTGGGGCCACGGGGCGGCCATCAGGGTGTCTCCAGATGCCCTCCGAGTCCTGGGTGCAGGAGGAGCGGTGCCACAGGTCAATCTCTCGAGCCGTTGCATCTTGTTGGTGATGTAGAAGGTCTTGGAGTGGAACGGCAGGCAGGGAATCTGAAAAGGAAACTGCCTGAACGCATACAGTGGGTCCTAGCTTTGCTGCGCGTTTGGCAGTAATATCAGCAAAGCGGTTGCCATTGGCCTCAAAAGTGTTGGCAGAAGTGTGCGCGCGAACGTGCACAATAGCCAAAGCAGAGGGCAAAAGCACGGCTTCCAGTAGGGCAGCAATCAAGGGCCCATGGGCTATGGGGGTGCCGGCCGAAGTGAGGAAGCCGCGCTCCCGCCAAATGGTGCCAAACGAGTGGCAAACTCCAAAAGCGTAGCGGGAATCAGTATATAAAGTAGCAGAGAATCCAGCTGCTCCCCGGCAAGCCTGAGCAAGAGCAAAAAGTTCAGCTGGTTGGGCAGACCGAAGGGCAGGAAGAGATCCCGCCTCCAGCACTGTTTCTGGGGTACAAATGGCATAGCCCACGTGCAAAGTGCCGTCCTCACGATAGCAACTGCCATCCACAAACAAGGTATAGTCAGGTGCCAGCAAGGGGACATCAGTCAAATCGGGGCGTGGCAAGAGTACTGTATCCAACATAGAACAGCAATCGTGGGACGGGACAGATGAGTCTCCCATCGGGGGTAAAAGAGTGGCCGGGTTAAGGGTGACAACCCGTTGGAGGGTGATATTTTCAGGGGCCAAAAGTGCCAACTCATATCTGGTCAGGCGGGAGGGAGTAAGCCCTTGGCATTGCTTATGATTCAAAAGACTAGCCACTGCGTGAGGCACAGCCACCGTGAGGGGATGGCCCAAAACGAGGGGTGCTGATTTTTCAACCAGCAGAGCTGCGGCGGCCACTGAGCGAACACACACAGGGAGTCCGCGGGCCACCGGGTCCAGTCGGGAAGAAAAGTATGCCACTGGTCTAGGAAGGTTCTCAAAGGGCTGCGTGAGCACGCCCAAGGCAAATCCCCCGGATTCATGGCAAAACAGGGTAAAGGGCTTGGCATAATTTGGACGTGCCAAAGCGGGGGGACTTACCAGAGCTTCCTTTAAAAGGTGGAAAGCCTCCACGGCCTCTGATGGTAATGAAAATGGGGTCGGGGAGATTGCCGAGTACAAAGGTTGGGCCAACTGAGCGTACCCCAGAATCCATTGACGACAGTAATTTGCTGCACCCAAAAACTTTCAAAGCTGCCGTGAGGTTTGGGGCAGGGGTAACTGGGTAATGGCCTGACAGCGAACAGGGTCCAAGCATCTGGATGTGTGGGAGACAAGGTGTCCAAGATATTTTACAGTAGGCAAACAAAACTGAAGTTTAGCACGGGAGACCTTGTGACCCTTCAAAGCCAGGTGTTGAAGGAGGGCCAAAGAACCAGTAATGCAGTTGTCCTGATCTGGGGCGGCCACTAAGAGATCATCAGCATAAGTGACCAGTGTACAAGTAGGTGGGAGCTGAAAGTCCTGTAGCGTTTGGCGAAGGGCCAACCCAAACAGGGATGGTGAATCCCTAAATCCTTGGGGCAAGCGGGTAAAAGTCAATTGGGACTGGGTGGCAGGATTGGTGAAAGCAAACAAATACTGTGAGTCAGGGTGCACAGGTACTGAAAAGAAAGCCTGTGATAAATCAATGACAGTAAACCATTGGGCTTCAGCTGGGATGGAGCAAATTGTGACAGAGGGATCAGGGACAATGGGGTGCAATGGGACAACAAAGTTATTAACAGCACGGAGGTCTTGAACAAATCGGTAAACCGGGGATCCATCAGGGTGTGTCCGGTTTCCCTTTTTAACAGGTAAAATGGGGCTATTAACGGGGGAGACACAAGGGACAAGAATGCCTCCCTCAAGGAAAGTGTTAATAACAGCCTGTATTCCCCTGACGGCCTCAGCCGAAAGGGGGTACTGGGACACAGAAGGGTACGGGAGTCCTGGTTTGACAGCTATTTGTAATGGGGCAACACCCTGCAGCAACCCCACATCTTCAGGGGAGGTCGCCCACAAAGAGGAAGGGAGGGAATCCAACCGCTGCTGGTGATCAGTCAGGAGCGGGGACCCAGAATCCTCTGTAGCAAGGGCCATTATAAGATTAGAAGCTGTCTTAGGATCAGGAAAGGTCAAATACATGCCATCCGGCGAGCAGTGAATTGAGGCTTTCAATTTACACAGGAGATCCCGTCCCAAAAGATTAACTGGAGTGTGTCTACTAACAAGAAACGAGTGTCTCTCCGTGAGCGGGCCGATGGTTACAGTGGCGGGCTCAGACAGAGGCACACGCTGATAAGTACCCTCAACCCCTACACAGGAGATTTTAGCCGATGACAGGGGGAGCTGAGGGAAGGTAGAAGAATGCACCATGGAGCGGGTAGCCCCGGTGTCAATTAAAAAGGGGGCCTCTGCCCCATCCAAGGCTAGCTGAACAGTGCCATCCGGCTCCAGGTTCAGGAGGGTCAGGGCTGAGGCCGCGTCTCCTCATGAAAGGTCCTGATTTCCTTCCTGCCCCTGGTAGTACAGCCCTTGGGTTTGAGTGTTTGATAGGGGCGGGGCTGGCCATTGTTGTTGGTTCATTGCTGCCGGGGAAAAGGGTTGAGCCCGGAAATCAAACTGGGGAGCAAACTGAGGAGCACGGGGAAACCCGCGCTGTTGACCTCCCCTCCCCTGCGGGGGCAGCTGGCATTGGTTTCGCCAGTGACCCTGTTGGCCACAGTTCACACAAACATCACGGGGGAGGCCTGGCCATTCGTTCCGCTGAGGGGCGGGGAACCCTTGGGACTGGGGGTTTCCATAGGGGAAGTATAAACCTGTTTGTTCTCGTCCCCTCCCTCTTCCCCGACCTCTCCAGCCTCCCCGTCCATTGTCTTGAACCACACAAATTTTTACCGGGGCCGCCGCCTTTTTGCTGTTCTCATCTGCCATTTGGTCCCAGATTTGGCTTGCGCTAGCCACAATTTGATCTGGATTCTTAGTTTTCCAATCGAGCACAGCGGTTTTAAGTCGTTGCTCGATGGGTTTTAACAATCCCTGTACTGTGAGGGAAGTTACAATAGTTGCATTGGCTGGATCATCAGGGTTTAGTCCAGAGTACGTACGCAACGCTTCCCGGAGACGGGCCGCAAAATCTGCGGGGTGCTCATCTTTGCGCTGCGTGGTGGTGGACACTTTATCCCAATTAACATTGACCGGGGCCAGTAGGGGAATGCATTCAACCACGCGTGCCAAGACACGGGCAACAGCGTCCCTTTCAACTGGGGTGGTGAAGGGGAGGGTGTTAGCAACTGGCCAAGAGTCTAGATGGTTGTTTTCTCTAGTTTTATTTACAAGGGCGTTTCTTTGCTCGGGGGTCATGATCGAGTCTAGTAGTGCGCCTGCGTCTTCGAGTGTGGGGCGGAACAAATTGAAAACACTACGGAGCTTTGTCTGAAATCTCACCGGGTCATCCCTGAGCTTGGGGAAGGTTTTGGCCCAATTCAGGATATCAGCCGGAGTCCAGGGGACATGGACAGTGGCAATCTGGCCGTTGGGCAATGGATAGTCTCTCAAAGGAAACTGCCCAAGCACCGGGCTTGATCTTTTGATTGGGGACGAGGAGCGGCGGCGCTTGAGTTTAGGGGGGCACGTTTTAAGTTTTATTCTAGGGCGACCACTGCGAAGCCCTTCTCTCTTGTCTGGTGGCGGGGTGATAGATCTGGTTTTAGAGGGATCAGGTTCGTCCTCACTACTGCTAGTGTCAGAAGCCAGAGTCAAAGTTTTGAGGAGCTTTCCCTGCTTCTCCATCTGGAGTTGCAGCTCCTGCAGTTTTTGGTTCTGCGCCTCGATGAGGGTTCGTGCCGCCTGGAGTTCGGGGTGGACCTGGGGCGGAGGCGATGGAGGAGGGGGCAATGGAATAGGCTGGGGTGGGGGATTCAGGGGGGGTTCGGAAGCAAGAGGACAGGTTCATTATAACACGGTGGCCTGAAATCAAGCAAGGAGTCCTCCGGTGGATCGGGCACAGGAACCGTGTCCGATGTCACCGGGGGAGCCTTACATACGGCTGTCAAGCAAGCTTGCGGGCAATAACGCTTCTGAACATCGGTTCGGTTTGCCTCGTCGTCCCATAGGAACCATACCCCCATTTGCTTGGGGTGGTTCACCTCGAGGTTTTGTCTTAAATGAGTTAGGACTGGGATGCAAAACGAGCCGGCAGAAGGAAACTGCAAGTCGGGCTGGTCCCGAGTATAAAAATTCCATTTCTCTACCCATTTTACTGCCGATTTACCGTACTGCCTAGCCATATACGTGGCTGGAGTATCAGCAGTGGTAGCCACCGTCGACTGGTCGCTTCCCATGGTAACTTGCTAGCTGTTTAATTCCTACCTAGGCACATACAACAATACAACCCAAAGCACTTGTGAGGGAAAGAGGAACAAGTCCGGTTTCCTACACCAGCGACCCGGCGAACGGCGTCCCGCCGCCGGATTGTGAACTCTGCAATAAAGTACACTTACCGCAGGTATCCACGAAGGATCCTGAGTTCCTCGAATCCCACTTCTGACACCAGAAATTGTTGTGGATTTTCCTCTAGATCCACTGGGTTCGGGTGGGCTCACCAATTCGAGGCTGTACACAGAGTCTGGGTAACTATCATTAGTTTATTCAGCATACAACGCGTTGGGCCGACACTGCAAAGGCGTGCTTCCCCCTTGGGACAGTTCAGCAAGCTTTTATACAAAATGCAAAACTGTGCTTCACACATGCGCATATACAGTTATCTAGCTGGGGTTTTCCACTTGCCAACTCATCATGACCTTTCCTCTAGTTAAGACAGTACATTTGGTTACGCTCAAGCAATCTGCTCCCTGCATTCCATTCTACTCCCAGGCCCATCCTGTTCATTCTTATCAGTAATGTTCCTTCTTGCTGACACATAGCACACTTCACAACTGTTCTTAGCTGGGCTTTCTGTATTTTTCCACCTCAGCACCAGGGCTCACCTTCCCCCCCGCCCAGCCTGGTTAAAAAAAAAATGTTTAAACCCACCCCAAGTATCAATGTACCTGGTGGTGCCAGGGCTCTGGCCCCAGGCCTGGTGGTGGCAGCAGCAGCATCGGGTCTGGCTCTGGCAGCACTCCAGAGCACTTTAGGCCTATTCTAGGCCTTCCTAGAGCTGAGGGAGGGTCAGGAAGCCCTCTGGAAGGCCGAGAAGAGGCCTGAAGTGCTCCAGAGCACCGTCGGAGCTGGACCCCAGAACCCTGATGGTGGGACCTGGGGCTGGAGTGGCTAGCTGTTTCTTGATGCCATGAAATGACAGTTCCCTGTGAGCGGAATGGTGTCCCCAGAACCCTGATGGTGGGTCCTGGGACTAGAGTGGCAGCTTCTGGATGACATGGATGGACGGCCCCCCATGACTGGAATGTAGGCCCCAGAAACCTGATGATGGGTCCTGAGGCTGGAGTGGCAGCTTCTGGATGATGTGGATGGACAGCCCTCCATGCCTGTAACTTATGCCCAAGAACCCTGTGGGACCTCTTGCTGGAGTGGCTGCTTCTTGATGCTGGGTATAACACCTAAATCTATCTAATCTAATGTAAATAAATGAAACTATGGAGGCAAATGTGTGGAAATGAGTGAAATAGGAGGAGGATGGCAATGGATTAGGAACACAAACTTCTGGGAGAGAGAAACTTCTGAAAACACCTGCTGATAGGATCAGTGGCTAGCTCAGAAGGAATTGGAAGGGGGGAGGGCAATTACTTTTGTTACTTGCTGCACCCGCCTTCCCACAAGCCCCATTGGATCTGTGTAGCTTAGCTCATGGCCAATCGCAGACTGTGAACTCAGTGGTCTGAGGAAAAGAGGGATGATGATTGGGCAGACTGGCTGCTACTCTAAGCCTCTACACCCATGATGTCAGGAAGTCTGATCCTTAGCTGCCACCCCCTACCCCGGGCCTGCCAGCCAGATTGTTCCCACCCAAATGCACCCGATCTCATCCATACACGCCCTAATTGTTCGGGGGTTTTGGTGTTCAGTTCGGCCGTCCAGTTCGGATATCCGAACTGGCTTAGTTCGGGACAAACTCCAAACCATGTTCGCACATCCCTAACAGACACTCAGTATCATAAGATATCAGTGTACCAGAACCCATGCAATTAGGGGCATCCCGGGGAACAGTACCACCGGAAAAGAGAGAGCGCTGATGAAAAGGCAAGGCATGCTTCTACTGTGGTGGGGCAGGACACTTTATACAAGACTGTCCATACTTGCCCTCCCAGCATCGAGATCGGGGAAACTCCCAGGGCTGGAATGGGCAGGGGTCGTCCCGGCCATAGAACAACCCCCACACAGCAAATGATATGTCAGCTCCATTTTCAAGTGCCTCTTACCATTACCATTAACTCCCAATGCTCGTTGTTTTGGGCCCTTCTAGATTCTGGGGCATCTGGGAACTTCATGGACAGGGGGCTGGTTCAGGCCTACGCCCTTCCACTGGAGCAAAAGAGGCATCCTGAATTAGGGCACTCCATTGATGTGTCTCCCTGTCACAGCCCAGCCTTGAACCCATGGCCCCTGGGGTGCTGGAGAGCCTGTCCAGCACCCTGCGCCACCTGGTGGGCTTGTGAGAGTGTTGGATTGTCCCCCTTCTGTTTCCTTTGTGTGCTTGCTCCCTGTGTGTCATGCCCCCTCCCAGCTGTAGCCAGTTACCTTAGTCCTGCCTCCCAGCTTCCTGATTGGCCACAGGAAGTATTTAAGCCTTGGTGTGGCCACAGGAAGCTGGTGGAGCAACGTCTCTTACCCCCATCCCATTCCTGTCTGTTGTAATGTAAGAGTACTTGTGTTCTATGTTGTATGCGTGACTCCCGTGCATGTCCCCTCTGCATATGGTAAGACTGTCTTGTTCCCTCTGTCTTGTG